>NC_061164.1:21748402-21873402 GCF_022113875.1 Hydra vulgaris
ATCTCGACAACTCCATAACATGTATGCCAAATTGAAGTACCTGTATCTTTAGTTAAAGATTTCATTCTATGACCTTGTTCACCACTCATTTTAAATGCCATATCTCCAAAATCAAGTAAGTACTGCAAATTTATGTCTAATTCTTCAGAAATAACTCTCTTACGAGAATCTGAAAATTTCATATCACCATAAATTTCTTTTACACTTACAATTTTCCAAAATTTAGTAACTTTTTCTCAAAAACAAATAGTTTCATTCATATTGCAAGGGTGGATAACTTTTGAATAAGTTTTGAGAGCAGCTATAGTTTCGTCGCAAAATACTCTTAAACAATGTGATACTTTTTGTCTTTCAATGGGTTTTGGATGTATAGCTATAAAATTTAGTCTTGATAACTTAATTAACTGATCTTTTTCAAAATCTAAGATACATTTAAGGTCACTCCACTTGGCAGTCAAATTTTGGTCTTTTTCAAATTGTAATTCCTGCATTTTTTCTGTAATCCAGTTATTCCTAATATTTTTTAGCAGATGAACATAATCAAAAAGGAGAAAAATTCCACATTTTGTTAACCATGGTTTTCCTTCAACTCTCTCAAATAATTTAAAAAAAGCTTGATTTGTTCGATTGCCATCACAAATAACTGAAATTACATTTCCATTGCTAGACTTAATCAAATTAATGACATAGCATACTTGCTCAAACAAAAAAGAAGCATCCAAACGACAGACAGGTATCATTTTGCATATAAAAGATGGTCCACCTTTTAAACATTTAACCATAATACCCAAAACACTATTTGCTAACAACTCTGGATTATTTTCTGCTTTTCCAAAAAGATAACCACCATGATAAAGAAGATGAGACTTTACATAAACTTCATCCACCATAAGTATACAATTTTTATGATTTTCCTCTAAATTTGAAAAAATGGTACTAATAAAGTCAATGTCTGAAACTTTTTTTGTCATAGATGTAATTTTTGTTAATGTTTTTACACTTGGCAATTTAAAATCTTTTCGTACCTGATTGTATAAGCATCGAGACGTTGAAAAATAACAATAGGATCTGATTATAGTTTCTACATTATAAATTTTTGTACCTATTTCTGATGCATTCATAGATGTAATAAGATCTTGTAATACTAACTTTTGATGATCAATTTCAATGTTGTTCAAAAAGCGAATTGTTTCTTCAACTCTTGACCAGCGATCAAGATATGCTATACGATTTTTTGATAGTGAAGAAATAAAACAACGAACACCAGCATGAAAACTTTCAAATTTAAAATTGCTTGAGATATGAACAGCAAACATAGGTATACAGTTAACATAAAAGGAATTTGATTGGATGTGCAAGACATCATTTATAACAAAAGTAGTTACAGGACAAATAAATTTACGATTTTTAATATCTTCACATAAAAAAATGAATGTAAACAAATCGTTTTTTAAATATTGCGACAACTCATCACACTTTTCAGTTCTGATAGAAGACAACACTTTAGTAGTGGACCTTGGTTTTAAAGGTTGAGTTGGTACAACACTAGCTGGAATGTTTGGAAAAATTGAAGGAGGTTCAATTGGTCTAACTTTCCCATTGACAATAGTTGTTAAAAAATTTTCTGGAAAATGTCTTTCACAGACAACAGTATCTGGTTTATTTGGAAAATTACTTCTAGGAATTGAATTTATCCAACGATTTCTTTCTTTTTTATTGGAGGGAAGCCTAAAAACTCGTACTTTATTTTTAGCGTCATAGTTTCCTCTACATTCAGGAACACAGCACTTTTTAACCATTTATTGTAATAATCAATTACTCACAAATCGAACTTTAAAAAAAACTAAAATATATCTTTCCGTAAGATTGTCCGCCCCCAGTCAAAAATACGGATTCGCGACGGGAAGGCCTGTAATAAGTATCGCCATGATATATATATATATATATATATATATATATATATATATATATATATATATATATATATATATATATATATATATATTATATATATATATATATATTCATGTAGTAATAATTAGCAAGTTTCATAGGGGCTGTTCAAATAATACGTGACAGTCTTAGGGGGAGGGAGTATTAGAAAGTGTCACTAAATGTCACATGGGGGAGGGTGTGGTTTGCCTCAGTGTGACGTGACAAAAAACATTTTAAGTTAAATTGTTTATCACTGCGTAATTAAATTAGTTTATATTGCAAACTCGGAGGTATTTATATATAATACTGATTTCGAGAAAAATTATATGCAACGAATTTTTAAAAGTTAACATCTTTAGATAAGTTTTTATATAAATTAAGTTAAAACATCTGTTATAGTGTGTAAACTTATCCTATATATTTCTTTATAATAAAATACAATATTTCTAGGGGTTATATATACCCTCGTTATTCAAGTAATATAAAAAAAAACCGTTAAAAAAAACAAATAAACAAATAATAAAACTTCAATGTATTGTGTTCTTGCGTCTTAAATATGAAAAATAAGGTTTCCAAAACGACGACGTGACGTAATCGCCGTCGTCTTCATTCAAACCACCTTCATTTGGAGAGCACTGGTGATAGTGAATTTCCAAAGACTCTCTCACTTTTCTCTTAAAATAGTCTTCCTCTACTTTAACAGTATTGTTTTTATTCCACCTAAAGGCACCATGGCAATTTCTAGAATGCCCCGCTACAGCTGAATTTTTCCATTTTCCCTCAAAAGTATGTTTTTGATGTTGGTAAATGTGATTTGAAACCTTGAGTTTTGTTTCACCTACATAAAGTTTTCCACACGAACACTCCAATTTGTAGAATCCTAGATAAGAGTTTTAGGGAAGTCGAGGTTTGTTGTATTTATTTTTCAGGCTTGGCTATACTCCAGTTTTTAAATCACCAAAAAACCTTCAACAATTAATAACTCAAAAATTTTTTTTACTGTTTTTGTTAAATGATTGGATTTGATTAATTTATATTTAGTCCGTACATAATTATTTTTGTGAAAATTGTACGCATAAAGAGAAATTCTAATCCTACGAAACATAGAACTAGATAGTGGGCAAGTATCTAAAAACGATTTATATTACTATCAAAAATCATATTTTATTTTTTTAACACTATTTATATTAATAGACTAAAAAGTTAAGTGCTATTTTCGCTTAAAATTAGGTCTTCAAATATAATACATAATCGATATTATTCTATTTTCAATGTTATTATTAGTATTACTTTTAAAATTTTGTGTCACTCTATAGCAAATAATTGGTCTAATTACTTTATTATTTTATTATTACAATATTATTTTATATTTACATTTTTATTATTCATTAAGTTAGTTAGATTGTTAACGAATTTAAATATTAATAATGCTATTGTTAACATTAATTCTCAATGTGTTTGTTTTTAATTAATGGTTGTTAGGAAAATAAATTTATTGTCGTTGTTGTTATAGAATAAATATGTCTAGTGAAAAGGAACAACTTTACAAATCTATTTATGAAGGATATTTAAAAGCATTTGCAAACAAACCAAAGCAAAAGTCTCAGGAAGAAACAAATAAAATCTGGTCTGAGATCAAAACAAAGAGCAAAACATTACTTGATATAAATGTAGAAGTTGAAAAAAAAGTGAAAGAACTAAAGCAAATTGAACTTCGAAATAAAGTTAGTATTTTATCTTACTGGACAAAATTACAAAACTATACACCAAAAAAGCTTGTGATTGAATCTAAAATCACTTTTGATGACTTGACTGATGCAACCCCATCAATTACAAATAGTGAAGACAGTGAAAAAGGCTTACAAGAAAACTCCAATTCATTAAAAGTTTTAAAAAGACCTGTGCCAAAACAAGATCAGTTAAAGAATGAAATTTTTATTTTACAAAAAGATATCGCATATTTTACTGAAAAAAGAAATTGCAACTTGTTGTCACAAGAGGACCACCATATATTAAGACAAAAACAAAAGCTTTTGATAGAAAAAAAAACGAGATCTTGTACTTCGTCAAAAAGCCACTGAACGTCAAACAGCAACCAGGCTAAAAAGAAAAAAAGCAATAGAAGCTTTAGATCCGGATATTAGAAAAAAGTTGTGTCGTATTAAAAATGCAGTATCAAAAGGTCGACTGCTAGCCTGTGATCAGGACAGTTTAATTAAAACGATTGTAGATATTGCCTTGAAAGGTTCTGCTTCTGATGATAGGAGAAGAACTGAAATCGTTCGAACTGTAAAAACATTAAATGATTTGGTTGAAGAATTAAAAAACCATGGTTACAATCACTCCAGATCAGGAGTTTACTTAAGATTACTTCCAAGCAGATCATTGAGCACAGAAGGAAAAAGACATGTTAAAACTGCACCTGTTAGACTAAAAGCACAAAATTCTGAGCATAAATATCATGCAGACACAAAATTTTCCAAATCATCCATCAGTGCCCTTGAAGAACTTGCTGCAGTCTTGGGTCCAAAAGAAGTGACGCTTCTTTTCCAAGATGGTAAAGCTAGGGTGCCAATTGGATTGACAGCTGCAAACAAACAAGCACCAATCATGATGCATATGGAGTACAAGCTGACTTTAGCTGATCATGATTTTGTAATCGCTCCTCAACACAAACTTATTCCTTCAGTAATTGCAGCCATAGAAATCAAAAAAGATTGCATGGAAAAATAAGCAGTCACATACTCTGGCCCAACATACATAGCAATCATGATTCATCAACAGCACTTAGTCACTTAGATGACATTAATAGAATCAACCATCTTCCTGCATTTGAAAGCAGCTTATTTACTGAAGATGTAGTTAGCAAACCAGTCATGATTATAACTGTTGATGGTGGGCCAGACGAAAATCCAAGATTTTCGTCTGGCCCAATTTTATAACCAAAAAAATTTGGATCGAATTACAAAATCCTTTCTTGCGCCGAAAGTTTTAGAACCGAATTTTACAACCAAAAAAATTTGCATCGAATTAAAAAATCCTTTCTTTTTTTAATATATTTTTTTTTTTTTTTTCAGTTTACAAAGTTAGTCGTTTTACAATAAAATAAACAATTAAAATTTCTTTAAAATATATATACATATATATATTTTAAATATATAAAAATATATATACATATGTAAAAACAATATAAATAGTTGTAAACAACAAAACTTCAGAGAAAAATAATAAAAATAAAATAAAGTTATATAATAGATAAATTAATTAGTAGTACTCTATAATGATATCGAGGAAAAAAATTAGTTTTTTAATTTTGTTTTTAAAAAGACAAAAAGAATTTGGTCAATATTTGGTAAAACAAGTTTATTCCACAGGTGCGGTGCACGATTGGCAAGACAAAACTAATTTAAATTGGTTTGACAAGAAGGTTCGTTAAAGTTTTTTTTCAAAAAGAATATTTGTTGCTGGGGTTTTAACTGAAAAGATTTTTAAAGACTGGCGGGGATAGATGGTTTTTCCGCATATAAACAAAGGATAAAATTTTCATAACGTTGAGTTCAAATATATTTAAAATTTCAATTTCAATAAAATAAGGTTTACAATAAAAAAAACGATCACCAAGGTTAATTATGCGAATTGCTAGTTTCTGGCAGCGATAAAGACGATGTAATTTACTTTTTTCAGTACTTCCCCAGGCAATATTAGCGTAGTTTATGTAGCAGTGAATAAATGAGAAATAAAGTTGTCTTAAGTTTTTCTTATTAAGATAAGTTCGAGCTTTGTGTAAAACTCCAATGTTTATAAAGACTTTAATGCATACATAGCTAATATGTTGATTCCAATTAATGTTCTCATCGAGATAAACACCTAAGCATTTTATAAGGGAGTCTCTTTTTATTTCAACTTCATCAATAAAGATTTGAAGAGTTTTTAATTTTAAAAATTTTTTTTCCTAAGCGAATGAAAGAGAGTCCATTTAGTTTTGTCAGTATTTAATGTTAATTTATTGGATTATTTATTGGATAAACCAGTGGGATAAAAGTTTAAGCTCTTTATTTACGATGGCAAAAAATTCGCTAATGTCACTTTTAGAGATAAATAAATTACTATCATCAGCGAATATGATGCTCATCAGATTAGTTACTTTATTTAGATCGTTTATATAAATTAAAAAAGGAGGGGTTTGAGGATTAAACTTTGTTGAACTCCACAGGTCATACTTAAACAATTGTTGTGATAGTTGTCAATACGAACAACAAATTGTTTTCTGTTTGTTAAGTAACTTCTGAACCAGTTTAACACTTGCTTATTTATTCCATAGTATTTCAGTTTTTCGAGTAGGAAGTGATGGTTAACCGTATCGAAGGCTGTCGATAAAAATACCTAATGTATATTTTGATTATTCAAAAGAATTTGAAATTTCAACTTAGATAATTGCATGCTCTGTTGAGCTATCCTTTTTAAAACCAAATTAATTAACATAGAGTAGGTTATTTTTGTCAAGGTGTTTTTATATTTTCTGTTGCACTTAATTCTTATGATAATTATGTGCAACAGAATATTTAAACTGGATTTTTGAGAATACAGAGAGCACAGAGATTGGGCGATAATTAGTTATTCGGGATTGTTCACCCTCTTTATAGATAGATATAACTTTGACAATTTTTAATTGTTCTGTAAAAATTCCTTGTTAAATAGAGGCATTGAAAACTTTAAAAAGAACATCTATTAGTTGCTCAAAGCAATCTATAATCACGTTTCCATTTATTTTGTCTGGTCCACATGATTTTTTTTTTAAATAGATTTCAACGCCTTTTCAAGTTCTTCAATTGATAAATCAGAGGATAGCTCATCAGAGAATATCATTCTATCATCAGAATATGCACTTCTCCAAGGGTAATAAGAAGTCACTAAATAAAGTTCTGCTAATAGGGACTTCTTTGATGGTTTAGGACTTATTTAAGTAAAAAATTTATTAAATTCATGCGAAATAATAGCGTTTTGTTCAAATTTTAAAAACTTATTTCAATTTGATTATTAAAAGATAGTTTTTGTTAACACTAAAACAAATTTAAATCAACACATTTAACTTTATAGACAGTTGGGAACACCGGGGCTAGTTGGCTGCAGGACTAATTTTTATTTATAAAGGTCAAAAAATTTTATTTATATTTGTCACACTTTCAATGACTAATTTACACGAACAATAATGGATACGTAATTGGAAACATGAGTTAATTTGAGTATGCATTTTTAAAAATGCAAAAGCAATTTTAAAAATGCTTTTGCATTTTTAAAATTAAAATTATCATTAACTTGGAAACATTAAGTATTTTTTTTTTAGTTTACATGTCGGCTTCAGGGGGCGCCTATTTTCAGCATTGCCTCGGGCGCCCAATATCCTAGCTACGCCACTGCACAGTGGGAACATTCAGTGGGAACTTTGTGCCATTATCAATATTTTTTTTAAACGGATTCTCGTTTTAGTTTAGATACGGTTTTAGTTTTTTTAGCAGAAAAAAAATAAAGAATTTTTTTTCGAAAATTTAAAAAATATTATGTTCATAGGCCAAGTAAATAAAAAAAAGGCATTGCCTTTACTTAGTAATTGGTCAGCTTTACGTGAGTAAAACATGACCAAATTTGGTTAGATTTTTATTCTTGTAAAGCTAAGCAATTATTTGGCGTATTTAATGTCTTTTTTTATTCACCCGGCCTCCAATGTAAGTGAATAAAACAATAATTGCTGCTCGAATTTTAAAGAAATTTTAGAAGTTCGTGCACAAAAGAATAAAACTGCAACCTAATGGTTTTTTTGTAATTAAACTCATTCATTCTACTTAACTCTACTCTATCTGATTTTAAAAGGTTTATAACAACGTGTAACAATTACAATTACTTAAACGGCATTAAACTCAATGCTGTCAAAATGGAAGTTTTGCTTTCCGGAAAGCGACTAGTAACTAATTGCAAGATAACCCTAAAAACCATCAAATAATACCAAATAAAAAACTTTATCATCTGGGCTCTATGTGGGATACAGAAAAATTCAATTTTGTCTCACTAAATAAATCAAATATTACCAGTAGGGTATCAAATTTCCAAACAACTGTGCAAACTCTGATTCAATTTAGTATCCGATTCGCACATCCATCATTAATTATCCAATTGTATAAATCTTCAGCAGTTCCAACGCTAACGTATGGTCTAAAACTCTGAGAAATAAAGACTAAAAATGCAAAGACTTTATAAAATTGAAAGAAATACAGTTAAGTATTTTTTTAATGTATCCAAGTATAGCAAAAACTATATTAACTCTCTATTTAGAGTTCGGGAGATAACAACGTACATACAACAATATAAAATAAACCTATTTATCCGTGTATTTAATAGTAAAGTAATTTTTGAAATTTTCAAAATTCTTCGCTACTCCACTGGAAATAATCAAAGAATTCCTTCAATTAAGACACAAAAACATTTAAAAAGTTTTCAATTTTTGAACGACAAATTGGACATTTTTTGTATCCGCCATTTTCAAGGTTATCCGAACACTGAAGACACATACAAAAGTGTCTACACGGCAGAACAACAACTTCTAAAGGAAGTGCAAGACATATCTTGCTCAATGTCTCCATAGGCCTGGTCTTTTGTTGATGATCCTGAAAATTCTCTTGTGGATTTTCGTCCTAAAATTAAATTTCAAAAATGAAATTAGATAAAAGCATTTTAAAGGTATCTTATAATATAAAAATTATACTAGAAATTTTATGTTTTCGTCCGAAAACATTAATTTACTGTAGTATAATAGTAATGTAGTCCAATCATTTTGACTATTTTATTTACCTACTCTTGTTCTGTATCTCCCTCTGGTGTGAGTTTGATGTTATTAAAGTAGAAAGGTGAAGCCTCGAGAAACTGTGTTGGAGTCCACTCTCCTGTGGAAAGTTTTTCTTCATAACTTTGAAATCTTTAAATCAAGTAAACAACAGCTAAGTTTTAGTTTTCTACTAAAAACGACCTGATGCTTATGAAAACCTTCAAATAAAACAAAACAAAACAAACAAGTATATTATAAAAGTTCCTAAGTTAATTAAAGGATGTTGCACAAAATAAATTAAAGTTTAAGTACGCAAATTTGAAAATACAAAATGACATATTTGTAAACACAAATGGAAAATTTGAAGTAAAAATGTTTCATTTCATAACATGATATGAACATATACAGACATGAATTTTTTTTTTTTAATAATTATGTTTACAACTATGCAGCTATATATCCTACATTATTTTGTTGCACCAGACTGTCACCTTATTGAAAACTAAGTTTTTAAATGTAAAACGAGCAAATTGTTCTTCAGTTTTTCAGTCTTTGACCAGATATAAATTTTGGTATTACATGATTTACTTAATAATTTGATATTCTTGATAAAAATGCAGTATTTATATTTATAGTGGTTTATGATAAGCCTGCACATGTTCAATGGACAAAATTTGCATGTGTTCAATTTTTAAAATATTTATAGACGAGACTATATGGACTTGGTTTGAAGCAAGCAGCTTACAAAGGAAAAAAAGGAAATACAAACATAGATATAAATATGAAATAACGTTGCTTATAGAGTTTAAGAGGAAAAATGCTTCATAGCTTTAATCATTAGAATGATAAAAACAATGGCTGATTTCATATATATATATATATATATATATATATATATATATATATATATATATATATATATATATATATACATATATATATATATATATATATATATATATATATATATATATATATATATATATATATATATATATATATATATACATATATATATATATATATATATATATATATATATATATATATATATATATATATATATATATATATATATATATATATATATATCCCTAGCATTTTTTGTACATTATTTCTTATGTTCGTCTTGTATTATTCGTGGGTAAACTTGCTGATATTAAAATAATTTTTGTATTGTCTTTCTGTTGATATTGTGTTACCTAAGTTAATATAATGATAACAGGAGAACATTAAAAAAATTTTTTTTAATTCCTTAAGCTATATCATTTTCTAGTTAAGTTAGGAATTTTTTAATTTTTGCTAAATCTGATATAGTATTTTTCAAATTGGCTTTATAGTATAATTTTTAATAGATCTTTGTGTGTATATTGATTATTTATTTAGTTAAGATTATTTATTTGAATATTCTATCATTATTTTAATGTTAAATTTAAAATTTGAGCCTTCAGGGTCATACCTGAATCTTAAACTACCCTTACCAAATATGTGTTTCTTAAAATCGGAAATTGGATAGAAACTTTTTGTTTTTTATTTTATTTATGTATTACATGTGTGCAAATTACAGTTCTTTATCACTGATAAAGAATTTACTTTATAATATCAGACCTTGTGGTCTATAAATCTTTGATTTATAAGCCCTTTTTAAGCAGATTAATAAAATCCGTTGAAAGTTTTCTATATTATTATTTATTTTCAAAAAATCTTTCTTTAAAGGATAGTAAGTAATAATAAATAAATAAATAGTTATAATTATATAAATTTTTATATTTATCTTTGTTTTACTGTACTTTAATACTTTCTACATTACAGATTTTAAACGTAAACAAACGCGATATCCCTACAGGTCAAATATTAGTGCCCAGACCTTCCCTTATGAAACTTGCTAATACAGAATCCTGCCGGCACATTAGGTTGTAAAAGCGCATTTAAAACTTGTTTAATACGCATCATTCTGGTATGTATGTTAGCCATAGCTAATATTAAGTATACTTAATATAATATTTTTCTCTAAAGTATTGTTTATATAATACTTTTTACAGAATAAAAAAAAGTTGTATTATAAGTTGGGTATCTTGAGAGATTGAGAGTAATATTTGAGATGATATTCTGTTCAAAATTTAGAAAAAAAGCTTTTTGAACATTTTTTTTCTAAACTAATAGATATGATTTGAGTAAAAACTTTTTAAATTACTTTTAATACTTTTCTACTTAATATAATACTTTTCTACTTAATATAATACTTTTCTACTTAATACAATACTTTTCTACTTAATATAATACTTTTCTACTTAATATAATACTTTTCTACTTAATATAATACTTTTCTACTGTTCTTATGTGTTATATAAATAATACTTTTTACAGAATAAAAAAAAGTTGCATGTTTCTTGAGATCATTAATTATTTGCAGTTCGCAGTAAAATTTCTTTCATATACTGAGTATTAGTGACAGTGTGGCATATACTGAGTATTAGTAACAGCCGTGGCGCCTCCTATCTCAAAATGTTAAAAAAATGTAGAAAACCAAAACAAAATTTTTGTGGGAGGGGGTGAGGGAGAATACCTTCATTTAAGAAAAGGTTGTTCAAATTCTTGATTAAAAAAAAAACTGATAATGTCTAGTTACTGCATTTTTGAAACGAAACCAGGAGTTATCAACTTAAAAACCAGAAGCAAAATTATTTAATCAAATGTAAGCTTCTAATCTACACAATGTGAGCATAATTTACAACATATTACATTTTTCAATTTAAAAGTTTCAGTTTTTATTTCGTCAGATCTGAAATGTTGACAAAACGGGAATTGGAACAGGTCAAGTGCCTGAACGCGTAATTGCTAAAAGAGGTGAACAACAAATATTTGCTGCCACCAGTGCTGAACGTGGAACACTGGTGACTATGTGAAATGCATTAAATGCTTATGATAATTCAGTTCCCCCGCTTTATTTATTTCCACGGGTAGGTAGAGCGGGGCTAGTTGAGCAATTTTTACTAAATCTAACCGATCTCATTGACGATGCATCGAATTTACATAATTTTATACCATTGGAAAGATAATTTAATCCGCTCAAATTGGTTAAAAAAAAGTATACTTTTTGATTTTTTTGAGAAGATGTTGTTTAAAGTTTATCAACCTGATCAGAAGAAGCAGCATCAAAAATTATCCTACTTCCTTAGTCAGCGTGATGGGCTGTTCTTCTGCAACGATGTTGCCAGTCTATTAAATGTTGAAGGTATTGTATGTAATCATATTGAATGGCGCCTAATTATATATAGTTCATCCCGGAGCTTTAAAGCCGTATTGCTTCACAATGGAAACTTCTACCTGTCTTTCCTGATGGTCCACTCTGTGCATCTCAAAGAGGACTACTCCAGTGTCAAAATGCTGAGTACATTAAAGTGTGACAATTACATATAGGAGGTCATCGGTGACTTTAAAATGGTATCATTCCTCACGGGTCTTCAAGTGGTTTTAAAAAATTTCCTTGTTTACTCTGTCTCTGGGACAATCGTGGCACTAAGGCGCACAAAGAACTGGCCACAACGGACCGAGTTTTTTTTGGGAAGATGTGAAGTGAGAGAAGTGGAAAAAGAAGTGAAGTGGGAGCCGCTGATAGAACCTCATAAAATGCTTATGTACCCGCTGCACATCAAGTTAGGCCTCATTAAGCAATTTGTCACTGCTGTTGACAAGTAGTCAGCAGCATTTCATTACCTCCAAAATCCTTCTCCACAGCTTTCCGAGGCTTAGGTCAGGGCTGGTATATTCGTCGGACCACAGATCAAGAAGATCATAGAACGTGAGGATTTTGCAAAGCTGTTAAACAGGACGAAGAGAGCGGCTTGGAGGATTTTTGTTACTGTTGTTTAGGGCTTCCTAGGCAATCACAAAGCTGAAGACTATGTGGAGTTTGTGCAGGCTCTTATAAAGAATTATGCCATAATGGAATGCAGATTGTCTTTGAAATTTCATTAATTCGCATATTGACAAATTCAAGAAGAACATGGGTGCTTACTTCGAGGAGCAAAGGGAGCGCTTTTATCAAAATATATTAGATTTTGAACGTCGTGATCAAGGATGGCATAACGAAAACATGATGGGGACTACATTTGGGAGATATTTCGAGAGAGTGCTGCACATTACAATCGTAAATCTAGAAAATTAAAAAATTTCTGAACCTTGTTGTGTAGTATCCGACTGTGTTTGTCTATTCCTTGTGCAATTTTTGTTTTTATATGATCATAATGACAAAAAAGAAAAAAAATCGTTTTATTTGCTTAAAAAAAAACAAGTTTTCTTTGTGCTGTTGTCGAGTAAGCAAAGTTTGTGCTTAAAGTCATTTTTTCACACACTTTAGACATAAGCAATTGAGGTACAAATAGTATTGCGTACTATGGTAAGCAATCTGACGTCATACTGAAATAGCCTGCTGCTGGGGGCTTCAGCACATACATCTGCTGACAAATAGCATGACTCGCAGTGGAGTACTACTTCATCGACTGAGGGTTTGGGATGGGGCAGCAATCGTTTTATTTATCATTGTTTGTTTTTTTTCTTCTTTTTTGAAAAAAACAGTACGGCTCAAGGTAAGCAGAAAAAGTGAGCAAATGCTTGTCAAAACACGCTTTAGTAAGTGTCTATATAACACTTAGAAACCATGAGCAAAAATTGTTACTTAGTCCTATTTATGAATATTAACTTAAAACCTTTTTTCTTGATATACACAGGGTTTTAGCCCAAAAAGTTCTATAATAAATCAAGCACCGGAAACGTCTTATGAGTATTTCTACAAAAAATAGGTGCAAGCACTCTCGATCGCTGCTTCAAACAGTTTTTTTATTTTCCTTCAAAATGAAAATATAGCAAAAATTTCTTGAATGGCTGTGAAACTAGCCGTGATTTCACCAATCACAGAATTAAGAATGTCAAAAAACCGTTCTTCAAAGTTCTGTTTACTATCCTGATTCTGTTTCTGTTGATTCTATAATAAGTTCATCGGTTTCAATTTGCTCCCCAAAAAAATCTTTGCGATTCACATTTTGGTGGATAGGATATTAAGAATTAATTTTTGAAGTAAATGCAGCTATCTTGGCTTCTTCCGTTTGTTGGCTAATTTTTCTGTACAAATTTGAGGAGACTGATCAATGCTTTAATATTTTTCAAATACTAATAATTGCACTTTCATCTAAATTTCAGACATGAGAACACATTTGAATGAGCTCATATATTTATAATCAATACTGGTAGCGACCTCTAGCAATTTGTTCAGGTGACTCGCTATATACAGATATATATATATATATATATATATATATATATATATATATATATATATATATATATATATATATACATATATATATATATATATATATATATATATATATATATATATATATATATATATATATATATATATATATGAACTTATCATAAAATCAACAGAAACAGAATCAGGATTACCCGAAAATCACAAATTTAAAAATTTTGTTTAGATGTGTTATATAATTTATACCACAATAAATTATGATATGAAAAATAAGGTAGGATATGCATATCTTATTAATTCTTTAATCGTTGTACTCGTATATGAGGGAATTTATTCTTTAATCGTTGTCCTCATTTAAGAATAAATTAAAGAATAAATTTACTTTTAGAAATTTAGAAGTTTGTTGATTGGTTTCAAAATATTATAATATTTGTGACGAAAAAGTAAAGATACTATTGCATCAAGTGTCTATTGCACTTATTGTGTACATTATTGTAAAGTAGGTTCTTACATGTTTTATTTTATTTTTTTGTTTAACGACTTTTCCTAATTAAACACTTTTTCTCATGAACAGAAACAAGCTCTTGTCAAATTATCTATAATACATTAGTCATCGTAAGTAATAAATTAAGAACTAATTATGTGTGAAATAAAGTCCAAGTTGAAGTCATTAATGACTTCAATTTGGCTCTTAATTAAAACTGCTCTTAACTAATAACGCTTTTAATTACGATTGTTCTTCTTATTGTTTTAATCTATAATAACCATATAATTTAGGTTGATTTAGGTTATTAATGATATTGGTTTTTATTAAAAAAATTTTATAGTTAAATTTGTATATGAATATATATATATATATATATATATATATATATATATATATATATATATATATATATATATATATATATATATAAATATATATATATATATATATATATGTGTGTGTGTGTGTGTGTGTGTGTGTGTGTGTGTGTGTGTGTGTGTGTGTGTAGGTGGGTGGGTGTGTGTGTGTGTGTGTGTGTGTGTGTGTGTGTGTGTGTGTGTGTGTGTGTTAGGAAATGCTTGAAGAAAATAGTTTTACTATATTCTTAATATAGTAAAAACCTTAGCATTTAGCGAGTCAAGGCGATTTACTTTATTAATTGAATCGACAAAAGGCGTGTAAATCACAAAAGAACACATAATATTTTTCACGTTTATTTTTAATGTATTTATTAATAGCTATTATTTAAATATAAATTCATTTTGCAACACGTTTTTTAATTTTGTAGAATTTTGTTATAATAGTTTACGGTAAAGCCCACATTATTTGTGGAGAACATCACATATATTTGATCCTATTTATATATTTGATAGCATAAAGTAGCTAATACCAGATAAATTTAAGCCTCTCTGAAAGCTTCCATGATTAATTTCAATGTTTCATTTATATGGTAATCGCTACTTTTATAGCATTTAAATTAAAATATGTGGCATTTAGGATATATAAAACATGTGGTGTTTTCAACCTATAACCCGTGTGGGATTTACCATATATAACTCAGATACGCTGACCGTCAGGTCAAGTTATCCTGCTACTGGTAACATGTAATCTAGTACAACTTGCTGCATGTTAACGTCAGGAAGGACGTCCGGTTGGAAAACATTGGATGAGGGGTTTACCATATGGAACTCTCAAGGGACAAAATAATAATCCCCACATGGGTTACATATAGAAAAAACCCACGCGTATCCCATGTGCGCTTTTTCACTGGGTAGTTGGCCTCTCTTTTTTTGTGTGTGTCTCAATCCATACTATATTAGAGTGTATTCCTAAAATAATCTCTAATGCCTCTGCCATAAATGGTATAGTTAAATAAAAATGTTTATATGCGGCATCTTTTTCTGACCATCTTGTTTTGCACATCCCTATTTAAAAAATATTTCATTCAGTTGATTTACAACGGATCTTTTCAACAGCGCTCTCTTCTCGGAGAGGTATTAAAATAAATGGATATATTTCTGTATACCTCCAAAATGTTATCAATCATTAGTATTTTTGATGTTACAGCAATTGATAAATTCAAACTATGTGAGCTACAATGTGTAACAATCGCTTTTGGTGATCCTTACAATATATAGCTGGCAACACCTTTATTTTACCGATTATATGTTTGGTGCGTCATCGTAACACTGGCTTCTACAAGAACTAAGATCAATTCCACTTTCACTTTAAAATTTCATCAAGCTTTCCCCAATATGTTTGCCTGTTATCTTGTCAAGATTCAAAAAGTCCAAAATACTTCCCTAATTTTTTTTCTCCGTTTACGTATCTCATACGTACTGATAGAATTTGTTGGTTTACAGATGTTACCTCGTCTGCTGAAATTGAATGGTATTTTGCAGCTTTGATTTCATTAATTAGCCGCTTTTGTATGCAATTTTTTCCAATTATATCAGTTAATTCAGTTTGACTCTTAGGGCCAAGGTAGCTGACATATTTGCGTAATGGTGTTTGTATTTGTACATTAAGTTCAGCGTTATGGCGAACTATTTCATGCACAATTGCAAGAAAGTTTTCAGGATTACCTTTTTGGTCTAAGTTTTCCATACACTTTTTAAATGCACTATTCTACCTAATGCACTATTCTACCTAATGTTTCAACAATGTACAGTTACATTTGTTGTCGGTTTTTTAAAGTACTATCTCTTTATAATGCAATGGTTTGTCTTGGATCTTCAAAACGACAACAAATGCCATTAGCTTGTTCGATAGCTTCTTTATAATATCTATTGCCTATAAGTAGTTTTTGTTTTTCTAAAACATTGTGCCATTCCTTATATCCACGGTTAACAAAACTTTGGTTTTCTGCCAAAGATTTTTTTTATCCTCCTTTAGAAATAAAGTGCAGTATATGCAGTAGACTGCGTCTTCACTTTAGCTGTAGACAAATCCATTTTGTTAATGTTCTTCTTTACAAGCGCGTTTGCAACCATGTTTTAATGTTTTGGGAAATTGAATATGTATCTTCTGTTTTAAGTTATTCGTAAACATTTTGTATATTTCATGTGGTGATAATTCTTGATTTCCGCGCAAGAGTTCGTCAATATCATATCGTTTTTCTTCTTCTTTAAAATCCCATTCTTTTAAATTTGTTTGGTTTACTTCGCATGACACGCTTTTGTTAACATTAATACCATTTTTAATGACCTCCTCTTTTTTTTCTCCTTCGGTTACATTTAGAGCGCGACGGTTATTCGTTTATCAAATATCAATGTACGAATAATCTTTAGAGAATATTTGGTTAAATTATTCGTTAAACAATATTCGTAAAAACTAACCGTTTAAATTATTCGTAAGATACGAATATATTCGTAAACCAATTTTTGTTTAATAAATAATAACCGTTTAACAAATATATATTCGTCGAACAAATAAACGGGAACGAATATATATTGGTTTACTTTTATTCGCTAAACGAATTATTATTTGTTCAACGAACATTATTTGTTTATATAATTTTTTTTGTTAAGCGAATTTTATTTGTCAAACGAATATTACTTTCAATCGAATATAAAATAAACACAGTTTGTATTTTAGAAATATATTATTAAATTTTATTTTTTAATATTTGAAAATTTTAAATAAACATTTCAATATTGCGAGTTAGACTCTTTAAGGGAATTTCAGAGTTATGTTATACCAACAACCTTCAGGTCACAATTCATTTACGAAGCCGCCACCGACATACGCTGGTGGCGTACAAGTTTAATATAAAAGTACAAGTGGTAAAAAAACGGAATATAATAATAAGGAGGTACAATCATTCGCGTCTTTAAAAAAATTAAAAGTCATTTCATCATTTCAGGGCCGATGACACGGGTTTCAAAGTGAGGGGCTTGCTTCCTTATTTCTAAAAAATTTGTCAATTTTCTAAGTCAATCTCTAAAAAAAAAAGGTCCTGAAAAATAAAAGTGCAGGGATTAGTGTTCCCCTGGCCTCTCAGGTGTCGTCGGTCCTGCATTTAAGATATAAAAAATTCTTTTATATCTATGCAGATGTGAATGAAGATTATATTTTAAAAAGATAAACTTCTTTTTATATAAATTTTAAATAAAAATCTTTTATGACTTAAAAACGTAACTTTTTATGGCAAATTTTTATGGTTAAAAAAAAAACACATGTCGTTTTAATTTTCATATTTCTTTAATTTAAACGTTACGAGGGCTGTTATGCCCCCTCTTCCCCTAAGCGAAATGAAGGAAACTGTTTTACCGACGCATGCTGTTTTTTTTTGCCATATTAGATAACATTTTTCAAAGGGAAATGTTGAAAAACGGTTGTGCCTCCATATGCGGTTGTGCCCCCACTTCCCCTAATTGTTAAATTATTTATTGCTATTTATCTTTAAACTACGAAATTAACCACAATTTGTTGTAGGGGAGACCGGGGTTGGTTGCAACAAAATTTTAAAAACGTAACTTATACCCTTTAAATATATATTTTTTCGATTTTATTTTTCAGGGTTATAAAATAGATTTAAGTTACGTATTAATCCAACATTGATAAATAAAATATCAAATTTAGTTATTCCGCAATAGTGAAACAAAAATATGTTGCATTTTACCCCGCACCGGGGCGAATTGCAACAGTGCACGGGGCAAGTTGCAACACAATACTTTTAAAGTATAAGCTTTGCAGAGTTCACATAAAAATTACTAGTTAATCTGTAATTTCTATTTGGCAACAAAACATTATAATTAAAAGAAAAGAAAAGTAGTATTTTAGACTTGACATGTACCTGACATGTTTAGTAAACTAATGCTTACATTCAAAGACTTTAAAAACTGAAGAAAGAAAATAATGAGGATTATTATTTAAGCTCATATATTATTTAAACTTTTAAGTGTTTTTTTAAAAAAGTATTCCTTTAGTTATTCAGTAAACATTAAATCAATTTATAAAAATGCAAGAGTAGTTTTATAAATAATATAAAACACAACTTTCATAAAAATAAACAATAATCTAACTTTGATAACAAAAAAAAAAATTTCCAAGCAATAAAGGCTCATAAAAAAACAAACTAGCATTAAAGAAACTAAAGAGTTTCATTACATTTCAAGTCAACAATTATACTTTTTTATTGTTTTTTTTTTTGATGCAGAAGTACTAGCAGATTTTCGCTTTCTAGAACTAATTTCTTTTTCAGCCATAAGACGCTGTTTTACTGGTGTATCTGTGAGTACTTCTGTATGCTTTCTCTTTGATCTAGTGAGTATTTCTTTCCTGGGTCGTGCTTTTGGTAGCGGTCTTACAACCTCAGGGGAAAATTTTGAAACTGCAGATGGAATTGCATCTGAGGTTGAAGTTGATATACTAATATCAATAGCTGCATTAGATTGGGTTGCTGGACGATTCGTAACAAATGATGGAGCAAAATCTGCATCTGAAAATATATCCTTATTATATGGCAATATTCCTGCCACTCTAAAACCAGAAGATATATTTTGTTGTGTAAGAGAATGTTGTAATGCTATTTTTGCAATTCCTGGTAAATCATATATACTCATTGTTTTCCCTGGACTACTTTTTATCCATGAGTCTTGTGCATTAGCTAAGCATTTTTTAAATGGTCCGAATACAGATCTATCTAGAGGTTGCAACTTATGCGAACAATGAGGAGGGAAAGAAAGCAAAACTATACCATTATCTTTACACAATGTTATTAATTGAATAGATAAATGAGATTGATGATTGTCTAAAAGTAATAACACAGGGCTTTCTTTTGATGGCTTTACATGTCGAATAAAGTGGTTTATGTAAGTAATAAAGCACTCCTCATTCATCCAGCCTGATCCATTCGAAGCACCAATGCAGCCATTTGGCCCATCACGAATAAAGTGATCAAAGAATTTCTTTCTTGGAAAAAGAAACATTGGAGGCACACTATTGCCATATGCATTTACGGCTATTACCATTGTCACTAATGTCCCTCGCTCTTGAGAAGTTAATGCACCCACTTGCTTAATGCCTTTACGAGCAATTATTTTGTTTGGTTTTTGCACAGTGGTGATACCAGTCTCATCAACATTAAAGATATTTGATGCAGAAAAATGATGCCTATCTAAAACATCTGATAATTTTTGAAAAAAAACACCTACATTAGCACGATTAAAGCTAGTTGCTCGTGCAAGACTTGTTGCTTCTGGAGTTCTGATAGACAATCTTGGATGTCGGTTTAAAAACCCTCTCATCCAATCAGGACCAGCCATGGAATGTTTTAACCACGATTTGGGAAAAATAATACCATACTTTACTGCACATTCAAATGCAAGCTTTCTTGTTTCATATGGTGATAATCCAAAATAGATATCAGAACATATTGATATATATGAAGCAATAGCTATTTCTTGTTCATAAGTAAAAACTTGATTCTTTTTATATCCAGGATAAGGTAGTGGCATTCCCATATCAACAGCTTTTTTAACTTTTTTTATATAACGAGAAAGAGTCGAGTAGTGGATTCCAAACTTTTTTGCTGATGCACGAACTGATGTTACTCTTCCATCAATAACGTGGCTTGCTGCCTCTATTACTACTTCTTTTGGATAAAGTCCTTTTTCAGTTTTTCTCTTGTAAGTTCGCATTTACAATTTTTATTAAACCTCTAAATAACATAACAATAAAAAAACACATTACAAAAATCATTTTATATAATTTAGTCTAAATTGCTACATTTATTTATATACCTATTAATGTTTTAAGTATGTACTTAATAATAATAATATTTTAATAATGTAATTATAACTTTTACGTATGTATGTATATAAATGTATATATATAAATGTATATATATATATATATATATATATATATATATATATATATATATATATATATATATATATATATATATATATATATATATATATATATATACATTGTATATATATATATATATATATATATATATATATACTGTATATATATATATATACACACTGTATATATATATACACACTGTATATATATATATATACACACTGTATATATATATATATATATATATATATATATATATATATGTATATATATATATATGTATGTATATATATATATATATATATATATATATATATATATATATATATATATATATATATATATATATATATATATATATATATATATATGTCTTTGAATATAAAAGATAAGTTTATATTCTATGTTTATATTTATATTCGAGGATTATATAATCCTCGAATATAAATATAAACATAGAATATAAACTTATCTTTTATATTATTAGACATATATACATATGCTTTATAAATATAACATACATATGTACGTTACATAGTCTTATCTTTAAAATTATAATTTTTTTTCAAAAACTTCTTTGCTGTCTTGTTATTAAAAAAAAGTCGATTATTTAGAAAAGTGCGTAAAATTAATAAAGTCCGCAGTTCTTTTGTGATTCAACTTACCCCGAGCAATTTGATGCAACTTACCCCGTAGGCATCATGATCACTCTAATCAATGCATACAATTAGCCATATTAAAAAAATCTATTTTTTTTTACTTTTTGTGTTTGAAAAAGATTTTTTTAACTTACTATTATTTTATTATTGTCATATACTTCTTAGTTTTTTGTAAAACCCAAAAAAACATTGAAACGAAAATTAGAAATTTATATAGAAAAAAAACAATTATCAATAACTTTTAAATTTTTAAGTTTATTACTATAAGTTTTTTATAACTTGCGTGTCATAATTATAGTTATATAATGTAAAAAAATTGAAAAATAATATGTAAAAATTATTCTTTAAAACGCATTGTTGCATCTTACCCCTGTTGCAACCAACCCCGGTCTCCCCTAATTATCACAATTTATTGCTGTCACTTTACTTTATAAAACAAGTAAAGAAACATTATTTATAAGTTTTTTTCTAATTGATAAGTAATATTTTTCTGCTTATTATATATTATATCAACGAAATATTTAAATTAAATTAATCTTCAGCAAGATAACTTTACAGGTAAATTTTTACGCAATTTATTCATTTTAATAAATCAAATTTAGTTGTGTATAAGCGTCCAACTCTGAACAAAAATATCATTTCAGGTTTTTAAATGGTTTTATTTTTTGCAATAATAATAGTAATTTTTAACCAGTATTTTTTTTTTTTAATTAGAGAAGATTATTTTACGATTCATAATAATTGTACGATGTCAATAGTGAGTGGAGCGAAAGGATGGTAATACTTTTGTAAAGAAAAATTAATGGGCAAAGAATTTTCTCTTTGGAAAACTGCTTTAAATTAAATCAAAAAATTGGGTATACTTATGGGAAGGGTTTCCGGGTAGGTAATATTTCAATAAATAATTAAGATTAGTGTGCTAATAAAAAATTTCCTCAGAAACCGCTTGTTTGTTATTATATTATTTTTATTCCGGGAAATCCCGGGATAACAAAGTTTCATACGGGGAATCCCGGGATGCAAAACTTACGGAAAATGTGAAACCCTAATTTATATAATTTTTTATTTTACTTATTATGTATATGAATTTTATAGATATACTTGATAGAAATATCTGTTCCAAAAACCAGCACGGGTAATAGCTATTATTTAACAAACTTTATTATATTGCGAAATGAAGCAATATAATAAATTTTGTTAAATATTAGCTATTACCCGTGCTGATATTCAGCAGAGGTATTTTTATCTTAATTAATTTCTGTTTATACTAATGATATTCTAAAAGAATTTCATTTCAATTAAAATTAAATTTAGATTAAACATTTGAATATTTTTTTTCAGGTGCAAGCTGCTTCTCTTCATAAAATGCCCAGAAAGACTTGTATTTGGGATTTCTTTGAAATGACTGACACTACTCATGCAAAGTGTAATGCGTGCAAAAAGGAACTTGCTGCTAAAGCCGGTGCTACTTCAGGTCTTATTAATCATCTAAAAGGGCAGCACTGCCATGTTTTTTTGGGATATAAGAAACTCAATTATGCTCAACAGATTGGAAAAAAGTCTCGCGTTATTGATGATGAAGACTCTTCAGAAACCAATTTCATCAGTACACCCAAACGAGCTCGTCTTGTTGCCTCTCCTGAATCATACTCTCAATTTTTAACATCATCTGGTAAGTCGAAAAATGCTAAAGTCTCTAAAACTTCCCGTGTAGTTAATTCATGGCCCAAAGACCATTTTGAAAATGTAAATATAGTTAAATCATTGACAATGTAAATATAGTTACATCATTGACTAAGTGGATTGCCCACGAATATTTACCTTTTAGGATAGTGGATAGTAAATATTTTCATGAAATAATGAAGCAAGCAACAAAGGGAAGGAAAACCCTGTTTCATCAAAATCACTTTCTCAAGACAGAATTCCTAAGCTATATAAATTCATCAGTGATCATGTGAACAAAATTATTGACAGTGAGAAGATTGACCTTGACGGTTGTGCCTATATTACTGATATCTGGACTTCGTGTAATGACCTTGCTTTCCAATTGCTCACTCTACATTTTACTACAAAATGTTTTCAACTTAAACAACTTCTTGTTAAACTTGATTCATTTCCGGATGCACATAATGCCGAAAATATCGTAAAAAAGTTAGATTACTTAATAAAACGCTTGTGTTTGGAGAATAAAATAAATACATGGGGGACGACTGATGGAGGATCAAATATTATGAAAGCTATGCGCATTAGCAATGTTATCAACAATAATCTTTGGTGTGCTGATTATCAGATACATTTAATTGTCACACAAGCTCTAGCTAGTGTTCCTGAGTGGTTAGAAGTTGCACTAAAGCTAAATAAATTAGTTGGGTACTTCAGTCATTCTTCTAAGGCTACGAGTATTTTAAGGAAAATTGCTATTGAGCATAAGCAATCACGAACTAAACTTATCCAGAAAGTACCAACTCGTTGGAATTCTGACTTGAGACAGTTAAAATCCATTATGGATCTAAAAGGGTGCTTGTCTTTTATGGCAGAAACGTCAACTAAAATTGAAGATTTGTTGCCCACTGTTGTAGAAGCTAATATTATTAAAGGTATTATTGAATGTCTTGATCCTATTGATAAAATTTCAAGTTTTAAGCTCTGACAAAGACCCAACAATCAACTTGGTTATAATGAAAATCTATAATCTTAAGAAAAAATTATCTAAAATTGGAAAACTAAGTTCTCTTACATGTGTCACGAATATAACTCAAGCGCTAATAGCAGGATTCCAACAACGTTTTCCTGATTGTAGTCATAAAGTACCTGAGTATTCAATGGCACATTTTCTTGATCCAAGACAAAAGGAATCAATCATTTTTGCACTTGATGAGCAAAGATACGAAAACACCAAGAATACTCATACCGCTACTCAAGCTATAATTGATATGCGGCGAAGAGATGTTTGCGAAAGTCCAACATGCATTGAAAACGTTACTCAATCATCCAAAAATGGTAATTCGTCCGATGAAGAAGCTTTAACTGCTGCTGTAAAGAAGCTGTATGGGCAAAATAAAAATAAAAACACTGAGAAAAATTGTCCGTTAACTTATGCCAAAAGCGAGATAGCACGTTATGTCGGTGAAGGAGTTGCAAACGATAACGCAGAAATTATTGAATATTGGAAGACTAACCGTACAAGATTGTAGCAGACTAGCAAGATCTTATGCATCCCTGCATCATCATCAACCTCGGAACGAGTATTTTTAACTGCTGGAAACGTTCTAACGAAAAGAAGAAATAGCCTTAGCATTGACAATAATGAAATGATAGTTTTCATGAAAGAAAACCTGAAGGAGATGGAAAATATCACCTGGCCGATGTTTGAAGAAGATATCAATAAAAAATAAGAAAATATCTACAAAAAATATACTCTGTTATACAAAATGAGTTAAATTATGTACAAAAAAATATACTTTGTTATACATAATGAATTATTTTTTTTTCATTGTCATTTTTAATTAAAATTTTTAAATTATTCTGAAAAGTTGATAATATTACCATCAGATGGCCTTCGGCAAGTATACAGGGACGTACCGAAGAGAATTTAAAAGGGAAGGAGGGGGGGTAAAGTTTGTTTTTTTGCCGACTAAAGTACAAAGTTGAAATAGTTAAGGTCTAAAAAAAAAAAAGTCCTCGGTTTTTGATATTTGCCGACTGAAGGTCTAAGTTGGCCGGCTAAGCATATTTTTGTCAACTCGTAAAATTGGTCGGGGGGTTACTAACCCCCTACGCCCCCACCCCCTAAGGACGTCCCTGCAAGTATATATAATCTATGCCACATTGCCGTAGTGAGTGTTTAATAATATTTTTATATATTTTTTCATTTTCCTGTGATCTACATTATAGATCACAGGATAATAAAAAAAATTAAAAAAATAAATAAAAATATCATTCAACACTCACTTCGGCAATGTGATATAACTAAATCATAAAAATGTTGTAGATATATCTAAGTTAGTGACTAATATCCGAGTTAAATGAAACTCTTCTTTTTTTAACGAGTATATTCGTTACTACTTATTTGCTGAACGATTATTTTATTCGTACATCGAATAAGCGGGAACGAATATATTTGTTTAACGAATATTCGTTAAGCATTTATTTTTGAACAGTAATTATTTGTTCAGTATTTGTTTAACGAATAAAATGAAAATGAACGAATATTCGTAACCGTTTAACGAATAAGCTTAAAAAAACTCGTTTATTAAATAACCTTCGCGCTCTAGTTACATTTTGAGAACTGTCGATAATAAAAAAAACTTGAAACGTAAGTAATTAATAATAAACTTTCGAATTTTGAACTATACCAAAATTAAAAAAACTCGCGTAAAATTAAGAAACAAATAATAACAAAAGTACTATCATAAAAAAATTTAACGTATAGATAATATCTATATCTAGTTAATATCTATATCTAGTTAATATCAAACTAATTATTATAAAAAGAAGATCAAATTAACTTTTTTACTTAAAATATCCAGCTAACGTTGCAGCATTTGGAAGCTTTTTTTTATCAGCTGCTCGTTTCCTAATTTGGTTAGGCATGTTAAATCGTTTGCTTTTAAAAGAAAAAACTTTCGCTCTTGAAATATCAAAATAAAGCTCTGCGGAAAATAACTTTAAAAAAACGTGCTTTTCATAATAAAAAGCCGCATTTCATCTTGAGCGTCTAAAATCGTATCATCTTAAGCAACTTCACCAAGTACTATCATTTAAATAGCAAGACAACAGTTTATGTATTATCTCATGTAACCCATGGAATTATGGGTTAGCAGTAGATAAGCATAAAATATTAGGGATGTCATAAATGTTTGAAGATCTTGTTTCGTTCTGACGTAATTACAAAATATCAAATAATAAAAAATTATAACATGGATGGTAAATTTTTTTAACAGTAAAATTAAGAAAGAATATTAGCTATAAAACCAAGAAATTAAAATAAATTACACCTTCGAACTTGTATAAATATCCTTAACCAAAAAAGTTTGCGAAAGAATCATTAATCTTCCCGTAAAAGAGGTTATACCATCTTAGGAACCTGCTCATCTTACACAACCTTCACCTATATATATATATATATATATATATATATATATATATATATATATATATATATATATATATATATATATATATATATATATATATATATATATATATATATATATACATATATATATATATATATATATATATATATATATATATATATATATATATATATATATATATATATATATATATTCTGATATATATATATATATATATATATATATTTATATATACAGGGCCGGCGCGAGTAGGTGTCACGTAGGGGGGGTGGTGCCATTATCACTTTTGCCGACTAAAAAAAGATATATATATATATATATATACTTATATATCAGAATATATATATATATGTATATATATATATATATATATATATAAGAATATATATATATATATATATATATATATATATATATATATATATATATATATATATATATATATATATATACATATATTCTGATATACATATATATATATATATATATATATATATATATATATATATATATATATAGGGCCGGCGCGAGTAGGTGTCACGTGGCGGGGTGCCATTATCACTTTTGCTGACTAAAAAAAAAAAAAGGTCCTCGTTTTCGAAAATTTGCCGACTGCCATGACAACATTTGGCGACTAACTAATTAAACTACCAACTACTCTATATGGAAAGGGTCGACATTTGCCGACTAAGAGTCAAATTTTCCAACTAAAAATCATTGATGGGGGGTGTTACACCCCCCACGCCGGCCTTGTATATATATATATATATATATATCAGAATATGTATATATATATATATATATATATATATATATATATATATATATATATATATATATATATATATATATATTATTAGCTTCAGATTTTTTGTTATGTAATTGTTAGCTAGATAGCTACAATCTGTAGCTATCAATATTTTGTGATGATATCGCTAGCTACCAAGCTGCAAAATTTAATCACCAGCTATCTACAGATTTATTGTTATGTTGTATTTAGCTACAATGCTACGATATGTTGCTAAGGATGCATTTTAGTAATATCGATAACCATAAATGACGTTACTCAATTTTTGGACCCTTAGTAACAAATCGTGACGTAATTTGTAGACAATCCCGTATCTAAATGTCGTATTTAAATTGCATTGCTATAAATTCAATTATTTTCTTAACTATATGATAAAATATCTTCTTAACTATAAGATAAACTATATATCTTCTTAACTATAAGATAAAAAAGCTATTTAGCAAACAAAAACATGCAATTAGATTATTATCAAATGCACACCGCCTCTCACACTCAAGACCATTGTTTAACAATCTAAAAATACTAAATGTGTACCAAATAAATATATATCATCTTCTGATTTTTATGTATAAAATTAATAACAATTCAATACCAAATATCTTTAAACCATTATTTAATAAAATTCAACACAAATACGTAACTAAATATTCTAACAACAACTTTGTTCAACCCAAAACTATATACGACTCCACCAAGTTTTCAATAACTGTTAGAGGACCTAATGCATGGAATAAGATAATCAGTAATGATATTAAAACACTTAAAACTCTTGATCAGTTTAAACAAAAACTAAAACTATTACTTTTAAATAATGAACAAACAGATAATTATTTTTAAATCTATCTATAAAAATATTATATTTTAAAACTATCTACTAATGCATACTTTATTTGTCTGGAAGGTCTAAATTCTTTAATTTTATATAGGTATTACAGTCTGTTATATTATAAAAAAAGTACTTATAAAGATTTTTAGCATTTTTAGATTTCATTAGTTTAAATAAATTTATTAGTTTTCTTAAATAAGAGAGAGAGAGGAAAAATAAAAAAAGTAATCTTTTTTGAGTTTTAATTTTTTATATTAATATTTTGTAATTTGTTTTTGAGGAATTAATATATTACACTTTATAAGAACAGATTGTAAATTAAATTTTACGTTTACTTTTTTCATGTTTTTCAGTTTTTTGATATTTTTGTTTTTCTGAATGAACTTTTAAATTTTTCTTTCAAAAAATAAAATCGAAAAAATATCTTTCAAAACTTTGAACTATTAAACTATTTGGCATTTTATATAAACTTCTTTGTAATATTTTGCTTTTTTCTTAATTTTTTAATTTTCATTTTAGTTACCATGTATTTATATAAATGTCTAGACAAACAAGGGACTTGGTGATAAGACAACCCCGTCTTCTTCTCGTCCTTGCCATTTTTAAATATTTTAAATTACGGAACTTGTAAATATTTGTACGGCTAAATTATAAAAAAAAAAAAAAAAAAAAAATTAATTCCATACTATGAATCAAAAAAATTTGCCTAAAAAATAGCGAAGGTTTTTATGCTAAAAACCTTTTCGCTAGGTAGTTGCTAACTTATTTCCCACCGGGTATTCTGTTAGATTTGTTTTCTTTTTAAATACGAATAAATGCTTGCTTTCTTTATAAACACGATTGCGTTATTTTTATTTTTTCTTGCTTTCGTAATAAATTAGTACAAGAGAAAAAAAATTTTGTTTCAAACCAAATGATTGTTATAAACTTTGTTGTGTTTTTTTTATTTACTCACTTTGTTTCTTCATGTTCATTTTTATAAGAAAATTCGTTTTATTAAGACTTTTTGACTTCAATGTTGGCGTTGTTTTTGCATCAAATAGATTACAATTCCAATCATCCCAACTAATTATTGAGCCATTTTCGGAGCAGTAACTACCATAACACCACTTGGAATTTTTATCGTAGTTTGTACTTATTTTTTGTCCAGGCAGAAAAAAATTATTATTTATGTCGTAACATCCACGGGCAACAGGAAGATCCGTAAATGAGTCGTCAATTTTTTTTCTTTCGATAGGGAGAGAGTTATAAACTCGAAGATAAAACAGAAAAGAGAACACTATTACAGATACAAATACTAAAAATAAATATGTTTATTTCTTTATTGCATGACAAATAAATATGACAAATGCATAACAAATAAAAATGAAAAACGCATAACAAATAAAAATGACAAATGCATAATAATTAAAAATTTAAGTAATCTTTACCATAGATTTTCTCCATATCACCAAAGTATTCAAAACTGAACTTAAAAAGTTTTTTATAATTGAATTGCAAAATCATTTTCATAAACGACCAATCAACAATCAACTTGCATGTAATGTGTGCATGTTGATTATTGATTGGTCGTTTTTTTAGAATTATTTACTCATATTTTAACTCAAAAATAAGATATAGCTAAAAATAATAAACTAAACTACTTCAAAAGTATAACCTTACTTCTTTCCTTTGTCTTTAATTTTTCTATGATAAAACCTTTAAAGTATTTCTTTGAAAAATAAATAAAGTTAGTCATTACTGGTAACTAATACTTTTACTGGTATCGCTTATAACTAAAAAAAGTTTGTTGGTAATAACTGTTATAATAAATTAGAGTATAGAATTAACTTTTTATATTTTAGACAGTTTTAACTTTTATTTAAACTTTTAATAGCTTATTTTCAAATTTAAAAGTATATTTAAGTTATCATACTTGAATAAAGCTAACGTTAGCTCATTGAGAATATGTAAAAAACACAATGTTTTAACTATTTCCGGAAAAAATTGCTAATTTTAAAGTGGTTACGCTAAAAAAAAAATGGTTTTTCAAAAAATCATGAATGAATTCCCAAAGGTTTTTTTTCTGAATGTAAATGCCCAAAAAATATCTTTCAAAAGATATTTTTTGGGCATTTATAAATCTTAAAATGTTGATTTTAATGGCAAATAAAGATGACTTGTAAAAAGAATAATAATTTAAAAAAACAACCTATATTATATCAACCCTATTTACCTCTTTTTAAGAACTTAGTCACCGAAATAAAGAAATATATTTATTTTTCTAAAATTATTTGACAAATAGCTTATTTTACAAATTATAATGTTGTTTTTTTTTCAGCTAAAAACAAAAACAAGTTATGACAAGGTAAGATTATTTTTTAAATATGTGCATTTTAAAATATGACTATTAATTATTTAGAAAGTAATGTGTATAAATATATTTATAAACTTTATTTTAAAAGAGTGAATATAAGGGTGTGTGAGTATAAACTGTTCAATAATGTATAATGTTTAACAATAAGTAAAATATCTTTAGTTAAAATAACAATAACAATTAATAAAATTTAAAAAACAAACAAGCTCTTTGGACATACATAGTATCTATACACTAATACTGAAAAAAATATTGAGTTTTCTTTAAAGTTGATTTTTTTCCTTTTTGTCAGCCTCCAAAAGTTTTCTGATGTTCCATCTTTTAATTTTAGTGTTGTTAACTATAATATTTGGGAATATAAAAAACACGCTAAATGTTTTTGAAAAGTAAATATTTTTACTCGAAAATGTAAAAAGAAATATAAACATATAGACTTTTAATGTTATTAAAAGTTACTTATAAAAGTTTGCTAATAAATTATAATTAGAGATAGAAAGCTACTTCGAAATTGATTGAAGTTTTAAGAAACGGCTGCAAGTTTTAACGTATTGAGGTAGTGGACTGTGCTTTCCAACTTTATTACTTACTAAAAATAATTAAAATTCTGACAAACGGATTTAATGAATTTACATTGTAAGTTTTGAAGACGTTTTTTTAATTGAATAAATAGTTATCGTTATTCATAATCTCTGTGCGATAACTATAACAAATATTTATCGTCAGTTTCTTAGGAAGTTCAAGAAAGTTGGGGGGTGTATGCTATAACGGAAACTAAGGGGGATTAAGGCAGAATTTTTTCAAGAGTAAAGAGGGGGTGGGGGTATTGTCTCCTCCTCGAAACTACCCTACCCCTCTTTCCTTATACCAGTGTTTATTGTTATTCCTAATCTCTGTAAGATAACTTAAACAAATATTTATATTTATCATTATATCTTTTTAATTGACAAAAAAATATTACCAAATAAAAAAAAACGAAAACATCGCTTCAGAGTTTTGAGCATGAGTGCCATCAAATATAAAGAAGAAAAAACATCACCAAATAAGATGAAGTGAAAAAATCACCAGATATAAAGAAGAAGAATTATCATCAAATAAAAGTTTAAGTTCTTGTAAAGCATATTATAAAAGAATTTTAAAATTATTCAAAATATTTTTAATTTTGTTATTACCCAGCTTGCATACTTACATTGGGCCAACGTATTTAAACCCATCACGAACGTCAGATCTTTTTCCCGATGCAAAACCAACGTTGATCCAATGTCATTTGGTTAATGATAAAATTATTACCAACGGAACTAAAAACATCTGGCAAATTTACATTGGTCCAATGTATGTAAAAACATCGCAAAAAATTAATTGTTTTTACGATCTAAACCCAATGTTACTCCAATGTATATATTTCGACGTTGATTCAATGTATATAAATCAACGTTTTTCTAATGTATGTAAAAACATCGTAAATAATTGATTGTTTTTACGATCTAAACCCAACGCTGATCCAATGTATATATCTCGACATTGATTCAATGTTTATAAATCAACGTTTTTCCAATGTATGTAAAAACACTGCAAAATGTTGATTGTTTCTATGATCTAAACCCAACGTTGATCCAATATATATATTTCGACGTTGATTAAGTCTATATAAATCATTATTGATCCAATGTATGTAAATACATCGCAAAAAGTTAGTTGTTTTTACGAACTAAACCCAACGTTGATCCAATGTATGCGACCAAACATTACTATTGCGAAATAACTTAAATAAAATCTGTGATTATTAAATCATTAAACCACAATCAACACAAACATGATTTTTATTTCAATGGTCGTTTCTTTATAAATAAACTTTGCCTCTTTTCACCTTTTTCATAACTAATGGTTTTCCTACGTCCTCGTTTGAGACGTTAAATATAGAAAGATGCTTTAGTGGTCCATACTTAAACATTAATGCTTTAGTGGTCTATACTTAAACATGGTCCATACAAACCATTGCGCTGTGGTTGTTATAATGTTAACCACGGCTGCTAGATAATGCTAGAGATTAGCATCATCTAGCAGCCGTGGTTAACATTATAACAACCACAGCGCAATGAGTTTAGAACTTGTTTTTCAAAACTTTCATTAAACTAGATAATATATAGTTAATTTAAAAAAATGTTATTATATATCTTAGAAATGTTAAATTTCCATATAGATTTTAATTTCGCTTTCATGAAAATAATAACAGACAGACTAGAATAAATTGATCAGTTAGTTCTAGTCTGTCTGTTATTTTTTTCATATTTGTGCAAGTGATTTTTGCTTAGTTATTTTCTTGTTCTTTAAGAAGTTTTCAGTTTCTTTTAAAATACAATTTCTCTCTCTAACAAGCTTTTCACTAGTTTTTGGATGTTTTTTATAGAAACTTCCAAAGTAATTGGTGTGCAATTTAAGTTATGAAACGAATAAATGCAAATGTATGTATTTTTTTTAATTGAGCTGGAAAACACAAGTGTTTTCTTCAAAGTATTAAGACCAATCAAAAATTATGGAATCCTAACTTTAGATTTATTTTTCATTAAATGCTATTTTTAAATGAGGTTTTTAGTCGGTGCTCGAATTACTTTAACTATTGCAAAGACATTTAAACAATAGAATATTCCTCAAGAAAATAGAAGAAAAAGAGCTACAACAAACAACATTTAATTTTTTTTTGTTTTAATAAAATTTATTAAGAGGAAAACATTATAGTTTTGGGCGAAAAAAACTTATTTTTTCAGGAAATTTATGGTTTTAACACTTTGTCAAAGTTCTAGCTCTTTTGATCTATAATCATGTCTAAATTAAGGAGGTTTTTTAATTTTATAATCATGTCTAAATTAAGGAGAATTTTTAATTTTATAATCATGTCTAAATTAAGGAGGTTTTTAATTTTATTTAAAGCAACTTGAAGTAAACCGACTGATACTAAAAAATCTTTGTATCAGTCGGTTTAAATAAATACTAAAAAATTTAAAAGAAGACTTTGTCTAGACAAAAAATTTCATTTAAAACCTAAGTTATAGATTGTCAAAAATGAGGTTTTTATAAACATTTTCGATTTAAGTTTTACTAATTCGCCTAAACTACGTTGAGAAGTTTTTTTTTGACACTAAACAAAAAATAAGCATCATCTTCCCCCGGAAAAATTCTCCTTGAGAAAAAATTAATGAGGCGTTATTATAAATAATACATTGATTTCATTAGGGTTTATATGATTACATAAAGTACTTTAAAAAAAAAAGCGTCTCAAGGTTTTATTGCTAAAGATTATTTAAAATAAAATAAATATGACATAAAACCAATTTTTATTTATTTTCTATTAAACATTTTGTTTAACCAAATCTTGCATCTTGACATATTAAAACATGCAATTGCATATAAAATGGGTTATTTGACGTAGTAACAAAAGTTATCAAAAAAAGAAAAAAAAAAAAAACGTTATAACTAAATTGGCACATTACAGGTATACGTACCGCAAAAACCACAATGTTGGCTTAAGTGAGCTAGCATGTAGAAAAAGATTCAGGATTCAAAAAACTTGATATATTATGATAGCTAATAAGTCAGCCTATAAATTAAAGCAGTTTTAGTGGGTTTTTATTTTTTAAATACTTTGGTATTTGCACTAGAGTAAAAATTTTAATTATAAAAATGTGTAGTTTTTTTTTGTTTTGTAGGAGCCTAGAAGCCGTATCAGAGAATAAGTTAGCAAAACATAGTTTTTCTATTACCTATGGATTATAACTAGATACTAAAAAAACATTTTTTTTTTGAAGTATATAAATCTTTATAACACCCTCATAAAGAAAGGAAGTATTGTTGTTATTTTTGGGGTACATTTTATAAAATTCACTTTATAGACCAGGTTTTGAAATAAAAAACAAAAACAATAAATTGTCATTGTATTTTTTTTTTTAAAGAAAATAATACATATTCATCTTAAAAACAATATTTGAACACAGCAGTTATATCACAGACATCTAAAAAGTTGCAGACTTTATAACATTATTATAACAACAGGTTACTACAACAATGTTAAGATAACATAGATAAATAAAATAGTATTTTAACTTATTACTTTAATTCAAAAAAAGATTATTGATTGTTGTTGCATTCGCTATAATGGTCTTATATCAGTCTTTTAAATGTGGAGAAGTGTTGGTTTGCTGGTAAAAGCATAACCGGTTTAATTCCATCAACTATGCAACTCAATTTGCTGCAAATTGAACGGAGAAAATCAAAACAATTAGGACATTGCTTTAGGCTAAAAGCTTGACATTTCCTTTGTTTGCAAAATTTTCAAGTTTAAATTTAATAAATTTTTCTTTAGTTTTTTCTTTCTTTTTTTGGCTTCCTCCTTTGCTGTTATCTTTTGTCGTTTCTCTTTTTTTATATCTTTCACTTTTGCTGCAACATCTTTGCTGCAACATCTTTGCTGCAACATCTTTTGCAACACATTGAATCATAGACCTGAGTAATACGAGTAGATATTTTTTCAAGATTTGGTTTGATTTTCTTAATAGTTAGCAGATAAGAATATTTTCTAATTAGAGGCTTTGCTCAGCCATATTTCTAATTAAGATTTGAGACTGGTCAAACTTATCTTTCCAGTAACCTGCCAAACCTTTCCTTTTACCAACTGGTAACGAAATGCTTGATTCAGGTTTTTTAAAAGAGGTTGACGCAGTTTCTTCTTTATGAATGCATGCAGCAGCTCGTTCAAATTTATCTTGTTGCATAAAGTTTACATTTAATTCAAAAGGTGTTATTCCAATCCTTTTTGCACTAGAAACAAGAACCGGTTTTGATGCCCATTACTCCCATATATTGCCTAAGATGGTCATAAAGCCCCCCTCTCGATTAATTAATTGCATTGGGTTGAAAACATATTTCTTTGCAATTCTGTACTCATGATGAAGATTTTTATTAACCTGGTCAAGCAACTGAGTTACACCAGTGGAGTCGGAAGGAGAAATAAATAACCAAATTTGTTTTGAAAGGAGGCATATTAAACCATCGTAACTGAATCGTGAACTAAACTAATAAAACAACAGGACGTTCTATTGCCTTTTCAATAAGGTAATCATCAAATTCTTGAGACTGTCTTTTCTAATTGTAAATTCTTTGCATCTATGAACTTTCTCCCAATTGATGCCTTAGGCTTACTTTTTCCACGAATAGGTTTAAATTTTTCCTGTCTGAGCTGAAATTTTAGCTTAATTTTCTATGTTATTTTTTTCTAACTCTATTTGAAAAAAAAAGTTATCGTTAAATATTTTAGAATACATTAGTCGCTTACAAAACATATCTAAATACTAAAAAACAACTTTGAAGTAAAAATTTAGATTTTGCTCTAGGTTCAAACACAAAGTAAGTTTTAATAAATTCTTGCAATTATTATGTTCTAAGAATGTTATTGATTTTTGATACTTAAAAAACACAAACCAAACTTTGTTTAAAACACTGCAATGACATCTTTAGAATCAAGAGGTTATATTGAATCAATACAGTAAAAAGCGAAAACACATATATAGCCTATAAAATGTTATTTTAAAAACATCAATGTTGTTTTTGGGGTACCTATCTTGTGGTTTTTATGGTACATCGGGTATTTTCTCCAAGATTAAGTTAGCAGTAACTGGTTTTATTTAAAGCAGATCAAATAATATTAGGACATGCCAAATTTCAGCTTCATAGATTCACTAGTTGCAGAGATACAATCGATAAAGTGAATATGGTTTTTGGGGTACACATACAAAAAACAACAAAAGTTCAGTTAACAATAACAACAAAACTTCTTAAAAATTGATCCAACTAGGAATAACTTATTTTAAGCAACTCTAAACACATTCAAAACAGTTTTTTTCAAAAACAAATGTTAAAAAAGTTATTGAGATGTGTTTTTTTTGGTGTTTTTGCGGTACGTATATCTATAATATGTTCGAACTCTTTTTAGAAGATGTTATAATGTTAGAAACTCTTTATAGGCCGATAAGCTAAAAATGCAGGAAAACAATGGCTTTATACTTTTGAGTTGCGCAGGAATGAATTATCTTTACAAAATCTGAAAGGTACCAGTTTGGCTCAAGTTACTGCAGGTTTATTGTTTTACAATTGCTGCAAAACATATGCAGGGTAGCCATATAAAATTTCCATAAGAAAAAGAGCATAGAGAATTTTAAAGGAGATTTTGCATCTAATTTAGAGAATTTTTTTCACAAAACTAAAAATTTTGAATAAAAATAGAGGATTTTTTTCTCTATTTTTATTAAAATTTTGAATAAAAATAGAGAACTTTTTTCTCTATTTGAAAAATCGAGAAAGTTTTATAGGTGTCTTTACTTAAAAGATGAAATCAAGGAAATTGAAAAAACTCAGCACAGAGCAACAAAAGTACCTCAAGATTTAATAGGATTAGTTTTGAGATCATCAGTTGACATAATCAGCCGATTCACAGACTACCATCCAACATCCTATGTTTTAGATATAAGATATTTTATAACTAACAATTGATATCTTTTTAGATATTATTTGTTATAAACTTTAAATTAAGTGAAAAAAAATCTTTTATTTCACCTTTTTTTTAGTTTTGATATCGAATAAAGAATGTTGTTTTTTTTTACTTAAAGTCTATATGTTATAAACCGTTATACATTTTTATATAATTTATTGGCTTCTTTTTTGTTAGATTTTTTTTTTTTATTTAGGTACCCCAAAAAAAACCTTATGGTCTTATCACAGAACACCGCGGATGAATATTTAATGGGAAGTTCACGCCTTCTTCCAAACCGATGTCGCAAAACTTGTCCAGTGGTGGAGTTTGAACCACGAATCCTTTGTTTCTTAGGCAAGTGCGCTACCGCTGGGCCACGGCTGCTTTGTTTATTCACGGTCGTTTAGATATTAGTAAAAAGCGCTGTGTTTTGGTAGAAAATACAAAAAACTTTTGAATCTTAAAATGGCTACGGTTCTTAACTACAGAGAATATTTTATATGGCAACAGTTTATTTGTTAATTAATTTCTAAAAAACCAATGATGTAGCCTTATTTTTAGCGTAAATCAATATAATAATACAAAAATTTTACAAAAATATAAATAAATAGAGGTAACAAAAATTTTTGCGCGCTTAAACTTAATACCTTTTTAGTGTAAATCATAGATTTGTTGATTTATTTGAAATCAATTTTCTAAAAATCTGACTGTAGGATTTCAAAATTTTTTTTTTTTAGTTCAGATAAATATGTTCTATATGTATGGTATTTTTCTGGTCATTGCTTTAACTTTTTTTCATTATAAAAATTTGTTTTTACTGTCATGACTATTTCCTTATATATCAAAGTGCAATTTCATTAATTATTTTGTTATTTACTACTTTTCTGTTACTATATATATATATATATATATATATATATATATATATATATATATATATATATATATATATATATATATATATATATATATATATATATAGTAACAAAAATAATAAAAGTAAAAAACACTTCAATATATAAGGAAAAAGTCATAACAGTAAAAGTAAATTTTTATATCGAAATAAAGTTGAAGCAATGATAAGAAAAATATCATCAATATAAAACATATTTATCTAAAGTTCCTTTGATACCCCCAAAAAACATAACAAGTTCCTAATATTACAAAAAAATTTTTTAAGTGTATCATGTTTGGTCTCAAATGAAGCAAAATTATATGAAAATTTCAATGTTAAATTTAACACCATAAAAAAGTGAAGTTTATTAACTAAAATAGAAAAATGTGCATTTTTACCAAATTTTGGCAATATTTTTTTTTTCAATAAGTTTTTTATAATATAATTATCATACTTGAAATTTTCATGATTTCGCTTAATTTAAAACAAAATGTCAAGAATTTGTCTCTAACTTTTGAAGATTTTTTTAATTGAAAATATTAGCAACTCATTATATGTTTAAGGGACTCCAAAAATATTTTCTCTTCAAAAAATTTTAAAAACCAGTGTTTTTTTATCATATAAAGCACACAGGAGGCGGCTGCTATATTTTTTAAAAATATTGTTTTTTGGGACGACCTTATAAGTATGAAGTATTTATCATCAAAACGCAGTGTAAACAATTTTATTTTTATGCTCTAACTGAAATAAAAAATATTAGGTGACTTTAATAAAATTAATAATAAATAATAACATGTAGCTAAATAAATTTAAAAAAATACCTTAATAATAAATAAGCTGATAATAATACGGTGCAGTTACGGTTCCAATCATATGTTGAATTAAATAATATTTAAAAAGCCACATAAAATCAAAATTGCTTATATTGTATTTTGATAATAAACTCTTTTTATGTTACTTTTACAGTACCAGAAATCAGCTAAATTGCAAATATTTGTTTGTAATATATATATTTTTTTCACTTTTGTGGTTACAACCCTTTATATAACTCTGAAACATGAACCTCAATAAACAAGGCCGCTGCACAATAAGCAAGTTGACAAACAAGTATATTATCACAACTATCATGCAAGTAACAAAAAAAAAAAAAGCAAAATTAATTTTTAGTACGAAAAATTTCGTTCTTATATTATAAATATTAGTAATTTAGCTAATTCCTGATATTGGATGTAACAGTAAAATTTATAAACAATATAAATAATACAAATACACACACACACACACACACACACAAACACACACACATATATATATATATGCATATATATATATATATATATATATATATATATATATATATATATATATATATATATATATATATATATATATATATATATATATATATATATTAAGAGCTTGAATTATGAATAACATATTTGTAACAAAATATAATTCTTTAATCCGTTTTTAAAGCTTATGCTGCTATGGTGTAGCAGAAATAAAAAACGAAATGTCTTTTTATTTCTGCTTTTTATTGCTTTTTATTTCTGCTACACTATGTATGGTGTAGCAGAAATTAAAAAAAAATAATAATTTCCAAAATTATTTCAATAAAATTTCACATGTTTATCTGCCTGAAATGTTTTGTTTGATTTCTTGCTCTTAATGTTATATTCCTATTATAGCATAGAAATCCTCCCAGAAGCATTGTTTTCATCAATTGTCGTTCACAAATGGTAATTTTGGTAACGAGTTGGTAATTTTTAAAATAGTTTCAACACAAGATTTGCACAATTCTTTAACATAAATTGTGCAAAGACTGGTTGCAGATGAAACTTTTGCTCTGTATGCTTTAGTAAAAAAATTATAATAATTACGTCACAAAAGCATTACACAAATAATGATCAACCTGCAAATATATTATAGAACTACTTTTAGAACTGTTTCCTTCATTAGTTTATGTGTTGAAGATGTTCCGGACTTAACTCCATTCCTTTCGAAAACGAACTCTGGGGCATATTTTCGCGTCACGGTAAAGAAAGAGGCGTGAACTTCCTGGTTAAACACACTTCCGCGGTGCTCTGAGACAAAACCATTAGGTCTTCTAGGTGTACCTAAATAACAAACAAAAAAAAAAACAAAAAAAATGCCGTTCTTTTATTCTGCCTCGAATGCAAAGTTATCGGCATCTTCGTTAAGCTTAATAATATTCTTATGCAAAGAGGCAATTTTAATATTTATTTCCTGAATTTTTAAAACAAACAAACAATCTTAATCTCTTTTTCTTCTCCTAAATTTTAGATTTATGAACAAGTGATTGTTGATACTTATGTCGAAAAAATTTGACATAAGATTACAAGTTCTTTGACAGAAAATTGTGAGATTTAACTTTGTTTATTTTATATAGCCGCTAATATAAGTAATAGGACTTTCTTCGACAAGATTTTCATTTTGTTTTCAGTAAAAGTTTGCTTAACAGTAATCTGATCGTAAGATAAAACTTAAACTATTTGGAAAACAGACCAAAAGGGTTTATAGTTAGAATCTAAACCAATGTGCTTCCAAAATAGTTTTATGTTAGTCTTAATAACATTTGAAAAAAACTTTGAATACTCTTGTTTGTCTTTCATTGCGGTTTCATAAGTTTTTTCAAACCAAAAAGGATTTTAAGATTTTTACTTCCTAATAAAACTGTTGACAACTCAGCCGTTTCTAACATAACTTTAGGAGAAAAACAAAAAGTAGTTTCAACAATATTATTTTTCAATAAACTTTTTTCTGTAAAATGTGTGTACATCAACTAGACAAAGCACCTTACTCAAGATTGCGAAAATTTGAGTAGCCGTAAACACAGTGGTTAGCGCGCTTGCTTCAGAAGCTAACAATTTGTGGCTTAACGCCTGGTCAAGTTTTATAAGATTGGTATAGAAGGAGGCGTGTTAACTATTTATAACATATTAACTACTTTCAATCCATCGGTGTGCAGAATTTTAGAGGTAGCTAAAAAAGTAGCAGCTGTTATATATTCACAGTCTGCATTGAAGGAAGGAGACTCATTAAACTAATTTTCATATTTATATTAAATATTATTCAAATCAAAAATAAATAATTTGAATGAGTTTTTTATATTGTCACTTTAAAGATGAAAATAATTTTCAATTGATTTTACTAGTTTTTTTTTTTAATGAAGCGTGCTGGTCTGATTAAGGAATCAAAATGTTCCAATTTAGGAAACCGATTACCTTGATTGGAACAAAATGCCTTGACAAAACAAAGTTTATTTTCAATAACGATGGAATCGATCAATTCGATTAATGGTTAAAAGTATAGTAGGATTGTCTGTTTATAATAATTAAATCATTAACGTTTTCTTAGTAAAACCATTTATAATTAAAATATATCTATTACTTAGTTGTTCCAATTTCGACAACTCTCCCATATCTAGAATTTTACCTAAAAACCGCTGTTTTTAACGCTTTATTTAACATCTTAAATAGGCTAATAATAAAAACCTTTGTTCCCAAAACCCAGACAAATATTAGTTAGATAACCCCTCAGACCCACATTACTCTAAATTGAATTATAGTGATTAGTTTTTACCAATTTTCATGTGTGTTTGTAAATATGCTCGAAGTAAATTTGTAAAATATTCATAACCGATGCTCTATGAAAGCCCAAACTTTTTTGGGTTTTCATAGTATTTAAATAAAGTAAATATTTCATATTTTCGACGTATGTCATTTTTGGCGAAAATGGACATACGTCGTTTTCCCATAACGGGTGCGATATGCTTAACTAATATACTCCATTAAAACCTGAGGTTTTTTGAATGTCTTTCATGTATTTAATTTTGACTTATAAAATGTTTTATGATCAAGATAGTTTTGAAAAACACTTCTAATTGGAGCAAAGAATTTAAGCACAGGAGCTTGAGACCTAATAAAATATTAAAATTTTGAGCTATTCAACGTTTATGTTAGCAAGGTTTTACTTATATTAGCAATCTTTTACCAAAGGACAGATTCTTTTAGAACAAAATTTTATTAAAAATATCAAAGAGCAAACACCACTGTTGAAAAAAAATGATCTTTGTTAATAATTTGCGGAAAAAATAAAACACAATTCCACCAACCAATACTTTACATATTTTACATTTATAATTGAATAAAAAAAAGCACAAAAATCGTTTTTAAAAAGTTAATGCTATAAAAGCTGTCTGCATATGATGAAACCTTTACAATGAAACTTTATACAATTATTTTTAAAAAATAAAACAATTTTTTATTCTAGACATTTAAATTAAATATATATATATATATATATATATATATATATATATATATATATATATATATATATATATATATATATATATATATATATATATATACATTTACCAAACATATAATGTATATAAATTAAATAAAATAGTTTATCGACTAACTGGCTCCGGCTTCTTTAACCGTTTGCGCAATTCTTTCGGAAGTTTCTCATGGCAGCGTAAACACAAAGGTTTCATATCAATTTCTTGAAATTTGCTCCTAATAAAAAACAAAAACTTAATACAAAAGTTAAGGTTAATAAAGTTTGTTTAATTTTTTTCCAGTTTAAAAAAAATGCTTGATTACTGATACGATCAAAAAATTATTAACAAAACGACATGCGACATGATTACACTCAACAAAACAAAATCTAAAATTTAGTTTAAAAAGTTTGAATCTAAAATTTTTAAATTTTAAAATCTTTAAATTTAAAAAGTATATAAAACTCAGTCAACAAAATCTAAAACTCCGTTTAAAAAATTACTTTAGATTTCGACTTCTGGTTCTCACTTTCTATTTTACGAAGGAATATTACAATAAAACAGATGGTGTTGCAATATTCTCTTTTACGTTCTCCTAATATTTTCATCAGATTTTATGAGCAAACATGAGTTAATAATTGTTCCACTTCTTAATTAAATTAAAATTAGAATTTTTTTTTCATTAATATTCTCAAGATGTTCTCATAAAATAAATGTTTACTACTAATAAAATGCAAAATAACTTTTGTTTAAAAGATTCACTTCCAAAGCTACTTAAATCTCATGTTATCCACAAATTTTCTTGTGCTGGCTGTAATGCCAGTTTATATTGGAGAACCCTCTAGAAATTTGACAACTTGAATATACAATTCCATGTATATAAACATTTAAATACATCAATTAATTTCAAGAAACTGTCCAATTGTGATTCTTTTGAGGTTTTGGATATAGCATCCCTCCCCCCACCAGAAAATAAATACCCTGAAATGATCGAAATATGAAATGCCCTGTTATGAAAATGAAATTTGGATGAATGCTGATTTCAACCCATTCAACAACGCTAATTAAATGCTTTAAAAATTATTTAGCAAATGCTTTAAATATAGCCTTAGTGACTCCTCGTGTCGCATGTAGGCAATTGCATAGAAACAACATCCCTGCTGAAGGTACATGCCAATATTATAAAAGAGCAATTTGGTTTCCATACCTAGATTCAGTAATTCAATGTATGGATGCTCGGTTTTCAAACCACCAGCAACAAGTTATGAAAATGTCTGCTCTGTTACCATCAGTGATTTCTCAACATAGTTGATATTACACTATGTTGTACAGCTGAACGGAGCTTTAGCGCCATGAATATTTTAAAAAGTCCTTTGCGTAACCGAACCAATGACGAGCGTTTAACTGGCTTGGCATTATTATATATTTATAATACCATGCCTTTAGAAGTAAACGACGTAATTGATAGATTTGCAGCTAGTAAGAAGAGACGCTTAGATTTTGCATTGTAGATTTTGTACTTAGTTTATTTATTAAACAAAAACCCTAATAGTCTAAAAAAAAAGTGAAATAATTTCCCGAGGAAATTTAACTATCTATATAAGAAACTAACTCCCCATAGTACAACTCCAATACTATCAGTCGATATCTTTTTATTTTTAATTTCCAAAATAAGTTATGCTAACCACTTTTGGTATCAACATCCCCCCCCCCCCCCCAAAAAAAATAGATCCGTCACTGGTGAATGTTGATAAATCAGGCTGGAGAGATGACATGAAATTCTTGCATCATCTAACACTTGTGTTCAAGTTCTATGAAGAAAAAGGACATTTCCCACTTTTTAACTTTCTAAAAATTTATAATATTAGTAATGCACGTTGGAATTCAAGAGCCAACCTTGCCATTCTTGTTTTTGTTCTTATACATAAAACAAGACCAACATTACAGAAAATCAGCTGATCAATTTTACAAGGTAGACTATTATAACTTATATATAGAAAATATGAAGCATATGCAACGCTCTAGTAACTGTATTGAGCATTTCCATTTCTGTGCGTGACTTTTTATTTTTCTTTGTTTCAGCAATTAAAAGCTGGGACTTTATGCAATATGCATACTATTTTGATTTTCTTAAAGAACATTTTTTTTTTTTTTAATTTGCATTCACTCCCAACAAGGCTGCAAGCAACCACTATTAAGTTGGGAGTTACTAGGAAAAAAAAGAACAGAGTTATAGAGCAAGGAAACGGTTGACAGAAGACTTGAAAAGTTGAAGGTTGTATGAGTCAGGAAAACATAAAGATAGGAGAGAGTTCCAAAGGATTGAAGTGCGGGGAAAAAAACTAGATGAATAAAAGTTTTTAGAGCATGCAGGGACAGATAAAGTAAACGAATGAGACTTGACGAGCTGAATGACGAGTAAAACGAGAATGAATTTTAGTTGATGGAACTAGAGATGATAACTCCTTTGAGCAGTGACCATAAAAGTATTCGTAGAAAAGAGAAAGAGATGCAACTTTACGACGATGGGAAAGAGGTTCAAGCTTAGCAGATAGTCCAGGTCCAACAACATTTACAATGCGTTTTTGGACCTTGTCAAGAAGAGAAAGTGAATCGTTAGAAGAACCAGCCCAAATATGACAACAGTATTCCATACAGGGACGAATAAGAGATTTGTAGAGGTAGAGAATGGAATCAGAAGTAAGGAAATGGCGAGCACGATAAAGAGAAGCAACCTTAGCAGAAGCTAATTTAGCAATCGATTGTATATATGGTTTCCATGAAAGGTCAGTAGTAAGCGATAATCCAAAAAGACGTAAAGAGGAGGACTCAGTAAGAGGATTGCCATTCATTAATATAGGAATGTTGACCATATTACGGTAGTTGCTTGCAGTAAGAAACTGGGTTTTTTTAGAGTTGAAATTCACAAGCCCCAATCTATTACTGAAGTGAGATCGGATTCAAGATCAGCTGCTTGTTCTAGGCGATCGAAAAGAGAAAACTTTTTGTCAAGATAGGAGTATAAAGTTGAGTCATCAGCAAAAAGAGCTACTTTAGATGAAAGGTTGTCAGGAAGATCGTTTATGTAGATAAGAAACAAAACAGGGCCCAGGATGGAACCTTGGGGAACCCCAGAAGTTACTGGAAATAAAGAAGAGTGTTGGCCTTCAAGGATGACTTTAATAAACCGGTTAGAAAGAAATGATTTGATAATCTCAAAAACTTTCCCAGAAACACCATATGAAGCAAGCTTATGGAGAAGACCACATGCCAAACTTTGTCGAAAGCTTTAGATATGTTGAGAGCAATAGCCCTAGCCTCACTGCCTCCATCTAATACACGATAAAATCTTTCAGTTACAGCAGTTAGCAAGTCGGCCGTAGAGCGAGAGGATCAAAAACCGTTTTGATTGTCTGACAATAGTTTATTTGACTCAAGATGAGATGTGAGGAACTTGTTGATCAAAGACTCAAAGACCTTGCTAATAACAGAAAGAAAACTGATCGGACGATAATTGGAGGGGTCAGAATTTTCTCTAGAGTTTTTAAATATTGTGATTTGAATGTCTAACAATGGGTCAACCTGTTTGACTGGAATGGAAGGAAGAGAATGTCCATAAGATTCAAGAGTGGAATTAGAAGAAAAGTTCTTTGCAAATAGTTCTGCCTTATCCTTGGGAGAGGTAATAAGATCAGTCCCATGAATGAGAGATGGAATGTTAGATCTAACCTTGTTAATAATGCTGTTGAAGATTTTCCAAAAGTTTTTCAAGCCTAACTTCTGCGATAGGATGCGAGATTTAGTGAACTGAGAATAATGGAGTATAGCATCAGAAAGCACCTTTTTACATCGATTTCTTGCAATAATAAATAGCCGTTTGTTCTCAAGAGAGTTGTTCTTTTGAAAAAGATGAAAAAAATAATTACGATTAGATATAGCAGCCGCACAAGAAGGAGAAAACTATGGAGTAGAATGAGGCTTGACTTGAAACCGACGCGAAGGAATAAAAGCTTCCATTCCAGCCTGAATCCAGGAGGTTATGTAGGAGGCGCATTTGTCAGCTGAGAGAGAAAAAACATCAGCCCAAGGACCATCACAAAGAAAATCACGAAAGGAATCCCAGTCAGCTTTAGGGTAGTAGTAGGTGGTGCAATGATAAGGTGAGCCCAAAAAAGAAGTACGAGAAGAAAGATTTATAGAGTTCATTGCATGGTCAGAACCACCTAAGGGAGAAAAGGGAGAAACTGAACATAAGCTAGGGTCAGAGACAAGACATAAGTCAAGGAGTGAAGGTAAATGATTAGGGTTGTCAGGAAAACGAGTAACAAAGTTAACTATCTGAGTAAGAAATTGAGAAACGCAGAAGTTAAAGGCTTTAGTGCCAGCAGGATCAGTGGTGTTAGAGCCAAGCCATTCAGTGTGATGGGCATTAAAATCACCAACAACAACAATATTGGCAGAGGGGTAAAGAGAGAGGGCATGGTCAATTTGATCAGAGATAACATCTAAGAGCGTGCAATCATGGGAAGAAGGAGAACGATAAAGAACAAAGAGAAAGGTGATAGAGTGAAGAGGTGCTAGGCGAAAGCACATAAAAGAATGGTCAAAGGATTCGAACCTGATTTCACGACAAATAGGGGAATTAATGCATATGTATGCCCCTAAACCTAGCATGTGACTATTTGAGTCTTTACGAATCAAAGGATAATACCCAACACTGACATCTGAAGAAGGAATTGCAGAATTTAAATTTGTTTCACTGAGTGCAAGCAAGTCTGGTGAATTTTGCAGGAGGTAAGACTCAACTGATGGAAAGTTGCTTCGTAGACCGCAAATATTTGTAAAAGATATATTAAAATATTTAGGTGGTGGGGATGGTTTTTTAGGTTTTAAATTTTTGGTTACTTTGGTCATGATTTGGGTTTAATGAGAACTTGACTCATTCATAGATAGAGCACAGCCTCCTAATCAATGAGCTATGCAGTTGTCTCAGTCCTGTTAATTAACCCTAAGCCGTGACATAGGACTCCTTATGTGGCCTTGACAATGCACACCAAAAGCATTAACAGGGACACCATCCATGCGCAACATGGCACTGTTAATACTCTGATATTTTGCAGCTGTTGATGGAATCAGCCTCTCTGAGAGCTACCACAGAGTTTGGGAAAACAGAACTTTTCTGCTTACCCCTAAAGTCTTTGTCTAGGAGGCCTTCTACAAAACAGTAGCTGGATGCAGTTAACATCTGTCCAAGATGAGTATTTTTATCGAGACACCATCTCTAGCCTTTATTCAACCAAGAGCCCCAAGGCAGGGGATGTTTAGCTGGATGCAGTTAACATCTGCCCAAGATGAGTGTTTTTATCGAGACACCATCTCTAGCCTTTACTCAACCAAGAGCCCCAAGGCAGGGGAATTTTTAGTCTGAGTTTATTTCTCCTAGCCTTTGCCTAAGAAGAGCACACTCTGCAAGGCAGCAAGGCTTGTGGCAGGTGGTACTGGGTTACGTGATACCAGTAGCAAGATTGATCTCGATTATCCTGACCTGACCTGGAGTAGTTAAAAGGAGTTACTTCCCGCAACAGTACTTTGAGAAAACCAGGCATGATATTTTGGAAGTGCATTAGGACAAAACACTGCATCTAACAAAATACAGGAGTCTAAGGTGAGTGCAGGTTTTGTAGTTGGAGTAAGTAGTTAGTAACTGAGCTCACGCTGCATTAGAGTATAAACAGAACACAAACAAACATAAATCAACTTATGGGTGAGTCAACACCGCGCCAGAGGTTCAGACAGAATACAAACATACATAAAAAAACATAAAAATAAACATAAAGTAACTTACGGGTGAGCGAACACCGCGCCAGAGGTTCAGACAGAACACAGACATACATAAAGAACATAAAGTAACTTACGGGTGAGCAAACACCGCGCCAGAGGTTCAGACAGAACACAAACATACATATAATGTAGATTACAGGTGAGCTAATACAGTAACTAAGGCACCTCCAAATATATGAAAAAAAAAAAAAAATTTACTATAGGCATGACTGATATAAGATAGTACTGATGACAGGAACACTCCTTCCAGCCTTTGCTTAGAAAGCAAATCCTGCAAGGCAGCAGAACATGTAACAGGTTGCACTGGGCTACATGTTACCAGTAGCAGGATGATCCTGAAGACCATACTCCTGACCATTATTATTAATTTACATTAATTATAACAAAAATATTTTTATCATATTTTAGGCTATCTGAATAAATTAAATATACATATTTTTACAACTTTATTTTTTTGAGTAATAATATCGCTACATTTTAAAAAACATACAATAATTTTCAAAATGCCATACCCTAGCTAGAAATAATTGATGACTGCCATTTCTCATCAAAAATATGTTAAAGTCGTAGAAATATTTGACATGAAATACTCACAAGCAATTTATTTTCATAAAAATAACTACATGAAATTGACTAATTCGCAACATCTGTGCGTGACTTCCGTGCGTGATCATTCATAAACTGCATTTAAACGATTGCTGTGACTCTATGATTCATAGTGCAATCCTGTAACTTTCTGGAAATCTTTACTACTGTTTAAAATATTATTTTAAAAAAAAAGTATACCGGTGAAACTTATATTTTCCCAGGAATTAAAGTTTATTTATCTAGTAACTAAAAAAGAAGTTTTTCTGTTCCGTGCGTGATTCCATTTCAAACTTTATTTATTCTTTGTTAACATTACTAATGCTTACTATTTTTTGTTTACAAAATATTTATATTGATTAGAATTAAATGAGAGTAAATTGGAGATCGCTAGTTTTATTTTTATGAAAATAAAAGTAAAAACATATACGAGTTTCCGTGCGTGACTTTTGGAAATGCCCTATTAGTTTGTGACTAGACATGTTGTAATTATTAAACAATGTATATTGTTAAGTCATAACAAGCAGTAGGGGAGACCGGGGCTAGTTGGCAGCAGGGGTAAGTTGACGAATTGCGTTTATCTGCAAAGTCTTTTATCAAAAAATGCCAATAATTTCAGGAAACCTTCTTAGTTGACCATTTTATCTTTCACTGTAGTATTGTGGGGATTTGCGCATGCGCATAAAATAAAGGTATTGCTTATGTGTTTTTTCCACATTTTTGTAACTTTTACAACTTCTTTATTTTTTCGATTTTTAAAAGCAATTTCATCAAGTACACATAAACTTGATTTGAGTTATATCTTGCATGGTTCAGTAAAATCTGTCCAACCATTATTTGTTAACCATTATTTATATACGTTTTTCAGGGATTGGTAGGGGAGTTTGTGACCAAATAGCTGTCAGAGTTAGTTGGCAAAATTTTGGCGGGGCAAGTTGGCTGTATATATCAACTAAACCCGGTTGCGATTGGACATAAATTTCAACTTTTTCTATAACTTTTGATTTTTTTTTTTTTAAATCGATTAGATAGATAGATCACATATATTACATGCGAAACTATAAAAGAAAAACAAAGAGGGCTATAATTCCTCTAAATATTATAAAAAATGCTGTTGATGCTGTTTTATTAAAAGGAAAATCTATACAAAAAACAGCCAAAGACTTTAATATCCCTGAAAAAGTTAGTCCCGATACTGCAAAAAGCAACAACGTCATGGTCAGCAAATATTAGGTTACATAAAATCTAGACAGGTCAGTATATATATATATATATATATATATATATATATATATATATATATATATATATATATATATATATATATATATATATATATATATATATATATATATATATTGCATATAAAAATTATTTTAGTGTTATTATTTACAAATAGAGTGCTTAATGATCTTAAGAAACATATAAGTTATATTTTATAACTGAGTATTAGTATGTGTTATAAAACATACTAATACAATGTGTGCGTGTGTGTGTGTGTGTGTGTGTGTGTGTGTGTGTGTGTAACACATACTAATATATATTAGTATGTGTTATATACACACACACACATATATATATGTGTGTTATAACACACACACACACACACATATATATATATGTGTGTGTGTGTGTTATAACACATACTAATACTAATGTGTGTGTGTTTATACACACACAGTTATAAAATATAACTGCTATGTTCTTTAACACATAGTGTAATGTGTGTGTGTTTGCGTCTGTGTGTGTGTAAACATACACACAGACACACACACAACACACACAGACACACACACACGAACACACACACAGTTATAAAACATAACTGATATGTTCTTTAAAACACACACACACAATCACACACACACATATATATAGATATATTTATATATATGCACACACACGTGTGTGCATATATATGAATCTAGGAAAAAATCCCCCCCCCCCCCCCAAAAAAAAAAAAAAATTTTTTTTTTTTTTTTAAACATGAAAATTAACAATACTCAGTTATGTTTATTTCTTTATTTATTTTAAATATTTATATTTGCAAGGGTGATGCTGGTTCTAAAATCTGGAGATGCAACATGTATTGAAAATTAAAGACCTATTTCAATACAACCTTGCTTTTCAAAAATATTAGAACATATTTTGTATAAAAGACTGTACTATTTCTTACTATTTTAAGTCAGGCTATTTGTCAGTTGATGTAGCAGCACTCCATTGCAAGTCAGGCTATTTGTCAGTTGATGTAGCAGAATAGCGCATAACTTTAAATTTTGATGAAAAATGAAGTATTTCATAAAACTATTTAAAATAAATAAATATAACTATTTTATTGATAATTTTTATGTAAAAAATTCCGGGGGAATTTTTTCCAGGGGAATTTTTTCCTGCTACCCATATATATATAGTGTTATTTGTTTTAATATTGATATCGTTCATTTAGGTCTTTACTGATTTACAAGAAGGTCTGTTGGAACAATGTGACTAAAGCTTCTGATATTTATTATGGACTTTCTCCTAAGGAAGTGAGGAAACTAGCTTATCAGTATGGAAAAGCGAATAGCATAAAAATGCCTCATAATTGGAGTGCAAATGAAGCAGCTGGAGAAGACTGGCTCAGTGCTTACCTCAAAAGGCACAAAAAACTGTCAATAAGAAAACCTGAGGCAACAAGTCAAGCACGTGTTTCCAGATTTAATCCAACAAATGTTCAAAAGTTTTACAACAATTTACAAACTATTCTCAATCGTTTAAAGTTGGAAAGTGGAGATATTTGGAATATGGATGAAACTGGTATTACCACATTTAAACTCCAGATCATATTGTAGCAAGAAAGGGTTTTAAACAAATTGGGCGTGTTACTTCGGCTGAGAGAGTCAATTTAGTAACTGTGGCAGTTGCTGTTTCTGCCAGTGGAAATTCAATTCCTCCATTTTTCATATTTTCTTGTGTGAAATTTAAAAGCTATTTTTTAAATGGTGCTCCTGATGGAAGTGCAGGCACTGCAAACCCATCTGGTTGGATGACTGAAGTTCAATTTTTGCAGTTTTTCCATCATTTTGTCAAATATGCCAGAAGTACAAAAGAACAACCTATTTTGTTGCTATTAGACAATAATGACTCTCATCTTTCAGTAGAGGCTTTAGATTACTTTAAAGAAAATGCGGTATCAGTTTGTTCATTTCCTCCTCATTGCAGCCATAAACTTCAACCTCTAGATCGAAGTGTATTTGGACCTTTTAAAAAATACATAAACACAGCTTGCGATGCGTGGATGACTGAATTGTGGGTCATTTGAAACTCATTTCCATTAGCATGTACCCCTAATAATATCAAGGCTGGTTTTGCAAAAACAGGAATTTACCCACTAAATGTTAACATTTTTGGTGAACATGATTTTATGCCAGCTTATACCACAGATAGACCACCTCCGAAACAAGACTGTGCTGTGGAAAGTACAGCGCTAAATATAAGTAATGTAACGGATGTTGATTTTACAATATCTGAGAATGACATGTTAAATGCTGATTGCTCAAAAGATATAGAACCACGTCAAGATATTTCATATTCAAGCAGTAATGATGTACACAGTGCATCTACAGAGTCAGGCCTTGTTTTAAAACGTTACGCCTAGAGCGATTTACGTACGCCTTAAGCGATTTTTACGTACGCGTAGAGCTGTTTTGGTTAAGCTACTTTTTAAGTAACATAAAAGAAGTAATTAATTTTTAAAAAAAATCACATTAACTTTTAAATAACGATATGTAAAGATATTTATTAAAAAAAAGAATTTACTTTAAAAATAATTGTTGTAACTTTTCATCGCGATATATCTTTCCTTTTTATAGCAATTAATTTGAGGCTAAACTTTTTATACAAATATTTAGCAACATGAAAAATTGTTTGTCAATCCTTAACTACAAAGTTTTTGCAATGTTTTTAATAAAAAGTAGTAACTTTTTAAAGTTTTTAGTAAAAAACTTTTAAAAAATCTATATTCCATATTTATTAATACAGAATATAAATGTTTTTTGTAATATAGATTTTTTTAAAATTTTTTACTGAATTTATAAAAAAAAAACATTTGCAAAAAAATTTGTAATTGATATTTTTTCGAGATATTAAAAAAAAATGTCTTTGCTTTTCTTATTAGTTAAAGGTATATAGATACCTTTACCTTTAAGTTATGCGGGGGGAGGGGGGAGGCACAGAAAAAAAAAACAACCTGTTACTCGCAATATTTGAATGAAGACAATTTGTTAAATTTCTTCTGCGTGCGATTCAATAAGTTTTTTTTTTCATAAATCAAGTTATATTATAAGGTAAAGAAATCATGAGTAGACTACAACATCCGCTGATGACACTAATATTACGTTGAATATATTTATACAACGAAGGTTCCATTATGCACGCGCACATTACAGGTTCCGTTAAATAAATACTAAGGCACGTTTTAGTTTAATGACAGTCTCTATTTTTTACTAATAAATATGTATTTTTCTTTATAAAACAAAACAAACTAGTACATAAAAACCTTGTATATTTCTATTATCTCTAAATTGTTTAAAGTTCGAATATGGATTGTACTTTGAAGGACAAAAGATTAACTTTAAAAACTTTTAAATCTTGGGACTTTGCCGATGCGATGATCACAGAAAAAGAGAAGACTTACGTTATTAAAATCAAATGTAAGTTATGTGATCTTCAACAAAATAAAATATTATCCAAAAACAATGGTGCCATAAGGGCAACTGCCCAACGGTTTATAAATAACACAAGTCATGTTAAAATATTTTAACATGTTACTATATTTTAATTAAGTTGATATATAATTAAAAATAAAAATATAGTTCAATAAATAAATTAAATTTGTTCTTAACAAAGATTACCTCATATTTATTCTTTTTTCATTTTATCAAGTTAAATTGCTTACAAACGAAAAAAAAAAGAGTTTTGTAATTATACGTAGAATGAAAATACTTTTGAGTTTGTTTATAAGTTAAGGAACTTAATTTTTAATAAACAAATTTATTATAAACAGATACGATTCAAATTATTAAATATACTTAAATTATTTCAGTTGAGTATTTTTTTAAGTTTGCACAAATAAAGTTTTGCGTAGAAGTATTTGTTTTTTTGTTTTAAGAATAATTAACAAAAGAGTTTGCATAATTGAGACTTTTATATTTAATTTAATTTTTTTTTTAATTTCCTAAAATTAAAAAAAAAAAGACTTAATCGTTAAAAACGATTTTTCTCTATAGCTCTGTTTCTTTGTGATTTGTTTAAAAAGTAAAATATTTTTACAACATAAAAAAATTTATTAATTAAATTCCTGGCGAACGCGTTCTAAACTATGTATCAAAAATTTGCTCAAAGCAGACAAAACTTTTTTATATTTTTATAAAACGCAAGTTGAAACGCTAAACAAGATAAGTTTAAAAAGAATTTAAAAACCTTAATTTTTCTTTGCTTGTCAAAACAAAATCGTTGTTTAAATAATTAACATGGGTTTGCGTTTATCAATGTTAATATTTTTTGTTTACTCTAGAAATTTTTAAAAATGAAAAAAATCATTATTATTTTTTATTCAATAACGATTAAAACAGTTATTCAAAAACAAATTTCAGAAAAAATTAAAAAATATATATATATATTTTACTAAATAATATTGAACTGAAATTAATAATAAAATAACAATTGAAAACATTACAAAATTTTCATAATAAATTTACATTTAAAACGTTTATAGTTTGAATTAATTGTTAAATTGAACTAGTTTGCGGTTATTTATTTATTGCGGTAGTTAAAACACTTAATGTCTATAAAAAAAATAAAGATAATTTTATGACGTCAAAATCGCGTTAAGCTAATGCATTAAGCACTTTTTTATTTAAAACAAGGCCTGCAGAGTCAACTGTAGTTCTATTGCCTGAAGATTTAAGACCATTCAAAAAAGCTGAACCAAGAAAAAGAGTTAGGGCTAATAAAAGAAGTAGAACCACATCAATTTTAACAGATTCACCAAATATGAATGTTTTAAAAATAGAGAAAGAATCAGCTAAAAAGAAAAAGTTAGCAATTGAAGAGAGAAAACAAGCAAAAAAGTTAAATGAAGATAATATTAAGATGAGTAAAAGATCAAATAATAAAGGAAGTTTACACTTAATGGAGAAAAGTTTGAATTGTCCAAATAGCTCTGTTGAAGAGGAGTGTTTTTGTTTGGTTTGTGTTGGAATGTTTTCTAAAAGTAAACCAGAGGAAGTTTGGATTCAATGCACCCAATGTCACCTTTGGGCTCACGAGTCATGTATAATCGGAAAATCTTTGTTTTTCATTTGCAATAATTGCTGCTAGCCGATTTGAAACTCCATTAGTTAAAAATATTCATGTAATAAAACAATATAAGTTTTAATTCTTATTGTATAACCATAAATTGGGAACACTGTTTTGTTTTGTCACTATTTTTTAATTATGTTTACTTTCTATTGCTTAAAATATTACAATGATTTGATCCAAAAGTTTGATGATATTGATAAAAGTATATTTCAGCTATTATTCCTTTAAAAAAAAGGGACGAGGGGTTAAAATATTATTGGAATACACTTAAATAGGACCTTTAACTTTAGCTTTTATTATTGCGAGTCAACTTACCCCTTGAGTATAAACAACTTACCCCAGGGTGGGGTAGGTTTGCGCAATTTTTTTTTTTTTTTTGAGGGCCCAGAAAGGCCCCAAAATATTTTTTTTGTAAATGAATGCAACTTTTATAAGTTACCTAAATTCATACTCTTCGAAACTACACTTTTATATTTTCAAAAAAATGTTCTGTTAGGACTACAGAGCTTATAGAGTAAAAACTAGCCCAAGTTTCCCCTAGTAACTAGTCAACTAGCCGCGGTCTTCCCTATCTACTAATAGCATATTTATCTAAGCATTTGCTCACTTTTTTTGCTTTTCTTTTTTTTAGAAAAAGAAGAAAAAAACAAAGAATAATGAATGAAAAAAAACGCGCGTTCACTTTAAAATCAACCAATAAAAACACTGGTAATTTACTTCTTAGGAGAAATCTATATTAAAAGGGGAGGGGGGGAGGCTAAAAACTTAAATTTTGTTTTATTATTTAATCAATTAAATCATAATAAAAGTAAAGACAAAAAAATATATTTCTAAATATACTTCTTTAGAAAAACAGAGGTGTTCAATTTAAAAAACTAAAGTTTATTAAATTGAACACCTTCGTTTTTAGTTTTAAGTAAATGTCAGTACTACTCTCAGTGGCGAAACTGTGGGAAGGGGGGGAGGGGGAGAAGGCCTTGGTTAACAGACAAAAAGTGTCCTGATTTTAAACTAATTTTAGGTTGCATGGGCAATATGGGGCTGATTTTGAAAATCGTGTTATTTGTTTATAACTAATCACTTGTTATAAACAAAAAACTATATCTAAAAACAAAAATTCAGTGAAAATTGGCCTTATTATTAAAAAATATATATATTGGTAACCGATAAATAATAAAACTTTCATTGTAAATCCTCCCGCTTTTTTTTATTATTTCCTCCTCCCATTTTATACATCCTGACTAAAATTCCCACCCCCACCTACCTTTGTATTAAGCACATTAGAGTAGTCAGTAGCAAAATTCCCCCCCCCCTCCGCACGATTTTCAAAATAAGCCCCACATCGCCCATGCAACCTAAAATTAGCTTAAAAATAGGACACTTTTTGTCTGCTACCCCCCCACCTCTGCAGTTTCGCCACTGAGAGTAGTACTGACATTTACTTAAAACTAAAAACAGAGGTGTTCAATTTAATAAATTTTAGTTATAAAGAAGTATATTTAGAAATATATTTTTTTGTCTTTACTTTTATTATGATTTAATTAATTAAATAATAAAACAAAATTTAAGTTTATAGCCTCCTCCCCCCCCCACTCCCCTTTTAATATAGATTTCTCCTAAGAAGTAAATTATCAGTGTTTTCATTGGTTGATTTTAAAGTGAACGCGCGTTTTTTCCGGACCGTTAGTAAGATGTTTAAAAATGCTAAACTGTTTATGAAAATATGTATTCGTAAAAGTTGCTAAGGTTTTTAACATTGTTTAAATATCCATTGTATTTTTTTTAGGTGCATTACTACTTTAATTAAAGTTTGGAATTACTTAACTAAATCATTTTTATTTATAATATCTTGATTATGTGTTGTTTGATCAAACAATAAACTATAAATGTAACATAAAAGAGTGTTATAAAAGTAACAACACTGTAGTATTATTACTTTTGTAGTCATAAATTTATTGTTTTGTTTTTCATAACATTTTCACTAACAAATTAAAGTTTATTTGCCTATTCCGTAAATTTCGTGGTTTTCCATAAACTGAAACTTTGAAGACCAGATAATTTAACAGATATCGCAAATCGCGATGCGTTAATTCAACCCTTGATATATATATGTGTGTGTGTGTGTGTGTGTGTGTGTTTGTGTGTGTGTGTGTATACATAAATATATGTATATACACATATATATGTACATAAAAACCTTAAATTTTCTAGTATTAGCAATTCTGGACAAAAACTATGCTATCCAATTTAAATTTTTTAATGACAATTTTTTTACTTTCAACCCTATGTTTATAAACACATAAAAGATAACTTACTTTAAGGTGAGTTTCATATTGCAACCATTGCAGGTAAAATGTTGCACACAAAAACATTTATTTAATGCTGTCACAACTAGAAAAGATCATTTTTTTACTTCAATAAAATATGAAATAAAGTTATAACAAATATAAAGCTATGAAATAACAACAAAATGTAGTAAAATTGTTTGTTTATGTATATAAAAAATTGCATAAAAAACCACCAATCAAGTGTTTGTTTTATATATATTTTCATATTATTATTATATTGTTTTAGTAATAAAGCACAAGTATATAGTATAAGAAAAAAAAAAAAAAAAAAAAAACGTTTTTTACATAGTATTTAGTTAAAAACTTTATTAGTTAGCTCAAACTAAAATGAAAGTTTAAATATAGCACTGTGGTTTCAATAAAAACACCAGTCATTGTAAAGTGTATATTTTATATAAACTATTAAACAAACAACAAAAATCTTACCATCTCTTGTAATAGCACGATTGCATATAAAGCAAAGGTCACCAAACAACTAATAATAATTAAATATAAGAAATCATTTATTTATAATATAAAATATTATATTTAAATCAATTAAATTTTATTTAAAATTACCTGATTAAAATGTGTTTCACAATAAGCAAGACCATTTCTCTCATAATGCCGATTACCATAGAATGGCTTTTCACACTTAGCACAACAAAAATGCTGCAGCAAAAGTAAAAAACTATAATTATTTTTGAACACAAAACAGTTATCAACATGAAAAATAAAAAACATTATACCACCACAGAATCATGTTTCTACACAAAATTTTGATTTCTCCTTATTAAGTAATAATTTGTTTACTAACAAATCTCAAAACTTTACATATTACGGTATATAAAAAAAAACTTGCATCAACATGCCACTGCTTGCCAATAGCATTGACAACTCTCTCATCTTCAATTGGTTGGCTAAATTAACAAATAGCTTTTAAGAAATAGAAAGTTGTAAGAAACATTACAAAACAATTTGACACAATTCAAATAGTTTTATAATATTACTCACCGACAAGCTCCGCATATGGGTATTCCCATTTTATCATGACATCGAAGACAAAATAATTCATTGTTGCGCTTACGGCAAGTTTCATCAAGCTCTTTTCTAAAAACAAAAAAAGTCATTAAATAAAACAATAGACAATTCATATTGCAAAAAATTAACTATAAAAACAATGCCTTCATACCCGCATTCATAGCAGTTGTAATGCCATGGATGAACAGGATCTCCCATATAAACAATATGTTTACCTTCTTCAATATATGTGTGACATTTATGACACATGAACCTACCACCTTTTGATTTCTCATTTGCATTACAACGTTTGCAAAGAGCTCTATATTTAAGATATATAAAATTATGTCAATTGAGTGTGTATAATATTGTATAGAATAAAGAGAAAAATTAAAATTTAAGTAGAATTTATGTCAATATATTAAAATTTAAATGGCAATACTTTAATTTTTATTCTGGTTTATGATGGTTCAAGATGGAACTCAAGAGTAGAATTCTATTGTATTCTTGCGAATGAGGCACAGAGTGCACACAAAGCTACGAACTACCAAGGTACACAGTTCAATCCAACTTGCTACTTACATACTGCCACAGACTTATTTTAACATCTATAAATTTACAAGTTGAGTAAACACTCAATTTGTAAAATTTGTAAAATTTGTTAAAACATTTTTAATAGATAGAAAATAAAACTGAAAAAATTTCTAACATTTATGAAGACAAAAGCAACACAGCTTATTAACTAGTAATATTATTATCTTTTTTTGTTCAAAAAAAATTAAAAGCTAATAGCTGAAAATAAGAAAAACAAAGTGATTTACTAAATTGAAACCAATATACAGAATACCTTTCCTAAAGCAGCCCTCAGAATCAGGGTCAGCATTCAGCAATGTCCACCTAAAAGTATCCGAGATTGGCAGGTTTTGCCGACCATTTTTCTACATTAACTCTCTGCTTGTCATGAAGCTAAATTTATGGTAAATAGATAATTTAGCTAGTCATGAAATTTATGGTAAATAGATAATTTAGCTTGTCATGAAATTTATGGTAAATAGATAATTTAGCTTGTCATGAAATTTATGGTAAATAGATAATTTAGCTTGTCATGAAATTTATGGTAAATAGATAATTTAGCTTGTCATAAAATTTATGGTATCAGATTCATTTATGCTTTAAATGACTCATTAAAAACATGAATAGAAATGACAAAAGAGAAATATTAACAAAATCGCACCAATTGTAGCATTTTTTCTTGAAGTCATCCATCATAACACAGAGACCATCAGACTAACAAAATAGATGCTAATTAGCAGAAAATAATAAAAAAATAAATAAAATGAAATACTAAACCAAAGTCTTAAAAATTCTTAAACATACATGATACTAGACTGAAAGTGTAATTACGAATAACTATAGTGTTAGTTGTAGATTTTTCAAGAAAAATCTACAATCAACACTTCCTAAAGATTTAAAGACCTAAACTTAACTTTTCTTTTCAAAAAATGTAAACTTAACATTTATTTTTAAATAATATAAACTTAACATTTCTCTTTATATAATATAAACTTAACATTTATCTTTAATTTAAGGTATATTCCTATAACCAGGAAAGATTTTATCTTGGACACCCTAACCTGCATATCAAATCAAAAATGAAAATATAATACCATTGATCAAAATAAAATACCTAAACTCTAATACAATGCAAATAGTTTGATTTATTTTGAAAAACATATTTATTTGAAACATTTAATTATTCAAACTTGTCTTTCAAATTAAATTAAACACTTAGCAATTTAGTTTTTAAAGAACAAATTAAATTAAAAAAAAAAGCTAGTTAAATTTGCTTGCAGTATTTAAAAGAAATTGTAGGTTAACAATTGGTTAACTGTAGTGTTTTTTAAGTGACGTAAATAAGACATCATAAAATGGAGTATAAATCCAATAATTCAAGTTAAAACAGTCTTATTTACCAACTTTATTTAATTTTTTCTAAAATTATAAATCAAATGAAATCAAATTACATGCATTTAAAAGTAAATGATATCATTTAAATAAAATTTTAAAAACTATTACTTAATAGCACAAACTTTTAAAAATTACCTTCCAGCATTTTTAACAAACCCAGCATCTGCTAAAACATCATCACATATCTCACATCGGAAGCAGTCAGGATGCCAATTGGAATTCACAGCTTTAATGACCCTTCCAATAATGTACTCCTTACAGCCTCTGCAACAAGGAGCATACAGTTGCTGGAAATCATATTCACAGTATTGACGACCATCAAACTAAAATATTTTTATTTTATTTACTTTTGGTTTTAAAAAACAATTTTAATGTTATATTAAACTTAACCATTATACTTTTATTTGTTTTTATACTTTGATGTTATATTAAATTTTAATATATAGCATCTTGCTAGTATAATAACATACTAGCAAGATGCTTTAACATTTTTGTAATACAAAATATCACCATAGTCAAATAGTGCTTTATAATTAGTACTAAAGTTTTTTTTTGTCTGTAAAATCTGCCATTTTAAAATCACTATTTTAAAATGGCAGCGTTCATGGCAACAATAATTTTATTATTTTCACTATGTTAATTATACTGCTCAAATTATATAAGAAACAATTTTTTTAAAAAAACTACATTATACTGAGCACTTACTTCATAAAAAACACCATCTTCAAATGGTCGAAAACATTGAGCACACCTATAACATAAAATCAAAATTTAGAAATAATATTTATAACAATTATAATACAAAAATATTTAAAAGAAATTATTTATAAATATTTAATATTTTATTTATTTGATACGTATAATATTCAATTATAACATTTTGTTTTCATTTTAATTATCTAAAATGTGGTAAATTTAAAGTTAAACTATACTTTATGAAAGAATTTTTTTCAAAAGATGTTAAACTATTTATCAAGGAATTTTTTTAAAAAAAGAAATTCTGTCAAGTTCATTTGAGTTTAACCAACATTTCTTGATTTTCCTAAAATTTAGAATCTGATTTGTTTTTTGATTAAGGAATTCAAAAAACTCTAAAAACTTGATAGTCTTAAGCCTTTTTTATCTTTTTTATCTAAGTTTTATTTAATACTATTGACTTGTAAATTAATGATTTTTGGAGACAAAATACTGTCACCCAAAATCCCTGGAGAAATTGTTAATTGTCTGGGCTCAAATTAAGTGAATAGTTTTTGCTTTTTATGATGTTGTAAATATTTTTTATTGTGTGTGATTTTTGTTGTTGTATTTGGCTCTTTATCAGGCCATTCCTAAAAATATAAAATAAATGTTTTTGTCTAAGGTTTTAAAGGTCCGTAAAGTATGTCATGCTAATCCGTAAAGTATGTCATGCTAAATTTAACTTTTAAATAGAATCATTTGCTTTTTTTAAATCTGCATGAAAGCAAATAATTTCCCACTTCTTTTTTTAAGTTAAATTTAGTGTGATTTATTTTATAAAGTACATTACACAAAATACAGTAAAACAAAACAACACTAAGTTACTAAACATAACTAATAAATTCAAAGGTATTTATTTGCAAAAGTTAGCCATAGCAATGTTTTTTTTTTTTAGATCTAATATATTTTTGACACTTAAAAAGCTCTAAGTAAAACAATATTTATTTTTTAAAATAGATTATGAACACAATACCATTTTTTTATATTTTCATTTTATTAATAGCGATATCAAGATAAAACATAATCCTCGAAGGCTTATAAGCTCTTTCTTAGTCGGAAAGCTTAATAATTTGTAATCGCCTTAATTTAGTTAAGGCGATTTACAAATTATTCAAGTATTTTTATTTAGAATTAGTATGATTTTATCAGCGTATTATGTCCAAACAAAAGCTTTAGATGGTATAACCTTTTTTGCTTCAGATTTTTTTTATATTTAAAGAAACTTTTCTCTTTTTATATAATTTTCTTTAAAAAGTATATTTAGTATAAAAAACCTTTTTACTACCCGTAATAGTGAATCTAAAAAACACTATTGTGGAGTCTTTAGATCAATTCCGCTCATCAGCATTAACATGAATTTCGTTAAAATCTTTTGAAAAAGTTCCTTGTCAAAACACAATACTTCTATCAATTTTCACAAAAAATACTAGAATTCCGACCAAGAAAGAGCTTATAACTATGAAAAATTGCCAATAAATGATCAGAACAGATCATATTGTTAAATTATAATGTTCATTTGACCTAAAAAACATATTAACTTAAAATCTTATTCAAATTTGACAAGCGATTATGATTTTAAGATGATTTTTTTAATTGGAATGGAAGGAAGTTTAATTGGAAAGGAAGGAAGAGAAAAGCCATAAGATTCAAGAGTCAAATTAGAAAAGTTCTTTGAAAATAGCTCAGTCTTATCCTTGGGAGAGGTAGTAAGATTAATCCCATGAATGAGAGATGGGATGTTAGACCTACCTTTGTTAAGGACTGTCTGTTTGAAAATTATGCAAAAATAAAACAATTCTAATACGCTAATACATATGGATGACAATTTTTTTTTTTGTGGTGGATGATTTCATATAGAATGACCCTATGGTATGTATGTATATATACCATTTTTGCTTGACTTGTCATTCAGCAAAATCTAATTCTTTTACTGTATCTGTTCCTACATGCTCTAAAAACTTTTATTTGTCTGGTTCATCTAATTTAATCGTCTAAATTTATAATAAATATAATAAATTTATTTGTCTGGTTCATCTCTGGTTCATATGGAATGACCCTATGATATGTATGTATACATACCATTTTTGCTTGACTTGTCATTCAGCAAAGTTTAATTCTTTTACTGTATTTGTTCTTACATGCTCTAAAAACTTTTATTCACCTGGTTCATCTAATTCACCTAGAAACTTTAAGTTTCATGCCTAAGAGCAATTATCTGCCATAAGTTACAAAATTAAAAATTAAGCATTAATTTTACAATTAGAACTAGAATTACTGTGGTGTGAATTCTAATGACTCCATGGAAACAAAATTTGATGTAAATAATTAAGGATTAATTTTTAATCAAATGAGAAAAAGAGAAATTTGCTTTTGACACTTCAAAATTATTTTTCTCCTTATATTTAGTAAATTTTCTCTTTTTTTATAACAAAATTTGTTAGTTCTCATTCAAACAGAGATTGCAAACTTTTGATGCTGGTTTGCATTGTTTAATAATTTTCTATTAAATAATAGGTATAACATTTTTCTCTATTGATTGCCATACTTTCTTAGACAACTCAGCATCATTCCTCTACCTAACTTTATTAAAGAATTTCAAATGCTATCATTAAATATAAACAAAAGTTTATTTTGGAGTCAGTGAAACACCTATTAAACTTCGGTTTTAAATGTGTTTCAATGACTGACTCCATGATCAGTCTACAAACTGTCAAGATCAGTTAATAACCTTACAAAACATTATATAAAAGCTGAGTGATACTAAGAAACACATGTTTCTTAGCTCATTTTTAAGAAGAACAGTCTATGGTAAAATTTGTTCAAAATTTTTCTTCATTTTTTCAATAAAAGATACCTAGATTTTTAAAAAATAATGTAAGCCAATAATGATACATATTTTAACAAATTAAATAACTTAACAACTTCTAAAAAAAAACAATATTAACACTCATTTGACGAAATCTCACGCTTAAATGCCGTTATAGTCAAAACACTAACGTAGTTTTAACTCACCAAAAAAATTGTACAGCATTTTTTATATAATATAAATTTAGCTCGAGTTTAATGAAAAATAACCATAACTTCAAACTATAAAGATTTTAATATGTTTAATGTCTTATTTGTATAACTGTATAAACAAACTCACACAAAACAGTTTTCATGATAGAGAGCCCCATTTGAATTTACCATTTTTTCATCATTTTCGAATACTTCATTGCAAACATTACAAACTGATTGCCCTGAAACCAGCGCCATGTTTGACTTAAAACTAAACTTTTCAAAACATGGAAAATATTTAACCTATTAGACATTAAATTTATCAGACCGAAACACTGCGTTCATTATTGAAGACTGGATCTGAATTGTAGGATTGCCAAGAAAATAGTAAAAAAGAGGCGCGTCACAGGGATGAAGTTGTTTATAAATATATCCTTTTAAATTGGCAACACTTGTTTTTTTACGTATACACCCAGCAAACAATTTTGTAGACCAGTAAAAAATTGTGGACCTATATAGACGTTTTGGGCGGTCCATTAAAGTTTATCTTTTTATGCTTATCCGCGAGTACCGCGGGTAGCATTTCATCGGAAGTTAACGCCTCCTTCCAAACCGATGTCACAAAACTTACCCAGAGGTGAGGTTTGAATTATGGATCATTTGTTTCTGAGGCAAGTAGGCTACCCCTGCACCACGGCTGTTTATAATGAGCTCATTGATTACTTAGTGGATCATTAGTGGCATATAAGTAGCAAGTCGATAACCTTTCAACATGCAGGTGAGTAATACTAGAAGATTTCAATTTTCCGAACATTAGCTGAAATAGTAGATATGCTGAGGGCATCTATTCCAGACGTCCTAAAGTCTGGAATAGATGTCCAGTTCCATGTCATTCCATGAGAACATCTATTCCAGACGTCCTAAAGCCGTCTTTTCAAGACATTCTAGAGACGTTTTTTTCAGACGTTTTTTGACGGACTCCAGCGGGCATTTTGACGTCCTTAGGACGTTTATAAGACGTCTCAAGTCTCGTCCGTAAGACGTCCTTAGTTAGTCTCAAATGAAAGACCTGAGGACGTCTATTCCAGACGTCCTAAAGACGTCTTTTCAAGACGTCCTAGGTACGTGTCCTAGTGACGTTTTTTCAGCTGTCCTATGGACGTCTCTGGCAGGTCTCATGTGAAAGACTTAAGGACGTTTTATTCAGACCTAGACATTCTTTTAAAAGTTATATTAAAATTCAATGATATGCAATACACACCTTAGATGGCAAGTGAAGGTATAAAAAGAAATCAAAGTTCATAAGGTGTAATTTCATATATTTAAAATAAATTATTAATTTTACAAAAACTTAGAAAAATTATTCAAACAAAGTTACAATTTCCAAATTAAAAACTAATATATTTTGTAGAGTATAATCGATAGTATATTATAAGTAGAAAGAAATTACTGAAAAATGCAAAATAAATAAAAAAAACAACAGTTGATTGAAGTTAATTAAGCCATCGTTGATCAATATCGATATTGGTGGATTTTCTCTTGAATTGGTCAGAAGAATGCATAATTAATCTCCCAATAAGTTGCATGAGATCCATTTTGGTTAAGCTTTTATTTGACTTTGAAGCAGCATCTAATAAAAACAACAAGACATAGTTCAATAAGATCATAAAATAAAATACATGTCTTGTTCCATAGCCAAAGAAATTGAGAAAAAATTTTTTTTTATCGAAAGATCGTTTTTAATTTTAAAAGTAAATTGAACACAATAATAAGCTAATAAGAATACCAGTAATAACAATACATAGACTAGTCAACTTTTTAAACTTTTTTTTCTTCTTTAGACCATTCATACTGCATTCTGAAAATAGTGTCTGTTGTCAGTCTACATATAAAAAAGATGATTAATGTCATGCTGTCAAACATAAATGTTAAAGTTCAAACTTATGCTAATTACTTACAAGAGCAAAATATTTTTAAATGTATCAACTAAATTTTTACCGCTAATTAATGATAACTGTTTTACCTAAAAAGAAACAATGCGAAAGAAACATTGAAAATGTTCATGACAATTCAAAAGAAATATTGTAACAGTATAACATATAGGGTAGATTAGGGTAATATGAGCACCTTAAGCAAAAATTGGAATATTTTCAAAAATAAATATGCTGGATCCAAAATTTTTGCAAATAAACAATTTTTAGGGATCCCTATTCATAATCTATTTAGATATTTGGGCACTTAACATTGTTTCTTAAAAACACAGAGGTTTTAAAAAAGTAGCAAAAGTGCTCGTATTACCCTGAGCCCTTGGTAATATGAGCACTTTAAATTAGCTTAAAAAAATAGCATTAATTAAGTAAAAAAAGACCAACCTGCTTAATAGAACTAATTGTTGGAATATAATGATTCGTGATTAACAAAACATATCATCAAAAAATCAAATTTTAAGCAACATTTTGTTGAAACAATACTACTACGTTTTCCGCCAAAAAAAAAAAAAATTAATACATTGTTTTTTCAATTTTGTTAACTCAAACCTTTGAACAATAAAAATTAAAATTTTTTAGATTTAAGTTACAGAAAAATGTTTAGTATTGTTAATATATTAAAATTTTTTACTATGTCTTGTTTTTATTCAAGAAGCAATTAAAAACCACTGCTATTTTGGGACTTTAAACTAAGCAATTTCAATGAAAAGCACTGTGTAATTTGAGCATGCTCATATTACACAAAAATGGTATCTTTAAATAAAGTGAAAAATAAATGTTTCTATGCATTATTTTTCAAAAAAAAATGAGTTGGATTTTTAGCTAATATATTTTTCTTTATGAAAAAATTAATTTCATTATTTTAGCACCAAAATATCGCGCCACAGAATTATTCACGCGTGATGATTTTTTTTAACAAAGCAAAAAATTTAAAAGCGTTTTAATTAGATGATATCCGCTAATTACTGCGTATAAATTTACGCTAATTGTACTGATTCCTGTTATCACCACATAAAGTCGATTCGAAAAACATAAAGCAACTTTAATTTCACTGTTTACATCTAATAAATCTTTAAGTATGCTCATATTACCAAGGTGCTCATATTACCCTAATCTACCCTAAACTATAAAGATGAAACTCATGCATACAAAAGTGATGCATTTAATATCTCCATTTGCAATTTTTCTTTTCAAAATATTAAGTTCATCTGAACTTTTAAGTTGTTTATAAATTTCTGGATCATTAGAGAACTGTGCAATTTTATTTACTAAAATGTTTTTAATTTCAGCAAGTTGGAATATCACTTTTCTCTAAAACTCTGAAAAGTAAAATATATAAGTGAAGCCATGTAAATAGTATATAAAGTAGTAAATAGTACTTTCTATAAATGGTTGGAAAAGGTAGATTTAAACTGAATAATGCAAAAAATCTCAAGTTTCATGCTTAACTTAAAAAAAGATATAAACAAGTCAAGTTCAAGAAAATTATAAGGTTTTTGTCTAACGCTAATAATTGTAAAGAATCGCTACCTATACACAAACATATATATATATATATATATATATATATATATATATATATATATATATATATATATATATATATATATATATATATATATATATATATATATATATATATATATATATATATATATATATATATATATATATATATATATATATATAAATATATATATATATATATATATATATGTATATATATATATATATATATATATATATGTATATATATATATATATATATATAGATATATATATAGATATATATATATATATATATATATATATATATATATATATATATATATATATATATATATATATATATATATGTATATATATATATATATATATATATATATAAAGAGTTTATGATATATATATACATATATATATATATATATATATATATATATATATATATATATATATATATATATATATATATATATATATATATGTATATATATATATATATATATATATATATATATATATATATAAAGAGTTTATGATATATATATACATATATATATATATATATATATATATATATATATATATATATATATATATATATATATATATATATATATATATATATATATATATGTATATATATATGTATATATATATATATATGTAATATATATATATATATATATGTATATATATATATATGTATATATATATATATATATATGTATATATATATATATATATATATATATATATATATATATATATATATGTATATATACATATATATATATATATATATATATATATATTATATATATATATATATATATATATATATATATATATATATATATATATATATATATATATATATATATATATATATATAAAGAGTTTATTGGTTCATGGCCTACTATAATGACACGGCCTGATTTGTTGCATTCTCCGTAAAAAATTAAGAGGCTAGTTTTTTTACGGCTTATTTTCTATTATAAGACAATTAACAATATTTAATAATTAAAATAATGTGATTATTACAATTATTATATCAAAGTTTGGTTTAAGCTTACATATTTATGTAATATATATTTCTGATTATATTCTGACTGATTGTCTGCTTCATTATAATCCATTAGAGAGTGGAATAATAAAATAGACATACAGACAGTGTACTTGGTATATTGTATACAGTCGAACTGCTTTTTTTTATGCAATGTTATTCAAGTGGAGATAATTTCAATAATAAATGTAAGAAATCTCAATATTAGTGGTTTTTGAGATTTTTTTTAGTTATAAAAATGGTTAACAAATGTGTTGTCACTAACTGTAAAACTGGTTACTCTACTGGTCCAAAAAAGTCTACATTTCATTTTCCTGAAGAAAGCAGTTTGCGAGAAAGATGGATATATTTTGTCAATAGAAAAGATTGGTTTCCATTTAAATACTCTGCTATTTGTATTGATCATTTCGAGGATAAATTTATTAAATATGGGAAAAGATGCACCATGAAATGGGATCTCCAACCTGTTCCAACTATTCACACAGATAAAAAAGTAGTTCATCAACTTTAAGGGTGCCAAAGTTGCCTAGAAAAGAACCAACTTTAAGGTACTTGGGAAAAGATGAGTTCAGTGATTTTCAAAATATTGATAAAATAATTAGTTCGTTAAAAGAACAGCATTGCCCACCAGGATTTACATTTAAGAAACTTCACGATAGTGTTGTTTTCTATAAACTCTGTTTTGATGAAATATCAGGTATACCAACTGTGTTTGAGTCAATAACAGTTGATAAAAATCTTAATGTTTCATTGTCGTATAAAGGATTTCATATTTCTTTACGAATGGTTTCGCAGTGGTCATAATTCCAAATTAACAAACTGTAGTATGATAAAGCTAATGCTTTCAATGCAATTTTGACAGCTAAATGAAATAAGATACTATTCTCCACAAGGCAGACCTCCATATTCTGCGTCTGTTATACGTTATGCATTAATTTTACGTCGCACTTCAGCACAGTCATATAAGTTGTTGTTAGAACAATTGCCCTTACCATCTTTTAGTTTATTAAGAAAAATTCAAAGTGGTGATATAAATAACTTGTTAAATGCAAAAAAATATGTTTTTCCTTCTTTTTCATTTGATTTTTTTGAAGACAAAGTTGAAGTTCCTGCTGGTTACATAGCATGGAGTTTATTTCATAAAATCTATGAAAAAGATCAGTTATTAAACGGGAACTTAAAAAAAGCAAGAAAAATCAATTATCAGGTCACTCATCCTGGAAATAACAAACAAGATGTCAACCTTGCATTGGCAATATTTGATAAAACAACTATAGCTGCAATACTAAGTCATTTTCCTGAAAGAAATGATGCAGCACAATTTTTATCCTTGTTTCATAAGTTGTTCATCACATTTAATTCAAAGCAGAAATTTAATACATCCAATCAACTTGGCAATGCTGCTGTGAAGGGTTATAACAAGCCCACAATTTATAGAGAAATTGCAAATTGGATTGATATTTGGTAAAAATGTGATTATTTTACATTTTCCAAACAAACTTCTCTCGCTCTTATTACAACATTACGGGCAACTGCCTCTCTTATCAATGATTTGCTTGAAGAAGACTATACATATGTTCTTACATCCAGGTTACAAAGTGATCCTTTGGAGCTACGTTTTAGGAAGTATAGACAAATGAGTGGTGGCAGATTTCTAGTGACTCTTTTAGAAGTATGCAATAATGAAAAAATTTTGGCAGGAAGAAGTCTTCTAAGAAGTCTTCTATCAGACATTTGATAATTCTAGTTTAGAAAATATTATGCAAGAAATTGATTTGTTGTCTACAGAGATTTTAGAGTGTCAGCTATCTGAAGATAGCATGGAAGTTGCTGTTACAATAGCAGGGTATGTCGCAAAAAAGTTGAAAAAAAAATTTGGATGTCATACTTGTAATCAAAAAATGGTTTCTACAGACCAAGATATTCTTAATAATGAATACTTGAAAATATTATCCAGAAGTGGACTTATATGTCCAAGTCAACCTCTGTCTGATTTTATTTGTCATCTTTTTAGTATTCTAGTATTCTTAGTATTTTTAGTATTCTAGATGTCATATCTCCTATTTTAATCAAACATTGCAGTTATTCTTTTTCAATTAAAAGTTTTGCAGAAATTTTTAAAAATTATTGCAGCAGTGTTGATTTTACTTGTGACAATCACCAAGAGTTGGGTATAAAATATGGATCTTGTATCGTTATAAATATCTTTTATAACAATTTGCAAAAAGAAACAACTGATTCAGTAAGAAAAGATCAGGTGAAACAATTTAAAAAAAGACAGGGAACCAATAATAATTCCTAATAAAAAGCTATTTCTTTAATACTGTTTGATTCCATTATAATAAAAACAATATAACAAACTTTTGATTTTATTTCCACTAAAGATTTGTAGATGGTCTTTGTAACATGTGATGTTATTTTAAGTACCATGTTTATATATAGCTATCTGAAAGCCTATTTCAGTATTCTGTTTTACTGGAATAAACTGTAGCAGGCAATCAGTTAGAGAAAAATCCAGTATAACATAATGTAACTACACTAAGCAAATCCGAGTCATTTGTTCCAATTTTAATAAAATATGAATAAAACATTCATAATGCTAACAGAAAAACTCAAGCTTTCAAACGTTAGCCGTAAAAAAAACTGGCCTCTTAATTTTTTACGGAAAATGCAACAAATCAGGCCGTCTAATTATAGTAGGCCATGATTGATTCAAAAAAAAGTGGAGTTATGTTTGCGGATACATATGGTGCCTATAGACGGCTCTGGCATACCTTCACGTGGTGTCTATTGTTAAAAATGATTTATTTAGTTTCATTATTGAAATTTTAAATAATATCATTTACTAAAAGCCAAGACATAGATTTATATATTTTGTATTTTAAAACTTTTTAAATATAAGTTTTAAAACTTTGGTTAATTTTTAGGGTGGATACTCAAACCTGCATCTTGTAATGTGGTAAGATTAGTAAAGTTAAGTCTCTCTTTTTACACAACTTAAAGACATTTTTGAAATTTTTATTGACAAGTTTAAGTAAGAAGAGGTGGGGGGGGGGACGTTGGGCGTTGCACACACCCCTCCCCTCACTAACATGGTAAAATAATCTTGAATACTAATTTCTCTTTTAAAATAAACTCAGTTTAAAATAAAGTTTATCATAGAGTATAGGATATAGAAAATCGGAAAATATCTTTAAACGATAAATAACCAACCAAAATTACTAATATTAAAATTATCAACTAAAACAAGCAGACATTTTCAATTAACCGAGTCAGCGCATAATATTTTATGCGCTATTTTTTATTTCTAAGGTAATTAGGACGTCTAAAGTAGGTCAAAGGGACGTCAATAGGACGTCTAAATATGGAAGTCCTGATAACGTCCTATTGTAGACGTCAATAGGACGTCCTAACTAAAACGTCTTTACCGGATGTCGTAATTTGGTCTGAGACCTAGTTAAGATGTTCGTAAGACGTCTGATTGACGTCAGTGCCCGCTGGGTGTGTTAGTACAGAACTCAAACTTAAATTTAACACGTACCAAGCAAGCAGAACACGAAAATATATATTTAACTACAGTGCTTGATTACCCAATAGGCTAGACTAGGTTCTTAAATAGGGGCCCCATACATAAAGGGTCCCCAAAAATTTTAAAAACGTATTTTTCAATTTTAATAATATTTTAATATAATTTTTTATTGTGAATTAATTAATAGTGCAAATAATACGATTTAAAAATTCATATTTATTATTTTTCAACCTTATTTATATAAATACTTAAAATATTTCTGTGCAAGATAATACTGCATATTTTTAAGTTTTTTGCGCTCTCATCTGAAGAGATTGAAAACTTAAAAGGTTTAGGAAAATTCAAAGTATACTTTGAAATTTGTTTATATTTTAATAAATAATTTAAAGTAAATAAATTTCAAACAAGTTATTTTAATAATTACTTTGAAATTTATTTACTAATTTTTTATTAATTGTTTTTTATTTTATCTTTAGTATTGTTAAAAATTTGTTTTGCATTGATTATTAATTTTCTTGGTTTAAATTTTTAAACTGCGCGCCAAAAGCTGATTGTAGCTAAAACTTAAATGTAGTATAAATTATAACAATCCCAGCCGGTACATCTGGTATTGTAAATACACGGAGTATTAATCGCGTGTTACATACCATAGTTGATAACAAAAAATGCGCATCTAATTTTAAATTTTAAATTCGAGTTTGATACGACAAATTAATAAAAAAATACGTATAATACTAATATTTTACACGGTTTTTTAGCGTGTAATAATGTAAATAAAAGTACAATTTGCGTGTATAGCGCATGTGTTCAGTAAAAAAAATTGTCTCTAGTTAAGTTTGAACACAATATCCTGGTTCCACAGCTATTTATCCAATAGGGAGTAGAGAGTCATTAAAGCCAACCAAGTAACCCAGCGGATGCCAGTGTCGTGTGGACTTCCTCAGGGAAGTGAACTTAGTCCTCTACTTTTAATGTTTACATTAGAGATCTTTCAACTGTCTCTAATTCTCATACAACTCAGTTTGCTGATGATATTACACACTCTGAAGATGATTTAAATCCGTATGCTCTTACAACTAAATTGAAACATACTTTTTTATAAAACCAAAGACTTCTGTAAGTCTTACGGCCTCACGATAAATTCGTCAAAGACACAGTTTATAGTGTTTAAGAATCCTAGAAAGAAACTGCCGGAGAATCTGCGGATGCTAATAGACGGCTGTGTAATCAGTCCAGTCAAATCCGTTAGATTATTAGGAGTAACTCTTGATTGGCATCTTACCTTTGGTCCTCATATAGATAATATTAAAAAAAAAATGTCATGGTATCTTGAGAGTTCTCTCTCGAGCCAGTCGATACCTATCTCGGGACCTTCTGAGATAGGCTTACATATCATTAGTAAGGTCTCCCTTAGAGTCATCTAGTGCAATTCTATTATCTGCGGCACCAACACTAGACATAGTTCAAAAAATTGCATCACGAATTATTTGCAGTGCTAATCGAGATGCTTATTCAGTCCCTCTTCTTATGGTATTAAAACTGGATTCGCTAAAAAATAGAAGAGAAAAGCATGTAACTGAACTTGTTAATTCTGTTATAACTAGGAACTGTCCTCCAGCTAATTACGACCTATTTGGAGATAAAAGTGCCGATGAGGAAACTTATAATGAAGTCCGCTCTCGTAGTAAAATCGGTCATAGACGTTTTGTTGTAACTGGCCAACAGATATTAAGTAATTAACCATTCTGAGAGAGATATAAAAATAAAAAAAATAGCAAAAAAAAATAAATAAATATATAAAACAACAAAAATACAAAAAAATAAAAAATTAAATAGATAAAAAACAAAAAAACAAACTGCAAATAGAACATTTTGCAAAAGCATTGGTGTCTATCTGTTATCGGGAGGGGACAAAAGAACTCCCGAGGAGCGGAAGAGGGATCGGTTATATTTAGGGTTGCCAGACGCCCGGCTTTTACGGAGGAGAATACAGCGCCAAACCTGTAGTTTACTGTTAAAAGCCAGACGTCTGACAGCCCTAAATGTATCCAGCTCTTATCGAGTATAAAAAAGAAATATAATAATAATAATAAAAAGTTATATAAAATTTAATTATCTTGAAATAAAATCTAGTATTTATTAAAGTCTATATTCTATATCTACATTATGTCTGAAATGAAAAGGAATCGTAAAGTATACATGAAAAGTTACATAAAGAGATAAAGAATTCACATTATGTGATAATAGATATATCCTCAGTACTACTGTTAGCACTGAAATGTTGTCAAGTTCATTAATTGAATCTATTAATTTATTAAACTTCAAAAAATTAATTGAAGATATATTGCTACTGGTGAACAAAAGTCGAGATGATTTAGAAGAATTAACTCTCTGTAATACTATTACAGAGAGTTATTATTAATTTATTAAACTTCAAAAAATTAATTGAAGATATATTGCTACTGGTGAACAAAAGTCGAGATGATTTAGAAGAATTAACTCTCTGTAATACTATTACAGAGAGTTAATTCTTCTAAATCATCTTGACTTTTGTTCACCAGTTGCAATATATCTTCAATTAATTTTTTGAAGTTTAATAAATTAATAGATTCAATTAATGAACTTGACAACATTTCAGTGCTAACAGTAGCTATTACTAATAGTGGATATATATCAGTGATATACATCCACTATTACAGAAAGTAAATCATTTTGACTTTTGTACAGGGGATATATCTATTATCACATAATGTGAATTCTTTAGTAGAACGATATCTCTTCATGTAACTTTTCATGTATATTTTACGATTCCTTTTCATTTTCTTTTCATTTTTGTCTTCTGATATTACCAAAAGACAAAAATGATAGTCAAGATGATGTATCAATTATGGATGATTTTTCTAGTGATTTTGAATTTAGTGATAATAATTCTGAACCCAAACCAATGTATGTAATTTGTGAAGAACTTGCAAAAGTTGCTGTAAAGCACAATTTAACAAGACATGCTATAAACGATATTCTACAAAATCTAAGAGAGTCTGGAAAATTTGAAAAATATTACATACCAAAAGATGCCCGAACATTAACTAAAACTCCATGTTCTATTGAGGTATTGAGCAAGTGTAATGCCAGTTAAATTTACATAGGTTCAAAGAAAGGAATAGAGGATATATTTGCTAATAATACAGTTGAAGTGGGCATTAATTTTATTATATAACTATTGTCGTAAACATTGACGGACTTCTTATTCAATGCTCCAACAAAATGCAGTTGTGGCCAATTCTTTGTTCAATTATCAATATAAAATCTTGTCCATTTCCAGTGGCTATATATAGTGAAAATACAAAGCCATCAAATGTTCATGATTTTTTACAAGATTTGTTGCAGAAGTTAATAATTTAATAATTTATATTGCTTTTCATTAATATTTAATCCATTATTAAATATTAATGAAAAGCAATATAAATTTAATTTGCGTTGTTTTATTTGTGATGCACGTCCAGCACGTGCATTTATAGATGTTGCTATGGTCACACATCCAAAAATGGGTGCGAAAAATGCACTTCTGTGGCAGAGTATTTTGATAAAAGAATTGCTTATACAAACGATAATGCAAACTTGAGAGCTGATGATGAGTTTAGGTTGAATGCTTACCCATTACACAAGAATGGGAACAGCCCATGTTTGCTTATAAATAACTTAAATATGATCCATTCATTTGTTATTGAACCTATGCATAATTTATTTGTAGGAGAGTGTCGTCGGTTTCTATTTTTTTTGAAGTTCAAATCCAAAATTCATACTAACTTTGCTCAGCAACAGCTGATTTCAAATCGTATGTTGGAAATAGCCCAGTCCACTCCTTCGGAATTTGCTAGATGTCAAAGAGCTCTTTCTGAACTAGAACGCTGGAAGGCAACAGAATATTGTCAATTTACTTTGTATACAGGAATTATTGTTTTAGAGAAAATTTTGGACAATGAAGTTTATAGTTTGTTTGTTGCATTTGCTGTAGCTGTAAGGATATTACATATAGAGAACAATAATGACAGAAATGAATTATTACCATTTGGTATGAAACTTTTTGCCACTTTTATCCATAATTCACGTAAGATTTGTGGTAAATCTTTTGTAACTTTTAATGTTCATAATTTGCTTCATATTGTAGATGATGTCAAATATTATAATTGCTCCATAAATGATATATCTGCATTAAAATTTAAAAACTTGCAGTATTTAAAAAGAACAGCAAGAAATGCAAAATATAATCCACTTTGCAAAATATGCAAAATATAATCCACTTGTATCAATAGCTAAGCAATTTAAAGAGCGTTCTATTCTTTCAAACCCTTCTGGATATTTTATTTAATGTGCAATTATCAAAATTTCAAATTTTAAAAGGAACAAATATTTTTTAAACAAAAATGGGATGTATTGTGAAGTAATGGAAAAACTTCTTGAAGAAGGAGAACAAAAATATACTTGTAAAGTTATAAGCAAGCATCATTTGCAACCTTTTTTTGTGACCCCATTAAACAGTACGGCATGAGGAATTATGAAGTATTCAAAATTTAATAAAACAAAATGGAAGTTGATAGTGCTAAAAAGAAGTGATTTTTTACATAAACTTTATGTCATGAATAACGCTCTAGGAGAATCGGCATTCTTTCCTATGTTACATGAAGTCAATTAAATTTTATAATATGTTATTATAAATAGCTGTAAATTGTACTGAAATAATAATAAATAATAATATAATAATAAGGTTTAACTGTAACAACTGTTTTAAACAGTTGCGAAGTGCAATAACATAAGATATTGCACTGTAACAGCTCATTTTTTTTTTTGTTTGTGTTTTAACAAATTTTTTTTTCAGCAAAATCCAGCTCTGTCTAGTTTGTTTTTGAAGTTATTTATTGAAGTAGCTTCTATTATTTCAGATGGTAAGCTGTTCCACGCATTTACAACTCGATTTTGGAAAAAATGATACCTGAAGGTATTTCTGCTAAAAGGCTTCCTCATTTTGAATTTGTGCTGTCGCAGACATGGACCCTCCTCCAATGCATTTCCACAATCGTTAGCAACCCAATTTATTTTATCGTGGCCATGCTGAATTTTATATTGTTGAATCAGATCTCCACGTAGTCTACGTTCTTCCAGTGAAGTTAATTGCATAATATTTAACCTAGCCTCATATGATAATTTCCTAATTGTAGGTGCTAGTTAGGTTGCTCTTTTTTGGATTTTCTCAATCTTGTCAATGTCTTGTTTTAAAAATGGAGACCATGCTTGGACCGCAAACTCAAGATGTGGGCGTATGAACGTTGTATAGAGCATTTTTACCATGTTTACATCTAAATATTTAAAGCTTTTCTTTATGGTACCTAACATTCTGTTTGCTTTGCTGGTTGCTGAATCAACTTGTGAGTGCCATTTTAAATCGGATTGAACTATTATACCCAAATCACGTTCAGCTTTTGTGTTACACAATGTATAATTGTAATTGCAATCAATATCAGTCATTATAAATGTAGCATTTGGATTTTTTTTCCCAATATGCATAACTTTGCATTTTTCATAATTAAATTTTGTGAGCCAAATAGATGACCATGCCATTATATTATTTATATCATTTTGAAGGCTTATTGAATCATTTGGATTTTTTATAATATTTATTATTTTACTATCATCAGCGTAAAGTTTAATAGGGTTTTTGACTTGATTTGGCAAATCATTAATAAAAATCAAAAACAGCAGTGGTCCTAAAACTGACCCCTGTGGTTCACCACTAATAACTGGTAGCCAATCTGAGACAGTGTCGCCAAGGACCACTCTCTGTTTTCTGTTAGTTAAAAAGTTCTCTATCCATCCCAGATAATTTCTCACAATACCATATGATTGAAGTTTAGTGATCAAACGCGAGTATGGTACTTTATCAAAAGCCTTTTCAAAGTCTAGATACAACATATCAACTGAGTGGCCATTTTCTAGTGCATCTGTTATGATATCAAGAGTTTCCAATAGGTTTGTTGTGCAGCTTTTATTTTTTCTGAACCCATGCTGATTTTCATTTAATAAGCTGTTATTTATTAAATAATCCATAATTTCATCTCTAATGAGTGATTCCAAAACTTTACATGGGATAGAAGTCAATGAGATTGGCCTGTAATTAGATGCAATGTTCGTATTACCTTTTTTAAAAATTGGTGTTATATTTGCTAATTTCCAGAGTTCAGGTAATTTTTTCTCAGTCAACGATTTTATATATATTAAATGTAATGGTTCACAGAGAGTACTATGACATTTATTTAAAACATATGGGCTTATCCCAACTACTCCGATAGCTTTGTAAACATCTAATTTTTTTAATTTTTTTTTAATAGTATGGCAATTTAACTTTTTTGTTAGAATTTACATAACTATAAAATAACTTGGGATTTCTTTTTGATGTTTCACTGATTTTTTTTTCATATTCAATACGTTTTAACCTCACCATGTTTTTAACTAATTTACTTTGTATTTTGTATTGCTGAACCAAAATTGGTGATTTGGATTTATTTGATATTAATTTGTTCCATAAGGTTGTTTTATGTCTGATTTCAGTCTTAATTTGTTTGTCAATATATGGGTTTAAAGCTATGTGTTTATGCACTTTTTTAGGTATATAACAGTCAGATAATTCTTGATATTTATTTACAAAAATTTTGTAGCATTCATCAACGTTTTTATTAGAGAAAATATGTGACCATCTTATACTATGGAATGAATTGTTCGTTTCTTGATAATTTCTGGCTTTGTAGTTAAACTTTGATTTCCCGTAGGAAGATTTTGATGTTGTTGGTTTTTTTAAGATGTAATTCCAATACAATATCTGATGTGCATTATTTAAATTGCTTAACGGAGGATTATAGCCCATGATCGAAATACGCTCTGGTGCATCGGTTAAAATCAAATCTAAGGTATTGCCTTCTGACAGTGTCCCTAAATTAAAGGTTGGTTTTGTGACGTTTTGAGTCAAAAAGTTATCATTTAAATTGTCTAAAAAAATTTGTGCTTGTCTATCATTTTTTAACACTGTTTGGATATTCTCATCATTCTCATTCCATTTTATATTTGGGTAATTTAGGTCTCCGGCTAAGAGTAGACCTGAATATTTGTTGCAATCAACACTTTTTTTTAGCTATATTTATTATTTTATTTATTTTTTGATTTGTCAATTCTGTAGCATCTGGTGGACGATATATGCTACCAATTAAGATATTCTCATTTTCTGTTTTAATGACACACCAGACTTGTTCAACTGTCATTTCTTCAGATGCTAGGTCATATGGAGTATAAGCAATGTATTTATTTTTAACATAAATAGCTACACCTCCGCCATGAGATTTAGTTGAATTAGATTTAGATCAATTGTTGTAAAAAACATTATACCCGCTTACATTTATGGCACTTGATGAGTTAAACCAAGTTTCAGTTACAATAAATATGTCAGGATTATACACTGCTATTTCTAACAAAAACAAATCGAACTTATTGTTAAGTGAAGTCGCATTTGTATATCTACAACATAGATGGTATTTGGGTATTGATTTGCATAATAATACTTCTGATTTAACATAATTAGATACAGGATTATGTGTAGAAAGGACAGCCATTACTGCAGGTTGACACAAATTAATTGAGGATTGCTATTGCTTTGGTTTTTTTATGAGTTTCACAACTTTAAAATTTCTTATTGTGTAGTAGTATTCATCTTTTTGATTTAGGCTAGCATTTAACAATTTAACTTCACTACGTAGCTGTTTAATGAGATCTCTTTCGGATTCTGTCATATCTGAGTTAAAATAGATTTCATTTATCTTGTTTCTGTTAATGTATGCAGCTTTTAATACACTTATTTTGTCTGACGCATTGTCTAACTCAATGATAACTGGTGGTATTTTTGATGTGTCTCTTGTTTTGAGTCGAATGACTTTTTTTATTTTATCCTTGTCTGCATTTATTGAGTCAAAAATATTGTTTACCATATCTTCATCACATTTTTTCTTGTCAATGTTATCATGATTTGCTAACTTAACGCCGAAAATAATAATATTATTTTTTCGTTTATTACGTTCTTTTTCCTCATGTAGAACCGTGTTTATAATATCATTTTGGCCTTGATTTGTTTTAACTTTTCTTTTAACGACTTCACTCCAGTTATTTAAATCTTTTGATTTATCTTGGTCTAATTTATTTTCTTATTCATTTACCCTTCCTTCGAGATTTTTTATCAAAACATCTTTCTCGTCTAGTTTTTTTTCCAATTGCTTTATTTTTTCTTGCATTTCTTGTAGTAACATATTTATGTCTGAATTTTTTGGTGGCATTTTAAGAGTGAAACCAAACCAAATCAACTCTCGTCAATACACCAACTTCGATTTCTCTGATAAGAGGGCTACCACCCTAAAACAGTGGGTTACCTCTGGGTCGTGAACTTGTAAACCTTGTAAACACAGTTGAGCAAAAAAGATTTTGTGTTTTTTTCGTAGTGATAAATGATAAATAATTGATTTTGTTTATTGATTTACTGGTTATTTATGTTTTTATTTTTATTACTATTTGTTTATTTCTAATTCCTTTCTTTTTAATTCAGTTAAAGAAATAAAAGTTATGTATATTAAAAAAATAATAAATATAAAGAAAATTTTTTTATCTTGGCGTGTTCCTTAATTTTACCTTGAAGTAGACTAGAGTACTTCTTGACTGCTCTTGAAATCATTTGTGTAATTTCTTAATAAGATGAAGCACTAGATCTTTTAAATTATTTTAAATTATAATTAAAATTTTGCAATATTAATGATATAAATTTATATTGATATGTTATTTGGAATTTGGAGATAAAGTTTGGCATAAATATTGTATTTATTGTTCTTTAGTTTCTTTAGTTGAATAAACTCCATTGATGTTATGCAATTGTAATTAACTAATTTAAACAATTCATGAATATTTGTAACTAATACTAAAGATAAATAGGCAACAAATAAATTAAATGAAGATATAAATATTTATCAATAAATAATAATTTAAAACTAAAATGAATTAAATGTTAAAAAATAATATTTAGTTATAGAAAATAAAAAATACTCATTTTAATAAAGAGTTTTTAATTTTAAAAACATTTATTAAATTTAATTTTATTATTATCATTATTTTTTTAATGCATTATTTAAAAATAGTGTCTGACTTTTTTAATTTTAGGCAATTTTTCCAGACTAATGGCTTATTATAGTAAATGCTTGTTCATTAAAATGTTATTTTTTTTGTTTCAATACTTTTGCTATAGCAACAGAAAGTCAATATGTTTGACTTTCTTATTTTTAATTGGTATAAAAAGTACATTTTATATTTTTCATCTATTATTAAAGCCTTCTGAAAATTTGTAAGATTTTTCAAATTTATAGGTAAATATATATATTTTTTAAACTCTGAATAATTTATATCTAATAATTCTTTTATTTAATAATGTTCCTTTATATCTTTAATACTTATTATTAAATTAAATTATTTTTAGCATTGATAAAAATGGAATTACACAAATGAATTTATCAAATTTTTATAATTATCAAGTGAAGAAAAATTTTCCACTCTACATTGAGAAATCAAAAAACAAGTACTGTCCAGGTATCTGTAATTTCTAATTTATCTATCAACTATTTCAAAATGCTGGGATTAACAATCAATATATGTTCATATATGTTCATTTATAACTATTTATTTCTTAGAAATTGTACAGTTTGGCTGTGTGGATTGAAAAAGAAACAGAAATTGAAGATGTTATTTCTTTTTGTTGGGTGGATGATACCAATGAAGTTGTTAGATATCCAAAACTAGTTGATCCACTAAGGGTGATGATTGCCGAGTTTACAAAACCTAATTCTTCATAGTACTAATTTAAGCTTGTTTAAGTCAAGTGTATTAGTAGTAAGTTGTTAGGATTTTTTTTTCATGATTTTAATAAACTGGATTGTATGTTAAAATTTATTTTTATTTGTTTAATTTTTTGAAGGTTTAAAAAATGTTATTAGATTACATAAGTTTGTTCCAGGTTCTTTTGATGAACTTGTCCAGGTTATGAAAGCTGGTATTTCAACTGAAGATGACCTGCCTCAAGATGATTCAGAAATCACAGGTTCTAAGAAAAAAAAATCTCAACCAACATTTATTGTGTAAGTATGTTGTTATAATTAATGTTATTGTTATAAGAATTGTCTATTAAAAACCCTTTTTATTTAAAAAAAAAAGGTATTAAATTGCCAACCTTACATTGTTTAAGGTCAGTATAAGGTAGACAAAAAATTTATTTGTTAGTATTTTTAAGCTTTATTATTATATTATATTCATATATATATTAAAGGTTGTGATATTTAAATCAACAATTTTTGATTAAACTGTTACAACTTGAAATTTACAACTTTAAAGTATCTCTATAAATGTTAACACTTATATTCAAACTTCAAGTTCGAATATAACTGTTTTTAAATATGGTAAAAATTTTCATAAATATAATTTTAAGTAAATAATTAAAATCATGTTTCTCTGATCAATCTCAGAAAGATATTGCAAAACACTTCCTTGTCGATGTCAAATTATTGTTTTCTAAGATACTGTGTTTTGGCATTTCAGGGTATTGCTGACTAGACATATGTCAAATGTCAAATAAAAAAATGTTAATTGACTTTTTTCCCATATTTACTCATGTTCTTTTTCACATAGGTGATTTTTCTGATGTTAATACAAAAATTCCTCCGATTTGTGGCACGGAGTAACAACATAAAGGTGTTTTTTTGTTTTGTTAATTTTTCTAAAGTAAGTATGTCTATATTACTTTTATAATGAATTTTTATTTATAGAACATGAAAAAGATAATGGAAGTCTGCTAGATTATCCAGTTTTTGGTTAGCTTTTTATATATTGTTATATTCTTAAATGCAGACATTTGAAAAATTTAACTGTTTTTATTTTTATTTTGTAGAATTTAAAAGTGTGCAGACCAAATAAAATGCCTTCAAATAATATCAAACCGAGTGTAAAGGCCAAAGACTTATCAGTGGACTTTACGTCTGTACTACATATTGTGCACTTTACGTCTGTACCACATATTGCCAGTGAAAAAGTGCACAGCATTACTCAAGGTGGGTGTATATATATATTTTGATTACTTTAACACTTGCAATTATGAATTACTTATAAGCAAGCTTGGTTTGATTTAAATTGGTTGATTGATATTGATTCAAATCATGATTTCTAAATACATATGGGGAGTAGGAACTTAGATAATATTAATAAACAGGGTGGTGTGTTAATAAACAGGATTTGAAGGGTTGGAAAATAGTTGTTAAAGAAAGGGAATCCTCCTGAACACTTACAAGTGAGGCCTAATATTTTTATATTAGTTTTTGGTGTTAAAAAATAAAAATTAAAAAATTGGATCCAAATAAAGTCTGGTTTGGTTGTAAAAAAAAATCAAAACTAATAAACAGGGGGACGACATTTATTTTTTACAACTAAAAATAAATAGTCTGAGCACCTCAGACTCTTTATAGTTTTATTGTAAAAGGTTTTGAATAAAGTTTTATTTATTTAAGATCTTTTAAAGACTAAAACTTCAAGAAGGAATTATTAAAAAGATGACAGTACAGACGAAAAGACGATAAAACCTCTTTTTTTTTAAAAAACGAAAATGATACAGAAGAAATAGCAACAACTTCTGGCAACTACTCTCAAATTGCTACAAAAACAATCAAAACCAGTGCAAAAGTTGTTCGTCCAAAATCAGCAGCAAATGAGTGGTATCTACTCGGAAATGCAGAATTTCAACTTAAACTTTTTATGCATTTAAATGACCATAAAGAACGTTTAAAAAACATTGAAAAAAGTCAAAAAAGGATTTTAGCGTTCATATCCAATAGGGACAATAGGAACAATGAAGATGGAATTGATGAGATTATCAAAGTAGAAACAATTGACCAGCTTGAAGAAATTAATTCAAAATTAGTTATTGACGCCCAATATAAGAGTAAAATCAAGAAGGCATTAGGAGTCGTTGGCTTAACATGTAGCAATGCACGTCAACATATAAATCGTGCAATAAACATTATAATGTTAGTTAACATTCAAACAAAAGTTAACGTTTTGTATGGAAACCATATTCCAAATAAAGAATACTGCGATCGTGTGTCTTTGCGCAGAGAACTACCAAACATCTTTCAAATTCTTGTTGATGTCAGCAAATCATGGAGTGTTAAGGCGAGTTTCCACTCATCCTTTTTTCTACGGGAACGGGATAAAAAAGGAAAAAATAATTACGTGAGCATGCGTAATAAAAGATTTTATTTGTCCGAAAGAAAACTGCGCATGCTCACGTTATTATTTTTACGTTCCTTTTCCCTTTCCCGTAGAAAAACGGATGAGTGGAAACTCACCTTTAAAGAATTGCAGAAATTTATGTCCGGGTGGTTGAAGAATGCGCCTAAAAGAGCTTTAAAAGAAAGTTTCGCATGATGTAGATAACTTGAGTTGCTGTATCTTAGCATCAAAAACTAATCCTTTTATTATAATTTTATAATTTATAATTTTATAGTTGTAAGTTTATTTGATCCTATTACTTCGGAGATGCAGATTTCACTAATTTATTATTATTTTTAATTTTTATAACTAAGAAAGTTATTTTTGTTATAGTTCAAATAAAAATTCAAATATAGTGCAGATTTAATTTTAAAAAAGTTGTTTTTTTACCACGTTTTTATTAGCTCGCTTTCTTGTTTGTTTGTCCGGGTGGAATTTTGCAACTCAATTTTAGATTAGCTAGAGCTCTGAAACTTTTACTATAGCTCAGAACCCAATGACAATGCAATATTATACTACTTTTACCATGATTTGCCGAGTTTCTTGAACAATTTCAGCAAAATAAAATTTATTATGGCAAAACTTTTGGAGGCGTCGCCGCAATTTGACGCGTCGCTTTAAATAAAAAATTTTCAAACAAAAAAACCAAATTTAACTGTCGCTGTGATTTTAAATGGACCGCAGCATAAAAACAAAATCAGTTGTTTACAAAATATAAAATTCCACCCATCAAAAACTAAAAAGAAGAAAATAATATAACAAATAAAAAAACTTTTTATAAAACCACGTTTTTTTAATGAACTAAAAAGTAGAAAATAATTTTCTCTTATGGCTATAGAAATTTTTGAAAATTAATTGAGTCGATAGTAAGTGACATGAAAACTTTTGATTATGAACTCTTAATAATTACGATAATATTTGTAAAATTTTAATCGGAAAACGTGGTGCGCATTTAACGAAAAAAAAAGAACAGAAGAAGGAAGCAATAGTTAAAGTAATTAGGACGATGATGATCATTTAAAGTGACAAGATGCGCACCACGTTTTTCGATTCAAATTTTACAAATATCGTAATTATTAAGAGTACATAATCAAAAGTCACTGACTATCGACTCAATTAATTTTCAAAAATTTCTATAGCCATAAGAGAAAATTATTTTCTACTTTTTAGTTCATTAAAAAAACGTGGTTTTATAAAAAGTTTTTTTATTTGTTATATGATTAAATAGTCTGCAGGAATTTATAAATTCCGCCTTATAAATTTTCTCATTTTAAACTTTGTGATAACTGATAAAACATAATAATTAAAGTTGAAGAAAAGCTTTTAGTGTTGATTATAATCAACGCTAAAACACTTACTTCTTTTTTTTAATTTTAATTATTATGTTTTATCAGTTATCACTAAGTTTAAAATGCGAAAATAAAGCTCTGTAGGCGTCGTATTGTATTCTCTTCTTTATATGCATTTGATGCAAGTTCTAACAAGTTTCTTTAATCCGTTGTTTGACAGGCCCGTATTTAATTGCACATTTAGTTATTTCTTAATAGTCAAGAATTTATTTCAATATATATGTTAAAACTATTTAAGTATAAATATTTACCAGGGGAAACTGTAAGTGGAGGCTCGCCGGATGCTTTAGCCAGTAGAATAGTTTCTTCCGGAGATAATTCTTTATTGGAAATAACTCAAGATGCGATTTGTTAGGATGATTTGGCATCTTTTGTTGCTAAAGTTTTCCCTTAACATTATTTGAGAGCATTAGTGGGGCAAACCTTTTCCTAAAGAACTGGGGCATTTGCTGTAACGCACCTTTGGTTTTATTATTAATAATAGAAATTATTCTTGAATAGTTCTTTCTTACCAGGAAACAATTGTTTAAACTATTTACTTGTAAGGAAATTACATTATTGATAATTGTCACACTTATTAAACTAATGATACTTGTCACACGGGTTGTTTTATTTCAAAACAACCTTTCAACCTAATTAGTTATTTAGTTAGAGTAATTTTCCTCCGACTGGCCCTCCAAAATTTGTATTGGTCAGATATTTTAGTTAACTTATCTAAATTTTTGAAGTCAATTATCTTTGTCAATATAAAAATATTTGGTTTTCTCACAGTTGTTCTGTTTCAGATAAATAAATGATTTTATTTTCTATATAGGTATCCCTAGAAATCCTTCTTAACCATTTTTTTAGAATTTTTTTGCATTCTGGCAGTAGTTTATACCTTAGGAATTGTTGGTATATTCCTGCTATGCATACATGGCCGTCAAGGGAGCCATGGCCTGCCCACTTTTTTTTGTGAGGACCTTTTGTTTTAGTAATATAGGCAATCTTTTTAGAAATTGAGGGGTTGACCCCCTCCACTTTGAATGCCGTGTCAACGCCATTGGCATAAGCCAATTCAAATCACGCTTTAAGTAACAAATCACTATTTTAGTCTATAAAATGAAAACTGTACATGTACCGATAAAATAATTGTAATAAACATTGTTGGTATTACATAGTAGAACACTCATGTAACCGTTATTTTAAAAATAGTGACCGAATTTCAAAGTAATCGGTAACGCTTTGAGGTAAAAGTAGCAAAAAACTGACAAAACTTTAAATAAAACTGCAATAAATACTACACCAGACATCCAATCAGGCTGACATTTTGTTCAGAGTTTGGTGTGACTATTGGCTACATTTGCACCAATTTTTATCAAATTATATTGAGTGGTTCAAATTCTACTAGTGTTTTTATTGGCGCACTATGAAGTCAAAATTTGACTTAATTTGAACATTCAAATTTAATTATTTTCCGCGGACAAAATTAAATGATTTCAAAATTTGCATCACAGGATACCTTGATGTGTACGCTAACTTTCCGTATAAGTGGCGTTCTTGGGACAGCTAGGCATTATAAGGATCCGTGCTGACCCTGTACTAACACTATTAAGTTCGGCAATAATTTATAAATGTTTCTAAACTGTCAAAATGGCTACAAGAAGAGACAAACACTATTCTGGTAAGTTCTTCATTTATAATATGTTCATTGAATCTAGAAAACTAAAATCATAAAAATAAAATGGAAACCATGTCTCTATTTGTTAAAAAAAAATTAGTTAAGAGTTTTCTCAAATTTGTAACTAAATGTAATTGTTGCATTTAATATCTAATAATATGAAAGTTTTATTGTAATAAAACTTTCATATTATTAGATATTATTATTAGATATGATACTGCATGGGTTAAAAGTTTATTCATGTAAACGTAACTTTATTTGTTATTATGGGTATTTTGAAAGTAGTCTTTTTGTTTGGAGTTCTGCGAAACTTATTTAATAAAATTAAGTTAAAAATTAAGTACTATTAAGTTATGTATATTCTAATAATATGGTATTACAATAACATTAATCTTGATGAAAGTTTGTTTTACATTTTTAGCAATAACTACTGATTCATGTTATGGAAAATCTTCTGCTCGCATGGTGAGGTCAACAAACTATGTTTCAATACCTGTAGATAGAATTTCTGATGATTTTAATATTTAAGAGACCAAATGAAATATATGAATCAAGCAGTGAATCTAAAAAAGAGAGAGGTAGAGAATTTGAACATAGTGACATCCCGTCACTGATATTTTCAAATACAACAAGTACTTAAGTTTTGTTCAACAGACATGTCATGATGTAGATATATTTAAAATAGTAATAATTTAAGTCCGGAATTAGAGCATGTCATTTCTTTGTGATGTTAAAAGTGTCTTGATGTTATTTTATTATACAAGTTAATACTTCAAGTTCTTTTTATTTCAGTAAATTTTTTAACTTTAAATATTTAAAATTTAAAACTTCCTTATAAAACTACCATTTAAGACTCCCTTGCAATCTCAAATCAACCTGTTGCTTTGAGATGGCTAGTTCCACTTGTTTTGGAAAAAAATTCTAGATGGTAAAACAATCATTAAGAATGCATTGTTGTTGTTTTTTTAAACATTTTGAAAATATTTATTATTTTTTGCTTTATTGGTACTTAAATTTTTTCTGTTTTGTAAAATTCAAAACATGAAAACTAAGTTTTTAAGCTGAAAATTTCAGGAAACGTTTAAGTAAATTTGATATAAAAAGACTTGCCATAAAATTTTTTAAAGACGCACCCGTCAGAAGGTGTATAATAGGGTGTTTTTATCACTATGTGAACTGTTGACTACGAAAAATATTCTGTTTTAAAATACACTTTACTTTCTTTTTGCCATTACGAATTTATATTGAGTTGTTAATTATATTTTTTAAAATTAAAATAGTTATGTTTTAAACTAAAATTTCTTTAAAATTTAATTTAAAACATAACTATTTATAAACTATTTAAAAACCTTTATCAAGCATTTTGTATAATATTTCACAACTTTTAAGAGCTTTAAGTAATGCAGTAATGCCAGATTTGGTGAAAACAGAAATCTATTATTGTGCGGTCGCATGAACTTGTTTTCTCTCAACAATCTTTGCAGTTAAATATCAAACGTCAAAGTTGTTCCGCAAATGCTTTTCTTTAAAACTTTAAAAACTTATACTTTTCACTTTTCTCCCACAAGATTCAAAAATTACCTATGTATGTAAACATCTATGTAACTTTAAGCTCTTATGTAATGAATTATCATTAAATGAACTTTCACAATTGTTTTTTTTTTCAATAAATAATCAAGGTCCTAATGTTTCTTTACAATACAAACAATTGAAAGCAGACTTAAAAATTTTTGTGACACGCGATTACTATTTATCATTTTAAACCTTCAGTATTCATTTATTGAATTAACTTTTTTTAACGCTTTGAGTTACAGTGGTAAGCAAATTAATGAAAAGGTGATTAACTGTAAAAACTCAACATTTTGCCATTGCCCCAGTACCCCAGTATCTAAGTACACCGTCTCAATTACACCAAAACATATGCTGTTTTATAATATAAATAAATATTAAATATAATATTTACATGAAAATATCTATTTCTAATAAACCATTGTATTCATGCTTCTTTATAGTGCACACTAGAGAGACCACGTAATATACTGGCAGCCTTAAAGAAAAATAAAATATACAACGAAAGAGTGATCAAAACATAGACAAGGTTCTCACCCTCGATCATGCATATATTGTGATGCATGATAAGGGTGTATGTAAAAAGAACATGCAAATATTGTATATAATACAGTGTTATTAAAAACAACAACAACAACAACAACAATAAAAAACAGATTTTCAAATTCTATAAGCTTTCTGATCGAAGTTTTAAATCTTTATAAGTGAGTAAAACTCAAACAATTTTCTAATAACATATTTTATTCAGTATATATTTAAAAATGGATTGAGTTTTCTGATTTACTTTTTTAATTTATATTTAATCAGACCGTTGAGAAGTTGTTGCAAAACTGTCACGCTTTCATTATCAATATTGACATTACGTTATTATTGTTAATTAACTAAAGAACTTTTAAAGGATCTACAGAATGTTTTTTAAATTACCATTAAAATACATATTTTCATTCAAAAATGTAAAAAAAAACAATTATTTTGAATGGATGCTTGAGAAGAAACTAATCATTTTAGGTTAGTATCTGGTAATTTTGTTAAGAAACCAAAAAAAGTTAAAACAAATTTTCTTTTTATAGTAGGAGATGCTGATTTTACAATATATCTAGTTTACAATATATTTCTTTTTTTTTTTAATCTAATCTAAATCAATATAAGTAATAAAAATTATATATGTGTGCTATTTTATATGTGAACTTTTGTATATGCGTACTATTATATTTGTGTCCTATTGTATATGTGTACTATTACATATGTGTACTATTATATATGTATCCTAATATATATGTGTACTATTATATATGTGTACTACTGTAAATGTGTACTTTTATATATGTGTACTATTAAATATGTGAACTATTATATATGTGTCCTATTGTATATGTGTACTATTATATATGTGTACTATTATATATGTGCGCTATTATATATGTGCACTATTATATATGTGTACTATTATATACTTGTCTTATTATATATGTGTACTATTATAAATATATACTATTTTTTATGTGTACTATTATATATGTATATTATTATGTGTTAAAAAAAAAGTTGATTTTTCGCATTTTAGGAAATGTTTTTTAATGATAATCAAAAAAAATATTCTAGGAATGTGTGGTGAGGTCTTAAAGCAAGTTAGTATAAACATTTCAAATTAATACAAATTAAAAAAAAAATGTAGATAATAATTGAAAAATAAATAATAAACGTTTGTTAATGGTCAGTGCATTCTAGTAGTTATAATTTTCACTTTTAATTAAAAAAAAAATAACATAAAAAACCCTGATATATATATATATATATATACCTTTTCCGGTGTTATATCTCTCATTGGACCAGCCAGCATTTCAAACCCTACCATGTGTTTCTTTATCTAATCCAATTTAACTTTAATTTTATTTTTTACTTAATTATCCAATAATAAAGAGTTATAATTACGTTAATAAATATTTAAAATCACCAAAAAAAGAAAATAATTTTACTAATAAAAAAGTATTCAATTACGTCATGCTGTAGGGGAGGGGGAAGAAGTTAGTAGTTATGTGACAACTCATACTAGACGTGTTACTAAAGAGTTATGATGTTGTGACTAGGAGGAGGGAGGGGTCAAAAACGATCAAAAGTTGCGTGACGTAATTTATGGACAACCCCTAAAAAGCCTAATAAAGTGGAATTACTAGAACAATTAATAAGTTGTCATTAAGTTAAAGTTAGTTAAAAAAAACAAACATACACTAGCAGACCGTAAAAGTGGCGGAAAATAATGAGCATGAAGTTGCCAATGGGAACAATCGCTCAAACATTTTTCATTAAAGGGTGCACCTAAAATTTACAATAAGTATTTTTTTTTTTCACATAGATTTTAATAAAAAGTTAGTAAACATTGTTTGTGCTCATATAACATGTAATCAAATACTAAATAATATTAAATACATTGTAATCAAATAATATTAATATTGTTATTGTAAAAAGAGTTAGCAATGTTTGTATTCATATTCCAATATAAGGTTAGATAAAAAAGTGATTAGAAGATTAACATTAACATAACAAAGTTACCATGCCAACCCATAGTGTAAGGAAATGACGTCTTGAATAAGTTATCATACTTTGTGAGAAATATCTTCATTATGATAGCCAAGGCTTTAAATAAAATAATAATAAATAATTATAAAAAAATAAGAGTAAATAATTAGAAAAAATTAATAACACTAAATATCAAAAAGCTGAGCTTACATTTTTGTTGTATCTGTGTAAGATCGCTTATTCTTTTTGTAGGAGCTTTTGGTAACACAAGAAGTTCATAAGGCCACATTGCCCTGTAAAAAAATGAATAATATGTAATCCTTGTACAAGACACCTTCGCTCATGTAAGCCTTATAAAATACGCCTTCAGTGTCACTAATGTAACCCTTATTCAAAACACCTTAACTAGTGTAAGTCTTATACAAAAAAGGTATAAAATAGCCCCTATGCTATATTAAAAATTGATTATGATATATTAAAAAATATACTGTTTTCATTGAAAAACATGTTTGCTAACTAATTATTGCTCTTGTAACACCATGTAGTAATTTATTTCTAATAATTAGTTCCTTTTTTTTCTTCTGTAATTTGTTCCAGTATTTTTCTTCTGTAATTTATTCCAGTAATTTCTAGTAGTAACTTATAACTAATTTTAATTTCATCTTCTCAGTATTAAATATTATCCCTTGATTTGCAAAGACTCCAATAGTAACATCCTTTGCCTATTAATATACTTATGTATCATTTCATCTATTTGTCATGAAATCAGGTTTGAACCCAATTCTTTTATGCGCTATAGCTCACCACCTTTTCTTTCAATCACATTTCTTTTTGTTCTTTACTGTTTTCCTTCATGACTGTATCATTTTGAAGTAACTGTATAGTTCATTGCTTAGGAGGCCGTGCTTGATCTATGAATGAGTCAAGTTCTCTTTAAACTTAAATGCCAAAAGTAACCCAAAATATTAAACATAAAAAACCATACCCACCACCTAACTGTTTTAATATTTAATCTATAATAAAATTAATATATATATATATATATATATATATATATATATATATATATATATAAATATATATATATATATATATATATATATATTTATATATATATTTGTTTTAATTTAATATATCTTTTACAAATACTTGTGGTCTGTGAAGCAATCTATCATCGTTGAATCTTACCTCTTGCAAAATTCATCAGACTTGCTTGGTCTTAATTAGACTAATTTAAATTCCGCTAATCCTTCTTCAGATCTCAGTGTTGATAATTACTATCCATTGATTCGCAAAGACTTCAATAGTCACATGCTTGGCTTGGGAGTATACATACTAAGGACTGGCGAAGTTGGCTTTTCAAGATACGAATTTATACAAAGATAACTTTAGACCATATGCGTAAACCAAATTTAACTGAAAGTTGATTTTAGGCTATATGTGTACCCCAAACTTAACTGAGAGACAAACTTTGACTTTTAAACTGAATTTAACTGAAAGTCGAATTTAGATTTTTAAAAAGCATGTAATTGAAAGAGAAATCTGAACCTTTATATCAAATTTTAACTTATCATGCATAAACAGATTTAACAAGAATTTAATAATATTTACAAAATGCAAGTACACTGATTTATAAAATATTACTTTTTTAAAAATAATGAAAGTACATTTTGGGATAATTCATTTTTTATAAACCAAATTTATTATTTTTTAGCATGTAATTAACCATATTTCAAAACCTGACAAAATATAAGTGAAAGTAATTTTTTATTTATCAAAAATAAAATATACACGCTTACAATAAACAACATCAACTTGTGTAGAAAAAAAAAAATTCTAAAAAAATGCAGCAATAACGCTATCTTAATAACTCCAAATGCTTTTAAACAAGCATTAACAAAAAAACATTAACAACATTCATTGAAAAATTTGAATGTCAATTTTATAAAGGAAAAAGATAGTGAAGACTCTCTTTTTCTCTGAAACATAAACTTTGACAAACAAAGCCACAGGGCGGAGAAACAGGTTGATATACATGAAACAAGTAATGTATTTTATAATAACTTTTCTTTTTTAGCTGAAAAAAAAATAGCTTTCGAATTTAACTGAAAGTTAAATGAAGTTTTGCAATTGTTACCAAATTTAACTGAAAGCTAAATTTCTCTTTCAAATTTGACACCGAAGTTGAAGCCGAAGTCAACTTTGCCTTTCAGTAAACTTTCGAATTTCAATGAATATTCTTCTTGCTCTTTATCATTCTCCTTCTTCCTAAGACTGCACTCTTTTAGATGTAATTTCTGATTAAATTGACCGAGCCCTCTCTCTTTATTCCTCTGCCAATATTGTTGTTATTAGTGACAAAATGTATTAAACTAAATATAAACCTAATGTTCATCAAGTTTAATGGGTTGGCTCTAACGCCACTGACCCTGCTGGCATTAAAGTCTATAACTTCTGCATTTAGCCATAGAAGAGTTTAATTGAGATATGTATTTTTGTAATTATTCGAAGGATAAATAATAATATTTATAATAAATCGAAGATTTATAAATTAATCGAAGACATTATTACCAAGGGTAGGTCTAACATTCCTTCTCTCATTCATGGGACTGATCTTATTACCTCCAAGGTAATTACCGTGGAGGTAATAAGATCAATTATTCAAAGGATAAGGCAGAACAAAGAACTTTTTTTTTTAATTCGACTCTTGAATCTTATGTCCATTCCTTTCCTTCCATTTCAATTAAGCAGGTTAACAATGAGTTAGACATTCAAACCACTCCAGCTTCTGTTGCTAAAATCATATCTCAATTAAACTCTTCTATGGCTTGTGGTCCAGACAACATTACTGTCATTAACTTGCAAAAGTATTTTCTGGAAATTTATTCAATTCTCTCAAAATCATATAATAAGTGCTTAACTAAGTCTTACTTTCCTGCCTGCTGGAAAAAAGAAAATGTATAGTTAGGTATATCTGTGGTATATCTACTTTTAGGGTACCTAAAAACTCTATCTGTAGTCCTGTTTTGTTTCTTGATCTGATTTCACTTCTGTAACAGATGTAAATGCAGTGGCTTGTAAATTAAAATTCTAACAAAACTCAGTTATTTACTGCATACAACTATCACAACTGTCAATATTCCTATATTAATAAATGCATACCTCTTACAGAGTCTTTTTCTTTACATCTTCTTGGATTATCATTCACTACTAACCTTTCATGGAAACCATATATAAAATTGATTGCAATGTTAACATCTGCTAAGGTTGGTTCTCTTTATCGTACTCACCATTATCTTACTCCTGATTCCATTCTTTACCTCTACAAATCTCTTTTTTATCTCTGTATGGAATACTGTTGCCATGTTTGGGCTGGTTCTTCTAATGATACTCTTTGTCTTCTAGACAAAGTCCAAAAACACATTGTAAATGTAGTTGGTCCTGCTCAATACGCCAAGCTTTCCCATCGTCATAAAGTTGCATCTCTTTCACTTTTCTATTAAGGTTGCTGCTTAAAGGAGCTATCATCTCTAGTTCCATCAACTAAAACTCATTCTCATTTGACTTGCAATTAAGCAAAATCTCATTCATTTTCTGTATCTGTTTCTGTATGCTTTAAAAACATTTATTTGTCTTGTTTTTTTCTCCGCACTTCAACCTTTTGGAACTCTCTACATCTTTATGTTTTCTTGACTCATACAACTTAAAACTTTTCAAGTCTTATGTCAATCATTTCCTTGCTCTATAACTCTTTTTTATCTTCTACTAACTCCCAACTTAATAGCGGTTGCTTGCAGCTTTGTTGAGAGTGAATCAGAATGAAAAAATATTTCTGCCCAAACTGACCAAGCTTATTCTCTCTATCCCTTTGACAATATTGTTGTTATTGGCAACTTTAATGCTCATCAAACTGAATGGCTTGGCTCTTGTTCCACTGACCTTGCTAGCTCCTAGACCTACAACTTTTTTTTTAACTCAGATTAAAAAGTGATTATGATTATCCATTGGAAGCCAAAAGTTTTCTCTCTCTTTTTTACAATCACTACCATGGTCACTGCTCAAGCAAGTTATAATCATTTGTTCCATCAACCAAAACTCAATCTTGTATGATTCTTCATTCAATTAAGTCACATCCTTTTACTGTAAATGTTCCTTCATACTCAAAAAACTTTTATTCATCTAGTTTTTATTGTGAACACCAGTACTTTAGAGTTTTTTCCCATCTTCATGTTTTCCTGACTCATAGGATTTACATTTTGTTATGTCTTCTATTCACTGTTTTCCTTCTCTTTAACTCTTTTCTTTGTTTTCTGTTAATTCTTTGTTAACTTGTTTATTTTAAAGTAAAAACATTTTAACCTTTAAATATATTTTGCAATTTTTCATGTTGTTCAATAACTTTTATAACTAAAGTTTATTTTATTCTCAAAAAAATAAAAAAAATCTTGTTAATTACAAAATTGAGCCTAAAATTCTTATTAAAAAACTTGATAACAAGGTGAAAACAAAATACCATTTTTTTTATTTGAGGAAACACTTTGCTATTAATTTTTAATAAATATTTCGAATTTAATAAGTTTAAAACTATTACCAATACGGAACCACAACAAGCCAGTCTTGGTTTTCAACAACAATACGATCCTAAAAATAACATTCCTAAAGATGATTATGTTGTTCAAAACCTTTAAAGCTTTCAAAAAATAATCGTTGTTTGTTAAACCTTTTAAAGCTTTCAAAAAATAATCATCAAAAACCTTTTTTTTTTTAAATTTTTTGAAAAAACTTAGATCAAAAAATTTAAATCAGGCAAGTAAAATATTTCATGCAAACTAAAAATTATTAAGTATTTTTTGGCTATTTTTACTTAACTTTGGATGATTCCCTTACTTAACATTATTAACATTTTTAAACTAATGTAGGTATTTATTTTATAAAATCTGTAAATACATGAATTTTTGCAAGATGTAGTTTGCCCATGTCTTTCTGAAATGATTGCTGCAACATGTGATAATGTCTTTCTGAAATGGTCACTTAGCAACATGTGATAGTGACAAAGACAATTATGACAATTGCCAACAGCACAAAAATGGTTGATAGAGGTTGAGGAAAAATATCTATAGCTTAGGGCAAACATTCAATTTCTTCAAGTTTCAAGATGCCACAACTTTAATACCGTTTTTCTTGAAATCTAGATTTTAAAATGTGACATATTTTTGCAGATAACTTTGAATAGGATTAGATTTGCATATTGGTGTCATTTTAAAGCTCTAAGTGCCAACTTTACTATGATGTACAATATTCATATTATGTCATTTGTGACATAATGATTAATTAGGTCAGGTTGATCACATATTACTATAACAAACATAGTTTTTATAGTAAACAAGTAAACTGTACTAAAGTACCGTATTACTAGAGCAAAGTTTTTCATAAACACATTCATTTATATTTCAAGTTAGCAAAGTTTGTACAATAAAGAAATTTAAAACAATAAAACAGATTTTTTCATTTTCTGGAAATCAGTAATGTATATTTATTTGTACAAAAGAGTTTATTGAAGTAATCTTTTTTTTATTTTATTCATTTTATCTATTTTTTGTTTAAATTACTTTTTAGTTTCATTTTTATAAATCTTGTGAAAGAAACATTTTTATTATACCTTTTTCTCCATTTCTTTTCTAGCATATTCCATCAACATGCTTTTCTTGTGTTTTTTGTAATACATGCGCTGGTTATCATCCTATATATATATATATATATATATATATATATATATATTATATATATATATATATATATATATATATATATATATATATATATATATATATATATATATATATATATATATATATATATATATATATATATATATATATATATACATATATATAAATTAAATATAAATAAACCAATATAAATTTTCAAAGTATGTGTATAAAAAAATAAAAATATACTTGTTACCTCTATTTGTATTCCACGTGGTAAAAATGAGCAAGCCCAAATCTTTGTTAGATAGATGAAAGAGTAAAAGAAGAGACTACATCAATTCAAACAGAACATTCAAAAAATTTTATTTTAATGCTAACAAAAGATAGTGTTAATTATTTTTAAGAATGTTACATTTATTAACATTAATGTTTTAACATTTAATTTTAACTTTTTTATATTTTTGCAAACCTTGACAAAAGTTTTTCAAAACTTTAAAACTGCTAAATGATCTCTTAGACATTTTATCTAGCAGTACACTAATAGTAAAAAAAATATCTGTACACTAAATACACTACATATATTTATTTTCATACATTTTGTAAATAAAATACATATTTAAATTTGTACACAGAGAAAATTAGAGGCATCGTTTTTTTTTCTTTGTTTATGCAGTTGATTGTTAATTAAAATTAAACAACAACAAAAGTAAAAAACAAGATAACTTTTATGAAATTAAATATCAAATATAAGTAATCAAAAAACACACTTTTCAAATTTTATTAATAGAAATATATTTGAAAAAAGTAGGGCAGCTTACTATTAATGTTTGAATGATTTGATAAGTTAAAAAATTGATATCATTAGTATAAAGTCAGTAAAAATGTCAAATAATGAGTACAATAGGTGTAAACAATATTGCAAGTGAACTAGTTAACAATCAAGTCTAATAAAGAAAACCTTGTCAATGTGATGCAAATCTTGCCTGCAGCATTACATTGAGGCCAATGCTAACTAAACTAAAAGAACACAATAATAAGTTGTCAATTTTTTAATGGCTTCAAAATAAAAAAGTGAATTAAGTATTTTATTGCTTATCCACATTATGGAGAAAACAAAATAAAACCAATAATTGAAGCTTTCAAAACATTTTAAAATTTGAAATACAAAAAGATATAATCTAAAAAGATTGAATGTAACAAATTTCATTCATCCTAGATATTTTATTCATTCTAGATATTTCATTCAACCTAGATATTTCTCTGAATATTTTAAAGGTTTGTCAAGACAAATGGGATTTTTGTTTAAAAATGATGAAATACAAAACTATATCATACCAAGCAAACAAATTACTAACGATTAGTGAGTTATTATTAATTCATTAAATTTTGCTAACTATTATCACTAATTAAGCCAAGAAAAAAACTCCAGAAATTCTACATCAAGAGTTAGCAAACCTCTAAGGTCTAAACTATTAAATAACAGATGTTATTTAAAAGTGGTAAACAAGGCGATAACCAGTTTAAAAGTGGTAAACAAGGCGATAACCAGTTTATGATTTTTTAATGATCATTAAAAGAACAAGTGTAGAGCCAGAAAAAAACTATTTTTAAAGTTAACTAGAAAGTTCAGCATAAAAGTAAACCAAAAAATATTTTTAAACAAATTACAACTGTCATAGATTATCCAGATCATATTTTAAAAAATCCGGAAAGGTAAATTATCCAGAAAAAATCCGGAATATATTTTCCCTAATATTCCTCTTAATTTTGATTTTAGCTAAGTTGTTTTTAATTTTTTTTTAACTTTTCCTAATTTTTGTATGAGTAATGAATAAAAAAGCTTAAAAGACATATTACAAAAATATAATCCTAAACTTGTATGTATAGAAAATATTTTTGATATCCGGAAAAACTAAAAGTTGAGAAAAAATATCCGGATTTCCAGAAATATCCGGAAAAAGATAATCCATAAACTGTAGATGAACTGTGGTTAGAATTTAAAAAATGTTTGAACAGAAAAATAATCTTCCTTAAAGACAATCACCAGTCATTTTAGGTAATACTTTTTTTTTTCTATCTGATAGCAAACTCAACTCAAGTTGGAATTGAGCAGTGTGTTTTTTACAATCAAATTGCCAGACCAGAAAAGTTCCATTATTTCAGATCTTTTAGATTTTGATTTAAGCTGTTGTTTTGAAGTTACAAATAAATAGTTATTTTGAAGTTACAAATAAATAGTTTGTTTTTCTAAATTAGAAACCAAATATTAATGTAGCAACAGTCATTTTTTGTACTTTTTCTAATATTTTTTCATTTGAACTTAATTACAAAGTCATTAGTAATAAATAGCCAATGTATTTTCAAAATTTATACTTAATGCAATGCATCAAGAAAAGACAAACAATAATTTTTTTAGTACCTATATATTTCATTACATTTAAAATACAAACAAATTTATATAATTATTCATTTTATTTAAAAACTTTTGCTTTTATTATGCTTACTACATTTTTAATGTTTTAAATGTTCAATTAATTTTTATTGCTTTATATTTATGAAAACAAAATAAATTATAACAACAAATAATAAATTATAATATAAAAAATATGTTTTTATGTTTGAAGATTTTAATGCGATGTGTTCCACATTGTAAATATTAAATAATAAGAGAAAGCTTGTGTACCTAGAGCCTTCTTGTATGTAGAGCCACCCCAATTATTTTTTTTGTATGTAGAGCCACCCCAATTAATTGAAAATCATAAAGTTCTGAGTAATGTTTATCAGTCAGGTTTATCAGTGATAAGTTATAAAAATATTTATTTTTAAATTTGATTCTCAAAGAGCGATGCTATGACAAGTTATAACTGGAAAACTCTTTTTGATGGTTTAAAGTATGTTTTTGCTGCTGGTATTTTAGATTATTTTACAATCCTAAAGAAAATGCTTTTCTATAAGTTCTTGTATATTATATTGTTTGTTACTTAAGTACTAAATGCAATGTTCAATAAGTTTCCTCTCATAACTTAACTTGGAGTTAGTTAATAGATGACATTTTTCATGAGGCTATCATTTCTTGTACCTAGGAGTTACAAGAAATGATAGCTCTAAGAATTTGCTTGATAACAAGGTAAATTGTTAAATTTTGATTGGTGCAGAATTCATGTTCTTCTCACGATTGTTTTGGGAGTATTATTTTACGTGTAGCCTTATTTTTTAATTTTGCTCAGAATTATTTGTCAATTTTGTCATTTACGTAAGTTTTGCAATTAAGTAACATTAGATAAATTTGTTGAAAACCATCTAATAAATTCTATAAATAAACTAATAAATTTAATTATTAGATAATAAATTTATTTATTAGATGATTAAATAAATTTTAAATCAAATTTATCTCAGTTGTCAATTTATTATAAAGTGAAACCTAATTTTCAGGGAGCAGCCCTAGGGAAATAGCTAACGGCTCTAGGTACAATAGCTAGTGGCCCTAGGTACAAAAAAAGCTTATTGTACCTAGGCCACTACTTTTTAAACCCTTCTACGTGACAGACTTTATAGTTTAAGTCAATATACTTATACTAATACAAAGTATGATGTGATCAGTTTCACTATTTTTTAGAAAAGCCTGGGGCCTTAAATTTGGGCATTGAAAAAATTCGGCCCTAGGTACAATAAAATTTTGTGAGACCAATTTAATATTTTGTAAGTTATAGTAAACTTGAAAAAAATTTAAAAATAATGAAAAAACAAAAAAATCTTTTTATATGTATAGACCATATAAAAAATATAGTGTATTTAAAAAAAAAGTGTATTTTAAAAAAAGCATTGGTGTTCATGCAGTTTTTAAAAAGCTAATGCTTAAGGCCAAAGTTGAAAGACTATGGTGGTATAAGTAAAAGTTTAAAAAATATGATAAACACTCTTGGTTTATAAAAAAAAAAAAAAAAAAATTATTTTGTTATGAATATAATTTAAAGGGTTTATTTCAACAAAATGTTGTTCAACTGTTGAACTTTATATTTTAAAATGACAAAATTTTAAAATAATTTCATAATTTGATTTTAAATATCTTATTTAAAAACAATTTATCTTAATAAAAACTTAATTTTTATTTTTGTTGTAAACCAAAAAAGATTTTTTGAAAAGCATGACTGAAAACAAATGGTTTTAAAATTGTTGTAAAACTTGTCAAAACACATACGCTGAAATATCATGCAACTTAAAACACATACATTGCAATATGGTTTAACTTAAATTTTATTTTATAGAAATAAATATAGCAAAAGGAAAAAATTGTTTGAAGTGCCCATTTTTTTAATCAAATGAAACTTTAAAATATTTGAAACGGTTTTTTAAATTAATAACTAATAATTTTTAATCAAGATTTAAGATTAAAATTTTAAATTTTAGAAAGTTACCTGACAATGTGGATGAACGTTTGAACAACCCATCATAGTGCCTTTGTTTTCAAATATCTAAATTCAATACTCTCAATATTATTTATACTGCTGTTCAATATATTTTACAGACAGTGTTCAAAAATGCAAAAATAAACTTATATAATAACATGTATATAGCATTGTATAAGTGATTTTGTTAAGTTTATTTAAAAAAAAAAAGACCTACTTGAATCCATTCATACTTTTGTGAGAGTTCCAGAACTTGTCTGATCCACTCAGCTATAACTGCCAATATTTCATTTTCACTCATTAGAGGAAGAGAGAGATCCGAATATGGATGAAAACACATAACGCGACTAGAAAATTAAATTTTATTTTAAATTTTAAAAATTATCCCCATCCCCATTTCCATCATTATGATCATCATCACCACCACGAAAATTACAATCACCGCTACTATCATCATCATTGCCACCACCAAAATCATCATTGCAAAAAAAAAAGTTTCTCACTTATTCTTCATTATTTTATTAAACTTATTTTTTCGAATATCAGTCCAATTTTTTGCATCGAACTTTATCAGACAAACTATTAGCAAAACTTTTAAAATTTTGAAATTTTTTTTTTTTTTGCTAAGTTCTATCTCTAGAAATCACTCTACTAAAACTTTGTGTTAATAAAATGAATTAACATAACCATAATCAACATAATTGTGAATCAACATAAGCATGAATCATGAGTCATAAATTAGAGTCTATATTAGATTGAATAGAAATGAGAAATTAATTTAGAAAAAAAAAAAAAGAAACCACTGAATCAATCTATAGTATATTTTTACCTGTACATTTTTAATAACTACCTCAGACAATACTATAAATGGTTTTAAGGATTATTAAAACATTTAGTGATATAAAACTTTTTAAAAAATATGGTTTTTTGTTCATCAAAAAACCAGTTTAGATTTAAGAATAAAAAAGAAACTAGGTTAGGAAATAAAAGTTTCAAAAAAAGTTCAAAAAATCTAAATTTCTCAATAATATGTACTCATAGCTCATCATAAACGTTATTTCAAACTATTTTTTCAAACTATATTTAAACTAAAATTTAAATTAAAAATAATTCAAAATTAATTTAAATCAAAAGAGGTATTCCATGAGAAAGTGGGACAGGTATGTAACCCACCATCTCAGATTTTCTTCATACTTTGTAAAAATGGTATATAAAATGTATATAAAATCTATATAAAATAAAATGCAAAATTTTAGCACTGATATCAAAGGGGTTTTGGAGTTATTGTTACTTTAAAATCAGCTATTTTTAGCAGTTTTTTCTGTTTGGTGGCCATTTTGATTTTATTATAGTTTTTGTTTTACAAGTTACTGTTTAACTAAACATGTAATTAAGCTGAAAATGAGCCCCAGTATAGTTTTTAGGATGAGGAATCAGAATATAATATTTGTTTTTAATGAGAATATTTAGAACTATATCAATATGGCGATTGTACTTCACCTACAGATATTTTTGAAATTTTACCAAAGGCAAAAAGGAGGTCTGGTAACTATGGTAGCATTATTTTATTGTGATTTTTTTTTGTTTTTATTAAAATAGATATTCTAATGAGTTTTTTGGTGCAAAATTTAGAGGTAGGTTTTTTGAAATTTTTTGTAATAATATTTTTATGTGAAATTAAAAGTATTATGTGAAAAAATAAGTATTATAGGTCTGTGCTCATGATTTTATTTTAAATTAATTGACATTTACAATTTTCATTAGTTATCAGAAATATTATACAAAAGTAATCCTTTTAACCTATTATTTAAAGAAACTTTAATTCAAATGAATATTTCTTTTTTAAATAAATTTTTGCTTTCTAATTAATAACATATTATGTCATCTTTGACTAAAACAGATGACTCAATATTTAAAACCCTAAGACTTAGTCTGATTAGTTTGATGTTTTACCAGCTGTTGTTTGTTCTCCATAGCTAATCATTAATTTGAAAAAAAAATTTTAAAATCAAAGTTAAAAAAATAAATACATAAAATACTATATATTGTACATATTTAAAAATACTAATTATAAATGGTAAATATTTTTTCCATTTTTAATAAATGCATTAAAATGTATTAAATATGTCTGTGTATTTTGTGTTTATTTATATCTTAATAAAAAATTGAAAAAAATAAAATGAACAAGATTTTATGTACAGTAGGTATTTTATCAAATGATCAATGCCATAAAATGGTGTACACTAAATTAATTGGATTGAAAGATTTATCAAGCTATTCAGAGAAAGATAGAAATTTATTATTATGGAGATCTGGGCTATCGATATTAAATGTTAATGTTAAAATCTGTTTACATCATGAACAAATCTTACTTAACCGGTTTGCCAACTCCCAAAAAAATTGCATTGACCCATTTAAAAAACATAAAACTAATATAAATGGTAAATTTTTACGTTTTTAACTTATTGTGCTGTCTTTTTACAAAAAATACATCTAGTACACTTTCAATTGAATCAGATATTATTAATAAGGAATAGAATTGAATCAGATATTATCAATAAGGTGGAAAGCTTTTATTGTAATGATCAGTTTAGTAGGCAGTTGCCATGTATAAAAGATTTTGTTAGTGTATTCGAAAATAAACATGTATCAAAGCGATTACTTCTTTGCAATTTAAAGGAATTATTTATTGAATTCAAACTAGAACACCCTCAATCCAAAATAGGATTTTCTAAATAAAAAATCCAAAATGGTGTGTTTATGCTGGTCAAAAAGGACCCCATGCTGTTTGTATATGCGCAAAACACCAAAACCTAAAGCTTATGTATAGCGCAGTTAAACTGGAGAAGAATTACTATGAACTTATTTGAGAAGATTGTTTGTAGCAGAAAGTCAAGGGAATGCACGGTCCATAGATGTAATCAATGCCCTGGAATTCAAAATATTATAAATTATATGACTGCAAATCTATAGCAAAATGAAGGATCATTTGAAGGGAATGACAAAGTGGATGAAGATGAAAAAATTTAATACAAACAATGGAGTACAACAGATAGAGCAGAGCTTCTAAGTAACACATCTACAATAAGTGAATTCATTGAAAGTCTTAGTGGAAAACTTGATAATATAACATCTCACTCTTATATTGCTAAATCACAAAGTAAATATTTAAATACATTAAGTCATCTATACCCATAAATGAAATTATTGACTTTGCAGAAAACTTTTAATTTGTCATACAAGACAAAATCCAGATTTACTACTGGAACCAACAGCAATGCACACTACATCCTGTAGTTATTTATCACAAAAATGATGAGGGTTCTACTAAAAGTCAACCAACATCTTTATGTTACATATCTGAGGACTTAACACACAATGTTGGATTTATTTATTGTATAGTAAAAAGAACTGTCCAATTTGTACAAGAAATGTTTCCCAATACCATAAAAATCCACTATTTCTCTGATGGTTGTGCTGGTCAGTCAAAAATTGCAAACATTTTTTAAATTTATGCCATCATGTTGAAGATTTTGGGATGCAATGTGAATGGAATTTCTTTGCAACATCACATGGAAAGTCACTGTGTGATGGCATTGGTGGAACAGTTAAAAGACTTGTTTCAAATGCTAGTCTTCAACTTCTAATTGACTTACAAATTTAGAGTGCTGAAGAAATGTTTAATTTTTCAAAAGATAACATATTTGGCATCCACTTCTTTTTTTTAAAAGGCAAAGATATTTTATCAGTCCGTAAATCTCAAACTCTCCAATTGAATAATGCAAAGACTTTACCTGGTACAAGAAGTTTCCACCAATTTACTCCACAGGATGCAACAAGCATAAATGTCAAAAGAGTCTCTGAGCAGGAGAAATTTAATCTAACATTCAACCTTACTGCCTCAATTCAATATCTTCAAGAAATCATTGTAGGAAAATATTATATCTGCAAATATGATATGTTTAACTGGGTTGGTTTGGTATTTGAAGTTGATGAAAGAAATGAAGATGCCCTTGTAAAATTCATGCATCCTCATTTACCTAACACTTCATTACACTGGCCAAATAAAGATGATTGTTCTTGGGTTCCTAAGCCCCATATTTTAATTATGATAAAAAAACTATCATCTTCAAGATCAGGGCGCATATACCAGATAGACACAGATGATTTGCATAAAATCCAATTTTTAAATTAACTTAATCATATTACACCAGTTTTCTTATATAAGCAATTTATGAATTATTCAGATGCAAATTCTGGTTTTTTATTGACTAGTTTTTTATTTAAAGCTTGTATTTGTTTGATTATTTTGAGTTAATATATTACATCTATTATGAATTTTTCATTTTAACTTTTGTTAATGGTTTTTTTTTCTTATAATGGAAGTTTTCAAAATAAGAAATTTCTTAATAAGTAACATCCAAATGTACTTTTTCATTATAATTCATTTAATTATTTTTAAAAATCCTCAAGAAAACCCACCTCTCAATTTTGTACCACTTTTTAATATATCTAATTTAATAAAAACAACAAAAAATTTTTTTAATTGATGCAACCATGGTTACCAGACCTCTTTTCCGCTTTTGTTAAAATTTAAAAAATAGCTATAGGTGAAGTACAATCCCAATATTAATAAACTTCAAATTATTTTCATTAAAAACAAATATATTCCGATTCCTCGTCCTAAAAACTATATAGGTGCTAATTTTCAGCTTAATTACATGTTTAGTTAAACAGTAACTTGTAAAACAAAAACTATAGTAAAATCAAAATGGCCACCGAACAAAAAAACTGCTAAAAATAGCTGATTTTAAAGTAATAATATTTCTAAAACCCCTTTGATATTAGTGCTAAAATTTTGCAAGTTAGTCTATATTATATAGGTAACCATTTTTACAAAGTATGAAGGAAATCTGAGATGGTGGGTTACAAACCTTAAAAACTTGTCCCACTTTCTTATGGAATACCTCAAAAACTACAAATACCATATTAGATAAACTACAAATTAATACCATATTAGAAAAACTACCAATTAATACCATATCAAAAAAACTAAAAATAAGCAATTTACCATATACCTGTTGCAGATTTTACTTGAAAAAGGTCATCTTCACTATTTTGTGGCTCTAAAAATTTTGCAAATTAATGGCGAATATTATACAACATTAGGAGAATCATACAAAATAAATCATAACAGATAATCATACAAAGTTGCAAAAAGTAAAAACAAATAACTTGATAAACGTTTTATTTAAGTTTTTACTGTTCAATTTTTATTTTTGTTTGTTTTTTGAAATACGAAAAATAAATTTAATAAGTTTAAATAACATAAGAAATAAAAAGTATACTATTATTAGATTATTGTAATACTAACCAGTAGGTTTGTCGCATACTGATTATCGTCAGATATTTATTTATGTACAAGTAGAAATAGTGTTATTGCAGGATTTAGATACTTAGTTTAAATTTATTTTTTTTAGGTTTACTTTTTTTTGTACTACATATATGAAATATAATTCTAGAGATAATCACAAAAATATAATTCTAGAGATAATTATCATAAAAATATAATCCTAGAGATAGTTATCACAAAAAAAAAATCCTAGAGATAGTTATCACAAAAATATAATCCTAGAGATAGTTATCACAAAAATATAATCCTAGAGATAGTTATCACAAAAATTTTACCATTCAAAAACCAAATATAAGAGAAAAGATTTTGCCTGATAAAAAAAGACTATTTATCAGAAAAAACAGATATAAAAAAATTATTTATCTAAAAACAAAAAATTAGAGAGCAATAAGATATTAACAGTAATATTGTATTTTAAAGTACATAAAAGTGAAAAAAAACAACAACATAATTTCAAAATATATAGAATAACATCATACAAAATATCTAAAATTAACTAAATATCATCAATTTTATTTAGAGCGAATTGATAACATCTACCAGCAGAACTAATGGATAACATCTACTCATTTCTGAGCTTAAAAGTAAACAAAAATTAAAAAATTAAAAAATATCAAAAAATGACAAAAAATAAAAAATATACAAAGATGAAAAAAAAAATCGACAGGAGTGCAAGAGAGAAGAAAAACACTCCTAAAACAAACATGGCGAGCCATGTAAGCTGCTCCTCTAGACAGCTTCTTACGAGAGAATTTTAGTTTTTGCACAAGCTATCTGTTTATTCAATAAAAAAATTGCTTAAATTTTGTTTTATACTTGTTACAAGCATATGTTGGTAAAGTTTATGTTACAAGCATATATACATAACATGCGTGATTTATTGTGTTGTGAAAAAATTCTTTAGATGAGCATTGTCTTTGTGTTTTTATACTAGCTATCCATTTATTTATTAACAACATTACTTATTTGATAAAAAAAATTGGCAAAGAGCTATAAAAGTTTTTACTGCTTATAAAAAATGTTTTATATTTTCTTATTATAATAGAATGCAGGCATTTTAAGAATTATTATTTTAAAGTGTGATAATTTTATATTTTTCAGATAGTCCAAAAACATTTGCATTTCAATCAGGGTTCTTTTTTAAACTTTTTTTTTGTAATGTCTTTAAAAAGCATTGCAGTTCATTATGTAATTTTTTTTTTTTTAATATTTTGTGTTTTTTATTTCAGATACATATTATGATAATTATATTTTCGCAAGAGTTGTAAATTGCTTCTGTAAACCATTTTAGGGAAGTGTGGGCGAGAGCTCACCCCACCAAGGCCTAAGTTCTATACAAACTCTGAGTTGCAAACACTTACCAAAATGCATGATGGGATGAGAAGATATAGATAAAAGATTTGACAGATTATTATATGGCTAAAATTGTTAAGAGTTTTAAAAATAATTTTAACAATAATTTTTAAAGATGAATAAATACAATTATGAACTTTTATTACCTATTATTACCTATTACCTTTAAATTACCTGCCACTTGTGAACTAGGAAGTAAGATAAAAAAAAAAAATTTTTGATTTTTTTTAATTTGTTTTTAATGAACCTGACGGTTTAAGTTTCAAAAATATTTGTCAACTTCAATAAAAACATTATTTTTTATTAAACCTATGTTAACAATTAATAACTTTTTTGTTGTTGCAATTTTCAAATATATTTTTCTTCATATTTATAACACTGCTTCATATTTCTAACACTGCTTCATATTTCTAATGCTACTTAATATTTCTAATGCTGCTTCATATTTCGAACGCTGCTTTATATTTCTAACGCAGCTTGGTATTTCTAACACTGCTTCATATTTCTAAAACTGCTTTAATGACATGTGATCATTTATTATTATGTTTATCCATTGATTCTTTTTTAAATAGTACATTTTAACAATTCATCATAAGATATTACAAAGACAGTGGATAGTAATACTTCTATATACAACAAATCAAGAAAGTATGACACAGTACCTAACTTTATAACATATTCACACTTTGTACAACCTAGCTAAACTTTTTTGCAACATTACTATAAGGAAATTATGGTACAAATAGTGAGTTTAGTCCTTTCAAGAGCTTTGAATAAATTCTGATTAAGCTATATGTAATACCCTTAAAATATCAGCAGATCATTTTGCCAATTTCATTATTGGTGTTGTTTATATGTCTGGAGCAGACATTACACTTCAGATCACTTGAATCTAAGGCCAGCACTCTAACCACTGTGCAACAGCTGCTTTGAAAGTGATGATGTAAAAAAGTTTTTCAAGGTGGTGATACAATTGATTGCTTTTTAATTTGTATTTTCATGTTTTTATCATAAATTTCTTTTTTACAAATAAAACATGAAGCAAGTGTAAAACTTTTTATTAAGAAATTTGTAAAAAAATAAGAAACCAAAAGTAATACAAAATGATTATAAAAAAAAAGATGATAAAAAAGTAAAACAAAATATATTAACCATATAACTCATTTTGTTTAACGTTTACGGTTTTAACAAGTTCAACTCAAAAGTTATACCAAGGCTGTTTTCTTATTTAAATATAACATTATGAAAATGTTTAATCCTGTTTTTTACAACAGATCTCCCTCCTGGTATTAACCTATTTTGCAGATGAAAATTTTTTATTATTAGGATACAACTATGAAAAAGACCACTCAAGTTTTACATTTCCTACCCATAAAGGGCTCAAATTAGATGTATCGCAATTGCTTTTCACACCTTCCCAATTAGTTTTTTATCAAATAAAAAATTTTCGCGATTTGTTTATTTCTTTTCTAATTTAGTTTTTTTTAATATTCTTAAAAAATGTTTTAGCCTAAGTTTTTTATTAAGGTTTATAAAGTACGCTACGCTAAATTTTTATTTTTTTTAAAATAGAAGTATTGCTCTCTTGCGTGGAGATTTTCATCCAATTAAAGCGCTTTTGAATTATAACTACATTAAATCTCTGCGTAGAAGCCAATAATAATTTTAAGTTATATTTAGTTTGATTTACTTAATGGATCACGGCTGTTACACTGTCACTAATACTCAGTATATGAAAGAATTTTTACTGCGAATAGCAAATAATTATCTCAAGAAACATACAACTTTTTTTTATTCTGTAAAAAGTATTATTTATATAACACATAAGAACAGTATAAAAGTATTATATTAAGTAATTTAAAAAGTTTTTACTCAAATCATACCTTATTACTTTAGAAAAAAAAAGTTCAAAAAGTTTTTTTTTTAAATTTTGAACAGAATTTTTTCTCAAGTATTTTTCTCAACCTCTCAAGATATACAACTTATAATACAACTTTTTTTTTATTCTGTAAAAAGTATTATTAAAAGTATTGAGTAATTAAAAAAAGTTTTACTCGAACTGTAACTATTACTTTCGAAAAAGTAAATTCAATTTTTTTTTTTAAATTTTGAACAGCATATTTTTTTACTAAAGTTCAATATTAAATTATTGTGTAAGTTGTTACAGACTGTAACAACTTACACAATGACTTACACATTGTGTAAATTGTTACAGACTGTAACAACTTACACAATGAGGAAATGTTGTGCTTTGATGAGAACAGTACACATTTATACAGTATACATTTCGCTTGTAAACGCAAGCAACTAAACATATAAATTTTTTATATAATACGAGACAACTTGTTTATAAATTTGTATTTGAATCCGCTATTCGGCGCGTTACATTATTGAAAAGTTATAGGGAAGTGTTATAGGATTTTGAAAAATGTTGTGTGATGTTCTTAACGATTTAAGTAGCAGATTTTAACAAACATATTGCAAAGCCTTTAAAACACAATGCATAAAAAATTATGTCAAAACCTTTTGTAGTTATCACGCAAAATGCATTTGTATATAGCTCATTTTCTAGCTTTTTTATAAAAAGTTTTATTTTACTAGTAAAATATTGATTTTGATTGCTAAAATAATGAAAGTTATTTCACTTTATTATTTATTTATTAATATTGTTTAGTTATTTAACTGCACATTAAAAAAATAATGAAGAACATTAAAGAAATATATTTTAAGATATAAAAGATTAAAAATCTTAGGTTAAACCAAAACATGGACAAAACTTCTGTTCAATTTGATTTTTAGGCTGAGCGCAAGTGACAAAAATATCCTTTGAAACAGCCGTGGGATAAAAGTACATCACAGTAAATTTACTTATAAATTAAATTAAAACAACCAATTAAGTTATTCAACTAATTGATTTACTTAATATACTCTAAAACTCGCAAAAGTTAGCTGTACAAATGTTTCTATTATATATCTTATATGTTTAACACGTAATAAACTTTTACCCAAAAATTATTTTAAAAAGAAATCTAGAAGAGAATATGAAAAATGCGATACCATTTTTATAATATTTTCATTTTATTTAAAGTGATACTAAGATTAAAAATATTCTATAAATACGCGGTTTCAAAGATTTTTTTTCAAAAAGAAATCAATTTGAACAAAATTTTGCAATTGAAACATAAAATTAAAAAAAAAAAGAATTGGAAAAATTTAAAAGAATTTTAACTCTCAATAATTTTAAATTTAATTGCAGCCACAACCATTATACCCAGTGGCATATCAAGGAACATTCCTGAAAGTTAAACGTAAATTTAGCTACAGTAACAACCAGATTTAGAAAATTTTGCAAGTGAGGAAGAAAGATTTATTTAAATTGTAAACATATTGAATAGTTAATTATTTTTTATACCTTGAAAATAGTTTTAGAAATAAAAACATGGCAAACATTAATCCAGTTATTATTGCAAACATTTTACATCTCCTCAAAAAAAAAAACTTTTCCAAAAAATAATTTAAGCATATACTTAAAGAAAAATAAACTCATTTATTAAACCAAGTTTTTTTTTTCACTTTTTATTACTAAACAATTTGAACAAAAAAATTGAATAAAAACGCCAACTTAAAAACTATATGAATAAAAAAATCAATTATACGTAAATTTTTAAAATACACCAGATCAAGGAGCAATAAACTAGAGAAAATGTGTCATATAATATTTTTATGCTTTGATCTTACTTTAAAGTTTAAAGTTTTATGGCAATAATTTTTATTTATTTATTAGAATAACTCTATTTTTTTTGTTTTACTTTAAACGCATTTTATGTTATTAACGCTATAAACTGTATAAAATAGCGCCACAAAGTTGTTTTAGATTAAAACAACTTGTCTAATTCAAAAACAATATAAAGAGCCTGTGACAATATAAAATATTGTCAAAACAACTTTTCAGTATTGCTTTTTTACAATATTAATTCAATACTCTTTGAACATTTTATCTTCACCATGAACGTATTAAATAGTTTTCTATAACTAATTAAAGTGTTTAAAATATTATAATATTTGCGATTTTACCCTTAATTTTTTACTTTTACTTTTTTAAGTATCATATTAAGAAAAAACAATTACTAAAAGTAATATCTTTATAGTATTAAATATGTTACTTGCTCATTACACTATAACTGCAACTTAAACTTCAAATTATAACTTAAGCTGTAATTTATAACAGTAAGCTACACTATTTTAAACTCCTCTAAATAGAAAATTTATAAGATAATATTAAAATATGAGAGACAATATGTTAAAAAAATAACAATTATGAACTAATGTACAAAAGATACAATTTTTTACAAACACCCCCCCTCCCCCACTATTACCGCAATGCCGGGGTAAGAATAAGAGGGGGGGGGGGAGGTGAAGATTTTTTTTCAAGCAATTAGATATTTTTGCGTTAATGTGAGCCCTGCCATAATAAAATTGTTCCTTTTATATCAGAGTATTTATTGTAAGGTAAGTAGACAGCTAACGTACCTCACCTGCTCTAATTCCTGTCATTGCTAATGGTGTAACAAGTCTTAGGGATGACCAGGACTTATTTCAATACATTTTTTTTTTAACTGTTATTGCAATATTTTTATAAACTTATTTAAAGACATTTGAAACAAAAATATAATTTTCCAAAACATTCCAAGACATTTGTAAAAAATTCAAACCGCAAAATGCGGTAGTGGTGTAGTGGTAGAGCGCTCGCTTCATAAACGAGTGGTTCCGAGTTCGATTCCCACCACGTCCCTGGTAGTACCGCGCTCAACTCGTTTCTCCGCGCAGCGGCCTTGTTCGTCAAGGTTCGTGTTTCGGAGTTATAAAGTTGAGAGAGGGTTATAGCCACAAATAAGTAGCCTCCTCGTCTGTAGTGGCCTTCTCGGCCTTGAGGAGGTGAATTAAAATAAAAAAAAATAAAAAAAAAAAAAAAACCATACCAGGACTTATGAGACTTTTCAATTATTTTTTATATTGAAAACATATAGATTCTCTAATAGTTCTTCTAATCAATATTATTAATATAATAACGTATATTGCAGGGTTGGCCAACCCAAAAAAAACTACATTTATAAAACCTAAAGTTTTTTGTTTTTTGTTTTTTTTGGTTTTTTTTGTTTGTTTTTTTAAATATTCTATTTTACAACTGATAAGTCTGATTGTAACTCTTACAAATGCTTTATTATTAACAAATTGCAACTTTTATACTGTAGATATTCTTGCAAAGGGGCTATCCATAAAGTACGTACGCAGCTATGGGGGAGCGGTTTCTCAAGAGCATACGAAGGCGTACAAGAAGGGGGGAGCATACAATTGTATTAAGGACAGTGAGTACGTACGCGGTACGTATCTCTCCTAAACATGATTTTATTTTTTTTTAAACATTGAATTTAATATGCGCAACAAATCAGAATTATGTTTTTTTTCTGACTTCAGCCACAATTTTTTTTTTTAATTTCTTTATAAATAATGAGAAAAAAGAAATCGAGTTAATGCGTACATACGCGGAGGGGGAGGGGAATCTTCAAAAGCGTAGAGGCTCATACAAAGATTCTAAATCAGTGCTTTTACTGCGTATATACTTTATGGATGCCCCCAAACACTGTATTTATATACAAAATGGTATTTAAAATATAATTTTTAATTTAAACTCCTTACAGAATAATCAAAAAATTTTCAATCATTTTTTATAGCAAGTTGGTAATTTGTTATTTTTTAAACCATATAGCAAGTTAAATATTTAAAAAATTATTGAAATATGTATTAAAATATTAGGGCAAATTAGTTAAATCTTTATAAAGGAAATAAAAATCATTCTATTAACTAAATTTCAAAGTGCAAGAGATTACTAGTTATTTAATATCTTTCTTATCCTCTCAAATGCCTATATGTCCAAACAAGCATTTTAGATCTGTCATTTTACACTGGTACTAGATCTTTATTTTGTAAAGTTTGTTATAAACTGCAAAATTCAGTACAAACCCACAAGAAGAACACTATATATATAAAAATTGTTAAAATTTATACACAGTCTGGAAGTGAAAATTTTCACTTCCAGTTTGTGTTCAGTTTACTAGACTGTGGACTTTTCCTTGTGAAGTGCATACAACCTTAAAACATTAAATACATACATTATGTTACCTTGATTCAGTTGCAAAACTGAGGTTATAAAACGTCTTCCAGGAAAGAAAAAAAGAACCTGATGGTAAAGGCACAGTAATAGTTCTTAACGAATCCATTTTAGATATTCTTAAGAACTAACTAAGCTTAGGAAAAAATCCATTTGCTAAACGAATCTACATATAGTCTAAAAAACAAAAACATTATGAAGAATGTCCCAAACCTCCGAGACATGTTATGTTCATAATAAAGAGAATGATAAAAAAAAAAATGTTTGGGCTAAATTTTTTTGATTAAAACAAAAGAATAAATGAATACCAAGAAAAACTAACTTTTTTCTTTTAGTCGAAGCTTCCCTTCTCTGTTTTATTATAGGCCTAAAAGTCAGCGTAAATATACGCAGCAATATACAAACCTGATAATTTATTCAAATGTGTTTTATTCTTATGAGTTTTAGTACATGACGTCATTGACTTTTAATTGTTGACATAATCGATCCTTTGCATAAACAAAAAAAACAATGACATCATGTACTAAAACTCTTAGGAATCAAACACGCTTGAATAATTTATCAAGCCTGTAGATTGCTGTGCATATTATACTAACTTTTAGGCATACAATAAAACAGAGAAAACAAGCTTTGAATAAAATTTAAAAGTTAGTTTTTCTTGGTATTCATTCATTCTTTCGTTTTAATCAAAAAAATTCAGCCCAAACATTTTTTGTTAAATCATTCTCTTTAATTTGAACACAACATGCCTCTGAGGTTTGGGATTTCTTTAATGTCACCCCAAATCAAAAAACCATTGTTCTCACCCCATTTTAAAAATACGACTATGATCATATAAAATAAAAAAAATTAAATATTTAATGCTTGATGAATGATGAGTTGATCATGCCTAGTACCTTTCTAGGAAGCTGGATAGTATATAATTCTGTTGAAAAAAGGTAACAATTAGGCTAACATAAGAGGTTATGGGGTCAACACCCCCATAATTCTGGTGCACTTTATTGACTGTTAAGAGCAATAGAAAGGTAATAAGTGATGGACCCAAGATTGGAAAGGGAGTATAACTGTCAATAAACCAAACAACAGGATCAAAAGGTACTGAAGCATGTGTAATTATAAACCCAGGTGCCAAGGTTATTAGGCCGTCCTGTATGTTTTTTAAAATTTAAGATCTGAAAAAAAAAATTACTGTTCACAAACAATAATAAAAATTCAGAATTTTATTCAATTTAAAAAAAAAACAACCCATAAAACCCTAAAAATCCCTCATATATTGTTATTATTTTAATTTTATTATTAAATATATGTACACATAAATAACAATTACCTGGAATACTGGTAAGCAATGCAGGAAAATCATTTTCAAAGACATAGGTACTTGTATAATTTTCATTGACCTAATAAAAATATAATATTTTTAATTATAATACATTGGCTTTCAGAGTAATTAATTCAAAGTAATAAAATAATTAAAATTAAAAGAGTAATTAAAATAAATATTTAAAAAACTTTTACAAAGATCAAAAAGAAGTAAAAAATAATTAGGTTCAAAAATTAAAATTCAAGGTTATATAATTTTTTTTTTTTAATTTTTGATTAAATTGTATTTATATAATAATAATGATATAAATATGAGTATGAAACTATATGTACATTTTAAACAAATCAGAAAAATTGCGCAAGTCACTTAACCTTAATAAGCAAAAATAACAGGTTAAAAATAATTTTTTTTTCATTTTAGATAATTTTGCTGAAAATTTCCAATTCAAATCAAAATTCAAACTTACTAAAATATTCTGAAAGACATAAGGTTGCCAATGCACATTACATTTGATTAATTATATGGATGGTTTTGAGCTCAAATACTCATAATACTGTTTTTTATTTAATATGTTTTTTTTATTACTTACAAAAGTTAATATAATATAAAGATATTTTACAACATTTTATATTGCATTATCAGGCCTTGCGATAAAGCGTCGGGCGATGTGAATTTTACGTCGTCCAAGAGCGATTTTGCGTGTAGCTAGGGCTATTTGCGTCGAGCAAAAAAATTTTTGTTTGAGTATATTTAAAGATATTTTTGAGCGGAAACATAATGAAGTAATTTACGATTATTTTAACATTTAATAAAGTATTTTAAAAACCGCACGCAGTTGAAATAAAAGTTTGAATTTAAAAAAGTTAAATATGCTCATTATTTACAAGTAGAAAAAATTCAAAAATTAAAAAAAAAGTTTAAATCTTTTAAGCTAACATTTAATTAAAATTATTCAGCAATAGCAAAGTTGTCGATAAAATTGAACAAAAATACTTTCTTTTAGTTTTAGATTTTAAACTTAAATAATTATTTTACGGGGGTTTGTTAGGTTTTAAAATTATTCCATAGATTTAAAAATATTTATTAACTGTTAGACGTATTTAAAGTATTTAAGAGTAATTTCGAGGAACGAAATTAAAAATTGGTGAAGACAAATAAAAAAATAAAAAAGGATTAATATTAAAACGTATTCTACTTGATTCAATAAAAAAGTACAGTTATTAAAATTTTTGTAAAAAGTAACTCAAAAAAATTACTTAAATAATAACGATCGCTTTTATGTTAAAAGTTACCGAAACTCAACGAAGCGTGCTCAAGAACAGCTGCTGAAAAATAGAACATCAATAGTTTTTCGAATAATTTTTAAGAATAATTTTTAAGAATAATTTTTTCGCTGAAATATTTCTTTTATACCTATAAGATTTTTATTCTAACATTTTATTTTATTTTACTAGAAATAAAATTCCTTGCTAACATTAAAAATTATTTAAAACATTCGTTTAAGTTTTTTATTAATACGAGTGATTGTGCTTATCAACCGCTTTTTGAAAATAAATAAAAATAAATAAATAAATATTATATAAAATCGCTTGTAAAAATATTAGCTATTGCACAGTTTTTAATCGTACAATATTAAAATTTCCAGTTTATTACTCGCTGACTTTTTAAAAAGAAAAAATAATTATTTGAAAAACTTTAAATTACATATTTAAGAAAAAAAAAATCAAATATTAGCATATTTTATAATCTTTTTTAAATTTAAGTTATAATGTTTTTTATTCGTTTAGTATAGACAAAACGTGACAAACGTCGAGAAAATAAACAAATGTTTTTACAATTTAAAAAACGAAACATTCCAAAACATTTTTAAATAATAACATTTCTACATAAATGATTTAAAGCAGTTTTGCGGTAATTAAGTAAATTGGTGCAGTTAATGTCGATAAATATGAAAAGCAAATAATTTAATGACGTCAAAAATCACGTCGTGCTTATGCGTCGCGCAGTTCTTATTCATCGCAAGGCCTGCATTATCCAGGTGTCATTAACTATATGTAAACTCTAATAACTTATTAAATTCCATATGTCATATGGCAATAAAAATTCCATAGTTTATATAAAAATTCCATAGTTATGTAATAATAAAAATAATAAAAAATCAATAAAAATTCCATAGTTTTGGCACTTTTTAAAGAGGAAAAATCTTTAGCACTTTTTCATTTGACACATTTCAAAATTATATTCGTCAAAAACCAACTAAAATAAAAAAAACTTTATATTTTTCATAAAACTTCAAAAAACTCATTTTTTTTTTTAATATAAGAGTTTACTTTTAAACAGACAAGTGTTAAAAAAAATAGTAAATACTTCTTATATAGATAATACTTTAAATATAAATAAGTTCATTTGCCAATTATACATTTGTATTTAAATTAGTTAATAACTATATTATAAGTAATTGGGTCCAATAGCATTAGAAAATTTTTTATTTCATCTCTATATTTACTTTAAAATCTAAATGACAATATTTACAACACATCTGCTTTATGATCACTCTCATCACATTCATTCCTTATTATGTATGGAAGAAATAAACCAAGTAGCAATATTTTTTTCAATAATTTGTTGTATCTACTGATTACATTGAATACATTTGGTATTTATTACATTAGTTTATCTAAAATGAGCCAATACTGATAAACAAAGACTTTAATTTATCTTATAAAAGTGCTTGGAAATTTTTTAAATAATCAAAAATATATAGCTATGATTCAAAAACTTGCATATAAAACTGTTAAAAATATCAAAATTATATACAAACTAAAAGAAAACAATAATTATACCTTTCCTGATGGTCTCATTACTCCAGGACAAAGAGGATTGGTTATATCATGCCTCAAAACAGATGCTTCTTCACTTGTTTCTACCTGGCCATTCCAGGGTCTTTTAGTTCTATGAGGCGAAACAATAACCCATTCATTAAGTAAAGGATTTAACCTTTGATGAGTGTGTTCCTCTGCATCAAACATTTATTTATGTTAACTTATTAACTAATAATTCATGATCCTTAAAAACAAAAAATTTTAACTTCTTGTATTTTAGTACAAGAAGTTAAAATTCTATAAAACATTATGACTAAGTTATTGAGCAGATAAGATCAATAAGGATTCATTGAGATAAAAAATTTTTTTGTCCATTTAAAAATATTAAAACTTTTTTGATTTACCTCCCAAAGCAGAGAAGGCTATTAGAGTTGACGATGCTACTTTAATTGTGGTTGCAACCCTCTCTTAACTCTATAACTCTGAAACACGAACCTTAATGAACAATATATATATATATATATATATATATATATATATATATATATATATATATATATATATATATATATATATATATATATATATATATATATATATAAGTGAGTGAGGCCTGGCTAGACTTGATAAAAAATAGCAGAAGCCAAGTTTGCGTGTTTAGCGCTGCATAAAAATTAATACATTCTAAAGTATTTTTATTCATGTTATACTTTATTTATATATGCATGTATATTTATATATAAAAATTATCATCATCTATCGTTTTCATCATCATCATCATCATCATCATCATCATCATCATCATCGTCATCAAGCTTTAGCCTTCCCTTTCTATGCTATTTGTCTCTTATATAAACATCTAAAGAATTTTCTTTCCTTAACTAAAGCTCCATCTTAACTAACATAATGTACTCTCTTTAAGTTTTTTTACTTCTACCTCTACCACTTTATTCTGTAGCTTATACTTTAACTTAACTACTTTAATTTTCTCTGTCAAATGTTGTTCAATAAGCTTCATTATTCTCAGTTTATTTTTATTTACTAAATCTTATATCCATTATTTTCAGTTAAATCTCTTATCTAACAATTTATCTCAGTTAAATGTTTGATCTTATCTCAAATTTTAAGTTCTAGAGACTTTTGGAATATTGTCAACAACTGTCATTAGGGTAATTCAATGTCAAAAAACCCAGATCATGTCAGCATACATCTAAGATTTTGCTGACTTTTATACAGCTGAAAGTGCTTAGTTAAATAAGAACTCCTTAAAAATTACACCTTTAGCAGACAGTTTCACCTTTAGTTAAAAGTTTAACCTTTTGCAAATATTGACCAGGCCAATATCTGTTCCTCTTGTCCTTTATATATCCTATAACAAGGCATAGTCCCCACTTTTTTGTACCGGAATATTGCAATTGATTTTTCACTACGTTCCATACTAGTTGGAGTTCTGAAAAATTTGGCATTTCTGTAGTGCAAATAAATGTGCATGTGAAAATTGTTTTCAGGGCCCTAAAACATTAGGGGGACAAGTGCTCCACTTTTTTGTAGTGGAATTTTGTGATTTTTTTTATTACTTTCCAGACAAACTGGAGCTCTGAAACTTTCAGCATTTGTTTAGTCTTGATGAATGCGTGTGCAAATTGTTTCTACTAGAAACAATTTGCACATTTGCCTGGGCCAAGGAACCTATGGTTGTCTGCCCTAGAAATTCTAGGGCAGACAACCATAGGTTCCTTGGCCCAGGTAACTGGGACCATGCCCACTTTTTTTCTCAAAATTTTTTTTTCGTTACATTATCAATAATGTTAAGGTTACTCTAAAAAATTTGTCTTCAGAAAATTTTTCGTTTTGTACTTGTTGAACATTTTAATTAATTATTTACAAAGTGTTGTTCAACGCATTTAGCAGCCATTTTGTTTTCAATGTTTATATTACTTATCAACAATCTCAACGTTTTTACAAATAAATTGTTCACTATATTTAAAACTACAACTTTTGACTCTTGTCAGCAATTAATGGTCGTTATACAAACGTTATAATAATAAAAATAACCATCGTGAGAAGTCAATAGTTTGTCAATAATTACCAAAGCTGACGCACATTAAAATCACAACATCAACAAGAGCTCATACATAATCGTGATACTTCCGGTAAGGAAGTACTCTTCTTCCACAGCGAATGAACCGAACAGGCTGTAACTCTGTCTCACTTTTGTTGGATAGTTTTGATCAGCACGGTTGCATACTATTGTCATCTTCGCCGTCGTCCAGGGAATTTATTTAAGAACTTGGATCTTCGATTGCGACGTGTTGTAAGTTCGTTTCGTGAGGTTTAACCAGTGTCAGATTGTATTCGTCATTAATTGTTGTATCTTCTTCGTTTTTGTCTACACGACGGTGCTGTAGATGTGAAAAATGTCGTGGCAACGTATGTATTCCAGGAATTTGGACGCGTTTGTATTGTTGGCAAAAGATTTCAAAAGGTGTGCTGTGTTTTGATGGTATGTTGTTGATTAAGAAGACATGGTATTCCACATTTTGCGCTCCCATTTGTTCCTTTTACTGTCCGATGAACTCTTTCAACAATTCCATTTCCCGATGGGTTTTCAACAGCTCGATAAATAATTCTTATTTCCCACTTCGACGCCATAGCTTGCATAGTCTGAGATCTAAACAACTTAGAATTATCTAGGAGAATTTCGGAAGGAGGTCCAAGCGATGACCATATTGTTTCTAACGATTGAACAACCATTGTTGCACTTTCGTCGCTCAATGGCGTCCACAAAGTGTATCTGCTTGGGCCACAATCAATACAGGTAAGATACAGCAACGAATTAACGTGAGTAACATTGCAGATTACTCTTTCCCACACTTTGCCGGGCGGACATGTATACGACGCACCCCCTTAAGTTTTAAACACGTTTTATCGAAAATGATATTTTACTGACCTAGTAAAATTAATTAATTTAATTGATTAAAGTGTAATTACCTCAATTGATCATAAGTGATGAATAGAATTAAATGTAAATGCTTTGATTAATAAATAGGGATTAACACAACGAAATATACATTCATTAATTGACCGTGAGAATTGGGACAGTTTTGGTCACGATTATTAATATTTCATAGGGGGTGCGTCGTGTACAAGTCCGCCCTTTGCCGAAAGCAAGATTGTCTTTATCCCACGAAATCACATTATGATCAATTGAATTGCATTCATCACATTCAGCGACAACTTATTTTACTGTATCTCTGTTAACATGGATATCAGCACGTGAGCATAACTCCATACATTTATGGCATAATCTTCGATTAATTTTCCAAATATTTAAAGCCTTTGTCGAATTAGCATTTCACATTGCCCAGCACATTTTACAGGTTTGTCATTACGCGACGTTAGAATTATCTTGTTTTATCTCCACATTTTTTAGTTTTGAGATAAAACGATTTAAAAAACAAAAACTTTAGGAGATGGCGTATAAATTTTCTTTTATAACTTATGTTTTTTCCGCAACTTTTTTACTTATAACTTAGGTTTCAATTCAGTAGAAAGACGTTATTTTGAGGAACACAACACTTTTATTAATTCAGTTTTTTCAGAAAGTGGAGATAGAACAAGATAATTCTAAAGTCGCGATTAGCCAGTCTAACGTATCTAACCAACATCGTGAAACTTTTGTCAACGAAATTAATGAATGGAGGCATACTTATCAAATATGAAAAAAAAAAGCATACTTATCAAATATGACGATAAAATTATAGGAAAAGCTAAAGGATTACTACCGTTGATGTGCGTCATTCAAGATAATAAAAAGAAGATAAGACCGGTGCTTGATTATCGCGAACTTAACACGTATTTAAAAGCCTCTACAAGGGATTAAAATACAAAAATATAAAATGTCAAGGTTGAGTTAAGATTTCCTTAGATGCATCAATGTTCAAAGTATACATATGTTAAAGTGTTGTTACAGGTAGATTAATGATACAAAATATCTTGGTAATTGGAACTTATCTGTTCTAGATGGTTAGTAAAACTTGTTGAAAGGACTGTATAGGTACATAAATGTTATCATAACATCTTGCTAATTATTGTCAATTTCATTTATCATACCAATCCAAAGAAACATATTGTATTTACATAGAATAAATTTACCAAATTTCAATGTATGGATGTTAATTTGCTGATTAAGGTAATACTAGAAAAAGAAGATATGCCTGTTATATTAAAATCTTCACTTACATGTTTAAAGCTAACAGTACCTATAGATTCTGGATTGAATTGATGTTCCTAGTTTTATTCTACTTAGCTGAAAACGTCAAAGTGGTGCGCAATTCTTTCAATCTTTCTTCTTTAATTTTGAAAAAAATAATCCCCTCAAGTCAAAAATTTTATTACAACTCAATGTCCGGTCATTTATGGGCCTCTTTAGATTTGCATTTGCAGTTAATCATTTTACAGTGCCACCAACACCATCAGATGATGGCTTGTAGCAAAAAATGTCCACTCTGCATCAATGTCAAAATCATATTTATGGAAACAGATATTGTAAAGGTTTTTGTTGTTTTTAATCTGTTCAGCATTACTATCTAAAAAATAATCTTTAAAATATTAAACTGATATTCTTTTAAATAATAAACAATTTGTGTCTGAACTTTATACACAAAACCAATGTTATGCTCATTATATTTTGAAATGAAGCAAAACAAATTTCTTTAAGCTGGTTATTTTTGTTTAATAAATAGAGGGCAATGGGGGTGTAACGCGCATTAACTTTGGCACCATTAACTTTACAATTATTGCAATTAACAACATTATTTTTGGTAACTTCATTTTGAATCACAAAGTGTGTTAAATAGTTTTCTGCAAAATCACTTAAGGCAATATTTTGCAGTCTTTTGCAGACTTTTTTTTTGTTAAAAATATCTTACTCGACATTTTGTATAAGTTTGTATTATTTAATTGTCAATTATTCAATAATTGACAATTAAATAATAAAAATTTATGTAATTGAATTGTTGTTGTTGTTGTTGTCTGACAGATTAATGTTATTCTGTCGGGTTTTTATTCAAAAAGTTTTAAATTAAGCAATGTAAAATTTTGTTAAAATCATTATTTTAGATGTTTGACTGTTTTTAATCCATAAACTTGCAAATCAAAAATCTTATAAACATATGTACTTTCTTAAAACATTTTAGGAAAGATTATTGAATACAGAATGATCAAAAATTGAATAGAACAAATTAAACCAAAAATTTTTTTTAAAAAACGATTGTTTTGAAGTTATCTTTACTCTATTAAAAATGCAAAAAAAAATTTTTTTTTTGAGAAAAGTAGGGCATGTCCCTCAGTGCCCTCTACCCTGGAAACAATTTTAACACATGTTTATCAGGACTACACAAATGCTGAAATTTTAAGAGCTCCAGTTTGTCTGGAAAGTAGTGAAAAATCTATTACAAGATTATACTACAAAAAGTGGGGCATTTGCCCCAGTCCTCCCTAATGTCTTGAGGCCCTATAAACAACTTTAACATGCACGTTCATCAGCACTACAGAAACGACTAAAGTTTTAGAGCTCCAGCTAGTCTAAAAAGAAAATTGAAAAATCAATTGCAATATTTTGCTACAAAAAAGTGAGGACCATGCCCTGTTATCCATATATGAAAATATTATACTTCCAGATTAAAATCTATTCGGATTAAAATATATTCATTGATTTTTGAAAAATCAATGAATAAAGAATAACATGTAATTTTTTTTGGTTGTTGTTGATATCATCAAGGCCACATTGATTTCTTTAGCATCAAAATCAGGTATATAAAAAATGGCTAAATTTATTTAAATTGATTAATATAGGTACTTAATAATAATATTTTATATTTGTGATCATTTCATTGGATTAAGCACCCCTGAAAATAGCCAGAAACAAATTTTTAAGTAAAATGATTTAATATTATTAAAATTATCCAACTTGAAATCTCTAATAAACATTGAAATTATGAGGAGACAAGAGGGGCCTGACCAACATCTTTTTAAATTAAAATGGTCATATTTCAGGATCTTATTGGAGCCAGAGACTAAAATTTTCAAGAAATTCTTATTTTACTAAGCACTCTCAACTGTGTAA
>NC_061164.1:21875902-21893402 GCF_022113875.1 Hydra vulgaris
TTTGACCATGGTTTTATCCCATATATTAAAAGTTCGCTACTAAAAACATCATAACTTTTTTAGAATTGTTTGATTTTTATAGTTTTTTTACCTTAAAATACTGTGTTGAAGGGCTTTCAAATTATATATAACATTTTAGTATTTGATCAATTTAAAAAAAAAAATCTATGTATCTACCATTGCATTATTATTATTGTATTTATTTTTGTATTACCTTTCTGAGAATACCGTATTGTATTACCGTTCTGAAAATACCGCAATGACTAAATGGTGTCCGATGGGGTTCTAATATACAACAACGGAATTGTAATTCCACCTACATAATTAAATGAGATATTGAATGTACTGCACTTGGTCTACCAAGGAGTATCAGGAATGACAGTCAGAGCTTAACCTACTGTTTTCTGACTGAGTGTTACTTACAGCACACAAAGTAAGCGCGATAACTGTTGCAGCTGTAATCGAAACGTGCCTTCTAATGCACGACTACCACCCATCCAACCTCACATCCCTGTGACGCTATTTGAATGCATATATAGTGACTATTATGAATTTTGTGGCTGCAATTATCTGGTCATTGGAGAGTTTCTGGATGGACCGAAGCCTATAGAATAAAATCAAGAACATCATAAATAAAAGCTAAAGGTCTTATTATGTTCTTATGTAAATTATTTACAACATTGGGAGTTACAAAAAAAATATCAAGCGACGGTGGTCCTCATTTTACCGATGGAGAAACGAATGAGTTTCTAAAAACCAAATATAACTATGTTTGATGGAAACATGGAAACATGCATGGTTTGTGAAAGAAGAAGCATAACGAACAAGTTATGCAGAGACCCTTGACTCATTTCAAGAACATACGCGTTTGATTACACCACTACATGATGGAGACAGTCTTTTTATACAAAATCAAGTAGGTAACCACCATTAAAAATGGGATCGGAATAGAAAAGTTGTTGAATGTTAAGTTTTTGAATGACCAATACGTTATCAAAGTTAAAGGAACAAGTCGGTTAACGGTGAGAAATAGAAAATTTTTGCGTAAGTTTCACAACCCACTAAAGTCACACGAAACTGAAGTTTCATTGGTCGCATCACAAAGGACAAGCTCTAGTGATAATAGTTCTCCCAATTTTTCCACAATTTACAGAGTATGTTTTAGAAAGTCACACAATCTCAACCAAAACCAGCACCATAAGAAGTATTTGCATCGCCTCCTTCATCAGCACCAACGGTACCACCACCACTTCTACCAACAACACCACTACCCCTACTGTCATCTATACCAGCGCCTCTATCAACAAACTCATTGGATTAAGCAATTGTTACCCTTTTGATATATTACTCTACTTGATATTTTTATAAAAATGGTTTTTAAAGGATGTTAATACATAGAAAAAAAATACTGTATTTTTTTACATTAAATTTATTATTTACATTACAATTAATTTAAAAACTTCATCTGGTAACGGTTTTCCTCGATAGCTCTTATGTTTTCTAAAAGATATGCTTGATATTTTTGGATCTGATTTTATTAGAAGGTAGTGCATCTGATTCATCATTGTGTTTAACCTTAATATTTTTGCCGTGTGCTTAAGTCTAGAATTTCTTATCTGTTTATTTAAGCTCTCTAGTGCATTTTCCGAATATACCCCGATTGGCAAAGGTAATTTATTTGATATAGAAGAACTATGCAGTAGCAGTTTATGTACAGTAGGAGGCATAACATACCAGTTGTATAAACTCACTATACGTTTAGCTGTTTCAGTGCAGTATAAATCTAATTCATTGATATTAATAGGATATCCACAAGATATGGTTATGAGAATATTATGCAATCTTTTAATTATATCACAATCAACTTTAGTAATTTCAGAAAAAACTTCACTATTTTTAAATGCTCTTCTGGCAGTGTTGTCGTCATTCGTGTTTCCAGACCCAGTTTTAGGCATAGCAAGGTATAGGCTTAACCGTTCTCTGAAGAGTACCTGAATCTCTTTTTTTTTAAAGTCTAAAGATAGTTTTTCCTCAATTGGTTTTGGCTTATACTTTTTAATTTCAATTTTATATATTATTTATTCAGATGAAAAATGAACTCCAAGCATTTTATCCAGCAATGCAAAGCTGAAATTCCGAGCCCCAAGGCCGAGTCATTCTCAGTTTTTGCTTTTAATAAATCAATGTTGTTCATTTCCTTGGGTTTAGCATTGTACACATTGCAGGATTGAGTGGATTTTGTCTCTGTAAGTGCGCTAACTATTTATTATCAAACGTTGTAAGATCAATCCTATAGCTGATACTAAATGTCAAAATTCTTCCTGCAATATTAAAAACTTTGCAAAACGTCTTTAAGCTATTTATTTGATTTTTTAGATCTGATTCTTCTTCTCTGGATAAAATTGGACTCTCTTTTTTATATTGTAGATGAAGAGGTCTACAAAAGTGATAGCTTGAAGGATTTTCATTTTTCCAAATATCGCCATCTTCTACTTTGAGCAATAAAGGCACAAAAGCTGCACTGAAAAGATTTTTTTCATGCGTTAGTTCTATACTTGCCTTGCTTGTATCGTATTTCTGTTTATAAATACTTTGGCTTGATGCTCCATCAAAACCAATCTTTCCATATAAAACTCCAAATATTTCATCACTTCGACCAAAATTAGGCATAGCAATCATTTCTGTTATTCTACTCACAGTGTGATCTAACATGCTTTGAAGAGCACACTTTGCAGAAATTTCAGAAAAATGTATATTCTCAGGATAGCATTTCAATTTTTCCACAAAAATATCGTGTAAGGTAGGATAAATATGTACGTTGCGTACAAGAGCTGAGTTTCTGATCATTTGATATTGTTTATCGCTGAGATCAGTACTCATTTTTAATGCAAGAGCATCCTCTACACTCATGTTAATGGGAAAAGTTTTATCCAAAGTTTTATCAACTTTTTCTATCTCTAAAACATTAGATATATTGTTTTTTAAAATAGAGGTTTTTTTTTTCTCCAGCAGCATTTGCACTTTTTGCAAAAGCTAAAAATAGAGCTTCATGATTTCTTTTGCTTCATTTTTTCTTTTGCTTCTCTCTCCAAGAGCACTCCATTGTTTATGGGGCCTTCCAGAACCAAAATGGGTATTTTTATTGTTCATAAGATTTCTTTGAAGCCAACAATTTTCTTTTTGTATAAATGTATCATAGTTTCGTCCACATTGTTTAAGTTTTTTCTTCACCTTTGAAGTAAATATAACTAAAGCAACCTTAACTTTATTCAAGTTTTCTTTGCAAATTTTTTCAGTATTTTTCATTTCATTAAGTAAATCCTTCCATAATTTTAATTTATCAACTCCTAGTTCACGTATATTTGGGATAAGGTCTAATCTTTTCATTGTTATCGTTTTTAAGAACCATCAATATAATAAAACTAATATATTAGACACATTTTAAATTACATTACATATTTTTTTACTTTACACTGTTTCAAATTTTATCTTGTTATGACTTTTAACAATTTTCACATTGTTACATCCTGTAATAACACATATTACTTAATTTAACTTTATATTACATGTAATATAAAGTTAACTAAGTAATGTGTCATAGTGTAATCAAAGCTTTCAATAAATCAAAATAATATCAGTAGGAATGTGGCATTACAGATATGAAGTCCAGTCATGAAGACTTTTTAAAATGTTAGTACTTAAGTAGTATTAGTTACTAAACAAACTCATGTTGCTCCTTTGAGATTGGGTTATTTAGTAGAAAATAGCTTATTAGCAACTACAACAATCAGATATGTCGTTAAACACATGGACCAACTGTTGGCCCTGTTGGACCAACTGTTGGGCCTGCTAAGTTTGTATATTAAACACACCAAGTTGTTTGAAAACGGAAATAATATAGTTAGGCAGTCTAAATAAAGTTAAAATTTAAAAAAAAACATAAGGAAATTCAAAATAGTGTGATTGCTTGCTTACAAATCATTAAATCTGAAAATTACCCCCCTCCCTGCTTACTAGATTGAATTTATTAAATTTTTAATATACAAATATTCAAAACACCTTTTTGAAATATCTCTTTAATTAAAGTTATATATAATGTTTACCGGTTGTTAAGAATTACAGATATATGTTATAATTTGCTGACTTTTTTTCTATTATTAAACTGTATGTTGCAGTTAAATAATTTTATATGTATGCCGATGAGTTTATTCGCATAAAAGATTGATTAGATGACATTAAATTCAAGAAACCTATTTAATAATGGATACAAGTCAGCATTGTGTGTATGTAACAAGGCTATTTGTTTTCCATTTCTTGACATAACATATAATTATATCATTAGTCTTAAAGAGATTAATTGGTACACAAATAATCTTGTATACTCTAAAATCTGATTTCATTAGATATTTGGTAGCAGTTAAATCTGTTTAAAACATATATCTCGACTGAGAAGAAAACGAAAGTTCACCATAAAATCATTTAACATATAAACTCAGTCAAAACCATCTAACAAGCTCTTTATTGTGCTGTGAGATCTTATTTAGCTAAGAGATCTGCAAGAATGTTTAATAACAATATCAAATGCCAACAACTCACAGCCAAATATAAACAAATGGAAACTGCAGCATCAGAGATCAAATTCATATTTTAAAAGCTTTAGATTCTTTTTTCTTTTGCTCATATATATATATATATATATATATATATATATATATATATATATATATATATATATATATATATATATATATATATATATATATATATATATATATATATATATATAATTCTAGAAGGAACCTCTGAGTTGTGTGTACTCACAGAGCTCAGCTAACAGTTCATGCAGCATTTGTAAATTTGTGATATCTATTTGAAAAACTAATTTATAATAGTTTATTTTAAAAGATATTCAGCTGCCTACCATGCAGTTGTGTTATTAACCTTCTAGCACACAGCATTGGGTAGTTAAGAACTAAAAGGTACATAAATTGTATAAAAAACAATATTAAACAATTAATTTATGGTAAAACTAAAATTAAAAGAAAGTAAATAAATGAAATATAAATAAAAAAATAAAATTATTTCGTTTTTTCATGTTTAAAGTTGTTTGGAAACTTTTGAATTTACTTCTACTAATAGGTTATAACTAGTTATATATATATTAGTGGAACCTAATAGTTAACTATTAGGTTCTAGGTACAATACTAGTTTCTAGTGCGTTCTTACTTATGTAAAATAAACTAATTTTTAATTATTTAACTAAAAATTGTTATCTTTATTTTATTGAATTTTCCTTATATAATTAAATAATTTTTATATAAAAAAGAAAGATATTATACAAACTAATTATTAAGAGTATATTTTGTTAAACAAAATATTATATACATTTTAGAAATTTACGTAAATATGAAATATTGCGTTTTTTGTAGAAAATATTTGCTATGTAAAATCGGAAAATATATTTGTATTTGAGGCTCATACATTTATTTTCATTTAAAAAAGATATAAAAGTTCGTAACCTAATTTTTTCAATTTGTAATCAACTAAATACGCCGCCATCTTGGGAGGCTAAAACTGGCTTCAAAAAATTTGCCGACTACGCTATCCAATTATATTTTGAGATCAGTGATTTCTAGGAAATAGGGAAAATGGGGTATATAGGGATTTGCACAGCGGTGCGCACATACAATGACTGATTTTTAGAGAGAACATGCAGCGGAGTGTGTAAACAACGACTGAGGGTTTGGGGTAGGCAGGTTTGAAACTGGTAGTTTTGAAACTTAGTAAAGCCATTATTTTTTTCAACGCGTTTCTTAGTGAAGACATATTTAATGCAATTCATATTCTTGATAAATATTTAGATGTACCAGTGTCGTGCTGCTTATTTTTTTAAAAAAGATTTCTTTATTATTCATATTATTCATACCCCAAAAAGAAAAGAAGTCTTAATTTGATTTATTGTAAGAATTTTATGTTTTTAACATACGGTCTTTGTGGGAAAGATGAGACAGTCCATTATTCAGTTGTTTCAATTTTTAGATACTCTGACATATGCTCCGAAAAATCAAAAAATTTTTGTTAATAAATCAATAAAAACAATGTCTGATGATAAACCACACATAAAATTGCTTGGTTCTTATAGAAAAGTGTTATTTGATGCTCAAGAAAATGATTTAGCACAGTATATTATCAAAATGGAGTTAGTCTTTTATGGTCTATCAATTAATGAACTTCAAAGGGTGGTGTATGACTATGTTGTACGCAATAAAATAAACCCTCTATTTAATACTAAAAAGAAACTTGTAGATCGAGATTTTATAGTTAGATTTTTGAAACCACAACCCTTTTTGTCTATTCGAAAACCTGAGGCAGTATCCATAAATCGAGTTTTTGATTTAGATAAGGCTGCTGTTCAAAGATATTTTGACAATCTGGAAAAACTTATTAACGAAAACCAATTTGAAGCAAATCGCATCTACAACTGTGATGAATCTGGATTAACATGTGTTCACAAGCCTTTAAAAGTAATAGCTCATAAAGGTAATAAGTGAGAAGTTGCAAATTTTTTATTTGCTTTAGTGAAACACCAAAATATTATTTGTGTGTGTATTTATTTTTATTTTGTATTATCTATGTTTTTATAATTGTATTTTTACAGGCCAACGTGTTGTATCTTCAGTAACTAGTGGAGAGAGAGGCCAAACAACAACTGTTATACTAGCTTTTAATTGTGTGGGACACTGCATACCTCCTATGATTATTTTTAAAAGAAAACGGATGCTAGATTCATTGATTGATGATGCACCACCAGGAACAGTTGGACGCTGTTCTAAAAGTGGTTGGGTAGATACAAATTTGTTTATGGATTTTATAAGACACTTTGTAATACATGGAAATTGTAGCACTACAAATAAGTGTTTGTTAATTCTTGATGGTTACAAATCACACACCAAAAATGATCCGTTTTTGCTAGCATAATTGATCTTATCAATTATGCTAGCATAAATGGATTGCATATTTTATCACTACCACCACATACATCCCATAAGCTCCAACCACTTGATCAAACTTTGTTAAAATCTTTGAAAAGTGCTTATAACTTAGTATGCACAACATGGATGAGAAAGCACCCAGGAAGAAGAATTACAGTTGATAAATTGTAAATTTCACTCATTCCATTTAATAATAAATTCAATTATTTCAAAAAATTTCTTTTTTTTTCTCTAATTATTATAAAATTCATTTATTTTTTTTTATAAATGTATTAGTCTTATTGCATTATTTTCTTTTGTATTTTGGTAAAGTAAAATAGAATGTATATCGGTTTCACCGCTAGGAACTAAAATCGCCGCAATCTTGGGAGGCCAATTTCGGCTTCAACTTTTTTCGGAAAAAACAATAGAATCCGCTATCCAGTTATATTTTGAGATCAGTGCCTAGATATACGAGTTTGCGGACGCAAAGGAGGCTCAACGTCGGAATAGGGGTTTGACAAGGTTGCGTTCCGTATTCACCGTTCCTAGCTCGACGTCACGAAATAATTAAGAGTTTTTTTGATTTCAAATCTGCCATTATGGAGGACAACTAAGTTAGCGGAACTAATATATTAATTATAATATTCATAGTTTTTTCAAAAAATATAATATTTTATAAAATTTAATGTATTTATAACCAGAATAAGAAAATATAAATTCTAATCTGATTTATTTAGTTATTATCATTTTTTTATTTTAAATTAAAGTTTAATATATAAATATGCAAATATTGTAATAATAAAATTATAGTATGGTCAACTTTTGTGCTGTATTTGGATGTTCCAATCATTCAAATCGTGAAAAAGGAAATTTTTTTTCGTTTACCAAAAGTAGTTTGCAATCAAGGCGATAATGGTAAGATTTTATCAAAAGAACGTAGAGAAAAATGGATAAATGCCATAAACAGAGTTGGTAACTATCCTGATGTCCTCCACACTCGAATTTGCAGTGATCATTTTATTACAGGTAGAATAAGCCTTTTTACCTTTGAAATATTTTTATTACTTTGAAAGTTTAATATCATTAATTGTTTTTTTTTTTTTTTTAGGAAAACCTGCTTCTCTTTTCTCACAGAATGGTCCTGATTGGGTTCCATCCTTAAATATGGGGCACAAAAAGTTTAAATTTGAGGTTGAGAAACCTAGAGAAAGATACTTACGACACAAAAATTGTTCATTGTACACGTTGAGAGAGTTATTGGATTGTTACATAACAAATATAAAGTTCTGCAAAGTATTATGCCATTAGATTACTTATATACTAAAGATTCTGGATTATGCACAATAGACAAAATTTTATTGATTGTTCTTCTTTGATAAATATATGTGATTCAATTATTCCTGTGGAATAGTTTTTAAAAATTTAACAGGATAGAAGAATTAATTGAAACTAGATCTTATAAACAAAAATAAATATTATCAAATTAAGTATCAAATATTTTTATTAAAAGTTTACATTTTTATTTCAATTTTATACAATAATTTTTTTTCATGGTCATTTCCCCATTTTGTTGCTGCTGTGCAAAAACGTGCTTGAATGGGGTAGCATATTTGCATAATCAAACTGATTGGTGGTTGGGTGATGTTTGCGCAGCATACACTCCCTAATTTTGAAGCAGTTATACAACCTGCCCTAAAGTAAAACCAGTTTTTACTTTTTGCTTGAAGTTGTACTCTCAACATTTTTACTTTGCTCAATGTGCTATTTTTTTACTTTTTCTATGTGCTATTTTTTTGTCATAGATTATGCCTTGAACTATATCTGAAACAGGCTTGAATTCTATCTTTTTAGAGCTTGGTAGTAACCAATAAGCTTTTTCATCAGTGCATGTTTTTGAACTTTTAATTTTAACTGCACACTCAATATGAAATAGTACCGCACCAACACGTGAACAGCTTTCTCCGAGACCAGCCATGCAATTGCAATGTGCACAAACGATATTTCCTGACTTCTCCGAAATAATCCATGGATGTAATGGTATATCATTCATTTTTTGAGAGTGTTTCACCTAAAAAAATTAGGACAAAAAATTAAAACAAGAAATCCATTTCTATTTTAATATTGAACTAATAATTAAATAACCTACTCTGCCATGAATTCTTATTCATATTTCTCAAATAATTTCACACCAGCGTTGATAACCCAACTTGATACAAATTGATTATAAGAATCAAGAGCTTTGTATGCTTTTAACTAATCCTTAGTAAGAGGACTTGGAGCAAATAAAAAATAGTTAACAATATCCGGATATGTAACATTTGGATAACTATCTATATTATCAGAGAAATTAGTATCTTTAAAAAGATATGGGTTAATGGGTCAACGTGGTTTATAAAGCTTATTTTTTCTAAGTATCTTTGCTTTGCATTAGAATCAAGCTTAGACAAATATTCGCTTTCTGTTGACATTGCCAAACTACTTGTTTGTCCTCCATAATGGCGGTAACGCATATTTACGTATAATTAGAATAAATTAATGACGAGGTAGGAACAGTGGATATATCCAATGTAACAACCAGGATTAATATATTGGAATTAGATCTGTAAACTAAAAGAAAATGTTTCATACTTAAGAAAGTTTTTCATACTTATAATAAAATTTTTTTTTTTTTTTTCATTTAGTATTAAAAGTTAATTTTTATCAATGTACAGTAAAAATTACATCTTTTTTTATTAATTATTAGTTTAGTTCGAATCTAATGAACTTGAATTTTTTTTTTTTTTTTTTTGTATGTCTCTTTTTTCTATTTCAATCCTATTTTTTTGTGACAACTCAATAACCTTTTTTTTAAATACTCTTCATAACTGAATAACTAAAGTTTATGCATGTGATTTGTTTACAAAAGTGTTATGTAAAAATATATTACGGTTTATAATATTTAAAGTAATATAAAAGTCAAAATTACAAAAACAAATTTGTTGACAAAAAATTAGATATTGTTATTTTATTTTATTTTTTTCAGTTTACAATGATAGTTGCGATACAAAATAACATAAAAGTCGTTAAAAAAAATAAACAATTTAGTGTACTAACAATATAAAGCTAGGTTTCAAAAAGAAGATCATAAGGATCATATCATCAAAATCCTAAAAGTTAACATATTTATATGTAATATATAGATATATTGAAAATTTAACATAATACAAAGATTAAAATAATTAAACAACAAACAAAATGAAGCATGAAACAAAAATACCCCACATCATCTGTTATATTATTACTTGTACATAAGCAATAATATAACTTTTAAGTGACCTGCACAGTTTTAATTTAAACTTTATGTTCAATACTTTAACTTTATTGTTCATCTTTGTATCATTTTTTTTAACTAATTAAAATTTGAATTTATTTAATTTTTCTATTTTCTTATCTGTTAAGTTGACAATTACAAATTATTTTTATTCAGTGAATACTTGTGTCTAAAATGTTATTATTATTAATAAGTTAGTTTGCAATATTAAATGTTTGAATCTTTATTAATATTGAAAGTTACTAACTTCAGTGGTTTTATATAGTAACCATATGTTTAGGGAACATGGATTCTGTTGCGAAAGTATCTTTCAACAGGAAAAATATATACTTTTCATTGCGCAAACTCAGGGGAAAAAATACTTGAAAATAGGTGAAAATCAGGTAAAATGAATTTTTAAAACTGCCATAATCCCAGTGTATGTAGTGTACTATATAATCAACATTATTATTTTTGGAAATTAAGGTGGTTTTTTTTTGATAATTACCATTTAATTTATATTATTACACGTAAAACATTGTTTTTAACATACATAAAAATAATAATATATAAATAATAAAGGTGTTAAGTTCTTATAATAAATGTGTTTTATATATATATATATATATATATATATATATATATAGCCCACGTTAACACTATATATATTTATAAAGTTGTCAAGGCTTGATCATATGAACAATGATTGTGGCCTAATATTTTAATAATCACAGAAGATTTTATTTAAGTTGTATAATATCGCAATAGCAATGTTTGGTCGCATACATTGGATCAACGTTGGGTTTAGTTCGTAAATACTATTAACTTTTTGCGTGTATTTAGTTAAATATCAGAAAAAAAGAGTTATTTTATTATATATTTATGTATGTATATATTTATATAGCTTTTATTACTTGAATGAAAGCTATCTTGTCCATGTTAACATCATAACAGGCACCATATTTTTTTGGTAATTTTGAATTAAAAAAAACAAGATACAAACCAATTGAACACTGTATTTTGGAAACGTGACGAGTCACAAAAATTAAAATTTTACAGGAGAGTGAAAAATGTTTCTCCTGTAAAAAATTGAATGAAAATGTTTTTTGTAGTTTTTTTAAAGTAATAAGTGTTTACACCTTATATCTTAAATCAGAAAAAAAAATTTATCCGAAGCATCAACTTTTCCTAAAAAAGATATTTTTTTCAAATAACCTCACTTTTGAAAAAAGTGTGACTTGCTTGTTTTATCCAAACTTTGGTTTAACTTTTTTTATATAGAGCTTTGTTTTAGTTTTTATATTGCTTAAATATATTTATGCTGATAAGTATTTTATATAAATCAGAATCTTATAATAAATAGTTGCATATATTATAAGGTTTTAAGCTCTCTTATATACTTATTAATGTTAGTTTTCTGTAAATAAAAATAACAATAAATATCAACAACAGTAATAAAAATAACACATGTTTGTATCTATAACACCTGTAATATTAGATATTATAAGAAATAAATGTCATGTTTATTCACACCTGATTAAATTGTGTATAGTTGATTATTATTTACCTTCCATTTTAATTTTACTTGTATGACTTTTATTTTTAAAATATTACTGAATATTAAGTTACATTAAATGGAACCGATAAGTTTCTAAAGTAATAAACGATAAACTCAATTTTTTTTTTTTAATTTTAATTCACTCCTAACAAAACTGCAAACTTAAAATAGGAGTAATAAAAAAAAATAGAGTTAAAGAGTAAGGAAATGCGTGAAAGAAGACTTAAAAAGTTGTACGTTGTATGAGTCAGGAAAACAAGTAAAAGAATAAGATTTTGCTGAATGGCAAACAAGAATTTTAGTTATGACAACTAGATAGATCCTTTGAGCAGCAACCATAATTGTATTTGTAGAAAAGAGAAATAAATGGAACTTTATGACGATGGAAGAAAGACTTGAGTTTCACTGATAGAGCAGGTCCAGCTATGTTTACATTGCGTTTTTGAACCTTGGCTAGAACAAAAAGAACATTAGAAGAACCAGCCCAATTATGATGGCTGTATTCTATACATGGATGAATAAGAGATTTTTCAAGGTACATAATAGAATCAGGAGTAAGATAATGGCGGGTATGATAAAAAGAAACAACCTTAGCAGATGTTAACATTGCAATCGATTTTATATGTGGTTTCCGTAAGAAAGTTTGAATCATAATTTTAAAAGCGATAAAAATAATAGAAATAATATAGTTTTTTAAATAAGATTTCATAATTCATGATCAATATAAATATTTTTTATTGAATATTCAGCGTAGTTAAGGAGAAATCAAAGAAATATATAGCCCTTTCTTTTTTAAAAAATGCCGTTATATTTTGTGTGCGCTTTGATCATGATTGTTAACAAGGCCACAAGTTAAAAGGCCACAAGTTAAAAGGCCAAGGCCAAGAGTTTTAAGGAAAAGGCCAAGATCAAGAGTTTCAAGGCCAAGGCCTAGGCAAAACATTTTCAAGACCAAATACTTTAATTTTTACCTTACGTTAAGACCAATTATCAACAAAACTATAAGTAGCTAGTGCAGAATTCTACAGAATTCTGCAAAATCAATAAGAAAATATATATATTTTTTTTAAAGCAAAGGCCAAAATTCTCAAGGCCAAGACCAAGACCAAGGCCAACAGTTTTAAAGCCAAGGCCTCAATTTTTGACCTTAAAGCCAGGCCAAGACTAACAACTCTGGTTTTGATTGGGTTTGTTTTTTTAAATCACGAAGCTCGTTGTTTTATATTGTTTACAAATATTCTGTGAATTTATTAAAAACGAGTTTGAAGTTTTAGCATAATACTATGGGGCAGAAGTTATATAAAAGCTGAAACGTTTCTGTTTAGTAATTTATTCAAACGATTATAAAGAGATTTTGGAAGTAAATTGCTATGAGGAAAAACTAATGTGAAAACTTCGGTTTTAACGTTTTTACTGTTTACGGAAAGATAAAGCATTTATTGAATATTTTATGTTGTAAACAAAGAGTTTTTACATTCGAATAAAAGAGGCATATTTGGAATGTAAATACTATAATACGAATAATACGAAAATAAATGGGGTGGTACCCCAAGAAATAAAGAGACGTAAACAGTTAAAAAGTAATAAAAAAAGGATACTCAAATAAAGTTAAGAAAACTAAAAAAATATCATATGAATATGGAGGTTTTTATTATAATATATTTATTTCAGAAATTTTTTTATGCTTTTTGAGTAATTTTAATTTTTATATCACAAAATCTCAAAATATACTTTTTCACTAGTTTTTAAAGTTTGCGAAATGATAACTTTTTAAATAATAATGCAAAAGTTCTGAAATTTTCACATATTGTTCTTCATATTATTAAAATTCATTTGAGAAAAGATTTTTTTTCAATGCATTTTAGATCTTGAAATTTTGTTATATTAGGGTTGTTTGGCTCGCTTACTTTTTAGTGTTTTATGCATAATTTCTAAAATATTCATTTGTTTTCATTTCTTTTCTCTCAAATGAATTATGTTACCATGATTAAAAAATGTTCCAAATTTCATGCTAAAATGACAAGTAAATTTTAAGTAATTACTTCACAAAAATTATTTATGTGGTTATTTTTAATTTTTTTGGAATAATTGAGGCAAAGATTTTCAAGTTTGATAGCATTTTTAAAAATTATTTTAAATTATGCATTTATGTTGTAAAAATAAAAGTGTGCTCTAGTTCCAATCAGATTTTATTATATTTCTTGAGGTACCACCTTAACACATTTATTTCAGCTGTTTTTATTACACTGCCCCGTCGCGTTTTATGTATTTTAGTGGTAGTTTTGTTTTGCTTGATGCTTTGGTTAAAAAAAAATATTTATAAAAAAATAATAAGTTATATAAAAAAAGGTTAAATTCTACTTTTTAAAAATATATAACAGTAATTATCGAAAATAAGCGGCAAACACTAAAATTTGAAGTTTAAGAATGTAAATTTTTGTTTTTAAGAAATGCAAATCGTTGGGATCTCTCTTCACTACGCTGAGTAACAGCTATTGAGTTTATGGTTTTTAAAAAGCTAGTTTTTAAAGACCGGAAACATTTCTAGATATTGCAATTGGCAATCATTTAATTTGAGTCCTGCGCTTAGGAACAGTAATAGTAAAAGGACGAGACTTGATTGAATGACGAGTAACATAAAAATGAGTTTTAGTAGGTGGCACAAGAGATTTAGAGCAATTTCCATTATAATATTTATAGAAAAGAGAAGCAACATTATGACAGTGTGATAATGGTTGGAGGTTGGATACAAGAGCAGGTTCAATGCGTTTTTGTGCCTTAATTATAATTAAAATATTATATAGACAATAACTAATTGAATACAAAACATTAATAAGGAAATTCATTTTTAATTTAGTTATAAGCTACTGTATTTGAAACCGAATTTTTTTTTCTTTTTAATAAAAAATCGAAAATATTTTTTGGTAGCTTTATTTTAGGCACCCAAAATAAAGCTTCCATACTGTTCCAGCGATACCAAAATAGGTTTGGGTTTGTCCCTGGCCTGGATCCAGGATATTGCAGGAATAATAAAAAGCACATTTATCATCAGAGAGAGAAAAGACATTTTTTTTTTTTTTTTTTTTTTTTTTTTTTTTTTTTTATTCTTTATTACAATCATTACTACAATTTCTATTATAACTTGTGAATAAAACGTAAGACATAAAAAAAAGAAATAAATAATATTTACAATAAAGATTTCGTTAACAATAGAAATATGACAATAAATATAACAATAAAAATTAGGAATAAAGAATGCGGAAACTCGAAGAAGTCCTTGAGGTCTTGTCGTAGAGAACCGCTGGAATCAAAACGCTTTAAATGAATTCATTTTTATTGATTTTTTGTAAATGTTTATTAGCTTTTGGATTGGACTTTTTCATGGACTGTCACAAAGAAAATTTAAAAAAAGAATCCCAGTCAGCTCTAAAGATTTTTCTCCGGATGTAGTTACATCCGAAAATATTCAGAGGTGTAACTGCATCTAGTTAAAATAATGCATTGTTGAATAATTATTTTTTTGGATCTAGTTATATCCGAAAAAAATTATGTGTAACTACATCTGGTTAAAATAATGTATTAGTATAATTTTTTTTTCTCTGGATATGCTTACATCCGAAAAAAATCAGATGTGTAAATACATCCGAAAAAAATCAGATTTTTAACTACATATGGTTAAAATAGTGCATTATTACAAAAAAAAAATTTTCGGATGTAAATTACATCCGGTAAATCTATCGATGTAGTTGCACGGATGTTATTATACATCAATGAAATTCGGATGTTGTTACCATGACCCTTTTAGATGTCCCGTGACAAATAAAAAGTTAAATGTCACGCCATATTTAATTTAAAAAATTTGCGTGACAACTATAATTATAAATGCCACACCAAACGTAATATCTGAAAGTCGCGAGACAACTTTAATTCTTAATGTCGCGTGAAAAATCGGGCTTGGTGATATAGGAGTTTTATTAGACAATTTGGCGTGACATTTACAGTGTACAAACATATACTTTTTAATTTAAAACATTTCAATGTTTTCAGTTTTTTTTTTCTTTCTTAGAAAAAAGGTAATTGCTAGTTCATCATAACTAGTGCATCAAATACCGGTAGAACCGATACCAGAATACCGGGATTTTTTAAGTACCGAAATACTGGCTCAATACCGATATTGAAAAATATACGTACAAGGCTCATGCGCGATCACTTTCTTCACGTAAAACACAAAATGGAATATTTTAAACTTCTAGGCGCGATAAAAAACACTCGTTCAACTTGTAATGAGAATATAAAATCACGCTCGCTCAAGAGTTTGGGATGGAGGAAATGATAAGTCGTTAAATTGATTTTTTGTTTAAATTTATTGATAAAAATTGTTAGCTAAAGATAAACTCTTTTTTCCTTCTATTAACAAAGCAGAATATTTCCATTTCTGCGCGTAATTTTTTATTTTTCTTTGTTTTTATAATTAGAAGTCAAGACTTAGCAATATGCCTACCATTATGAACAACTCTAAGAAAAATATTTTTTTAATATTTATATATAAAATATATTTTATATACCTGAATATTTAAATATACATGTTTTTATCATTTAATTTTGTGTGTGTCTATGACTTTTTTAAAAAGAAATATTTAATGACTGTTAATTTTCTTCGAAAATATGAGTTGTAGAGATATTTCACTTGAAATATTCACAAGCAATTTATTTTCAAAAAATAACTACAAGAAAGTGACACATTTTCAACATCTGTGTGTGATCTTACTTGAACTGGATTTACACGATTGCTGTAACTCTAATCATTTGATAGAATGCAATCCTGTAACTTTCAGGAAACTTTTACTAATATTCAAAATATTATCTTTAAAAAAGCATACTTGTGAAACTTATATTTTACGAAAAATTAAAGTTTATTTATTTTAGTGACTAAGAATTGCGTTTTTTTTGTTCAGTGCGTGCTTTAAACTTAATTTATTCTATTGAATACCATGATTTATTTTCAATGCACAGTGTTTATTTAAAATCTAGCTTTACGTCACTGGCTTTAACGTAGAAAACGCGTTTAAGAAAAAAAAACTCAATATTGAAATTATTTAGTACCGAAATACCGGAAATATTGAAAATTGAGATGGGTATTGGATGCACTAATCATAACTTTATAAAAATTTAAGTTATAATCACGTTAACATAAATCTCGTTCACTTTCACAACCTCCAAAATGAGGTGGATTGCATCCTGGATATGGCTCATTTATTCTTAAAGGCTTTCTTCTAATAGACGTAAAAATAGCATTTTCAAGCTTAATTGAGAAATGTCTTGAGATATCTCATAACTATTGTATATTATAATATACATTTATATAATATAATTATACATTACTTTTTATTACACATTATATATTAACTTATTTCATAGGCAATCAAAACAGAACAAAACAAAATAATTTATCAAAAATTAATCAAAACAAAATTAATTAAAACAAAACAAAACAATAAAATTATTTTTTAAATATTCAACATTAAAATAAAGATTTAAAAAATTAACAAAACACAAAAATCGTTATTAAAAATAATAATTTTTTATAAACCTAAGAAATGTTATAAAAATTACAAAAACTATTTAAAAAAACTTTTTTATTAGTTAGGGTTCTTTGTCGGAGGAAGTGGTTGATCATGA
>NC_061164.1:21900902-21930902 GCF_022113875.1 Hydra vulgaris
ATAAATAGTAATGGTTCAATAAATAAAAATACAAGTTCTGGGTTATTGTCACGTTGTTATTTGATGAGCAAGTTGCGAGAACGATTTTTGCAACAAATTCATTATTTTAATTAGTTAAACATACAGAATTCCAAAAACTTATGTTGATGTTGAGGCCAGGCTATAGTGGCCCAAAAAGAGAGAGCGTAGATGACAAATTAAGATGAATTTGTTAACACATAGCCACAAACAGATGAATTTGTTAGCACACAGTCTAGAAATTGACAATGTTAAAAATCATATAGTCATTATTGTCAAATATTTTAAAAACCACTATTTTACTATGGCAGAATATAGAAAAGTTGGTGGATAAAAACTTGTATTGCCTCAAGATACTCTGGAATACGCTGGAATACCATGTGTGACTGTCTAAAAGTGTATATTGCAAATTGGTCAACTCTGCTGAAATTCTGTGAGTCTAACCGGGCCATAATTGACACTACAATGCAACAAAATGTCTCTGGCTTAGTCATTAAGAAATCTGCAGAAGATCTACTTGCTTGCTTAGAACCTATTGCTTTTGAACTTGATAAAGCACAAATGCAAAATAGTAGATGTAGTAGAAATATGGGAAAATCTAGAAAACAAACTTTTGTGTAAGTGAGAAAATTATTAAAATTCAAAAAAAGATACGAAAAGGCAGTGACACCATCCCATCTTCTGGCTAATCTTCTTCACCCTCTTTACCAAGGTAGAATGTTAAATGAAATTGAAAAAAATACTGCGTTGGAATATGCCAATCTACAATACTCACATATTATTCCTACAGTTACAAAATTTAGAGGAAAGTTGTACCCATTCCTGGAATTTGAATTTAGCTAGGAGGTTTTAACAGCATTATTTTCTTTTCAGTGGTGGAGATCACACCTTGATAACATTGAAAGTAAAACATTAAATACAATTTTGCGATTGATGATTGTGGTAGCTTATTATGCAGGAGTTGAACGTGTGTCCCCATCTTATGGCTTGGTACATTAAAAACTGAAATAGATTGGGTACAGAAAAAACTGCTAAGTTTGTGTTTTTCTTCAATGCAATTAATCAAAATTATTCAATTTGATGTTAATGGTTAATTTTAATACTGTGCACAAGAGAAAAAAATTTTAGTTTTAATTGATAATTATGTTTATTGATTTGTATTGGGCACTGTAACAATACCTGTTTTATTTATTTTTATTTTATACTTTAATTATATATTTAATTAGTTTTGTTTTGAAATATGACCAAAATTTTAAGAAAATTTTTATTATTAAAAAATCTCTCTCTCTCTCTCTCTCTCTCTATATATATATATATATATATATATATATATATATATATATATATATATATATATATATATATATATATATATATATATATATATATATATATATATATATATATATATATATATATATATATATATATATATGTATATGTATATATATATGTATATATATATATATATATATATTATATATATATATATATATATATATATATATATATATATATATATATATATATATATATATATATATATGATTACTTGCTTTGTGGCAAGTAATTGAAAATGTAATCATTACTTTTTTTGGAAAGTAATGATTAATAGTGATATTAAATTACCCATTACTTTTGTTTTGTCCCCTATTTTTGGAATCCTAACTCTGGTTAATATATCTCTCATGTCATCATTAATAATCCTGATCCTAAGACCATTTGGTTTACATTAACATTGTGATAGCTAAAGCTATTTAAATATATTTAGTAAAGTAAAAATATTTAATAAAGTATTTAAATATATTTAGTAAATAAATATTATGGCAACCTCAGTTTCATTTAGTGGTTGTGATAAAGAAGATGGCATACTAAGGGCGTATTTGCCTGTTTTGAATTTATTTCATCTGCTTAAAGCAACAGACAATGCTGATTATGCAAGCTATGATTGTTTTGCTTCATGCATCTTCACTGCAAATGTCAGCTTCGTGATAAGCAGAAGCAGTCCATAGACACACAGCCCTTTATTAAATACCTATTCTAATTATATGACACAGTCATAAATGATAGAATATTATATGTATTATGTATTATAATACATAATTGTTTTAATTCTTATATATTTGTTTTAATTTTTTTTGTGCATCTTTCAGCGAATAGAAATGGGAAAGTTTCAAATATATTTAGGTGGAAATATGGAATTGTTTTGTTTGAAGTTTTTACGCTAGGTAGGTAAAAGTATACTGTAAAAATTCGTGACAATTTGTTGTGTACTATTTATAATTTGATAAGCCTTGTTTTATTTTGAATTCACTGTTCGTTTGTTTTTTACAAGAAGTACGCTTTATCCTACAATAAGTAATCGTGGGCTACTGGAGTTTTTAAAGTCTGGTTGCAGGATGGATCGACCAGAAAATTGTTCTCAACCTATGTAACTTTTTTTGTTTTTTTATTATTATTATTTTAAGTTTTATCCTTGAAATTTTTTTTTTTTTAAAAAACACCATTTTTTTTAATTTTCAGGTATGATATAATGGTACAGTGTTGGAGTGACGATCCTTTACAGCAACCCACTTTTACAGAGTTATGTAAGCTTTTTGACGGAATAATTGCTGGAGGTGACAGTTATTTGAGTTTTGATATTAACGAAGAAAATAGTTATTACAAAGTACCCTCAATTTACAACAAGTCTTTTAAAACATATTTTGGAAAAAGAGTTTCTAGAAACATCGTTTTAAGTTTAAAATTTGTTTGAAAGAAAGTTATTCATGATATTTACGATGTTTGAAATGTTTGTTTTCTTAAAGTATTTTTTAAATTTTATTTCAAGGTGTTTTTTTTTAAGAAATATTTGTAATTTAAAATCTAACTTTATTAATTATTTTTTTTATCAATCATATATATATATATTTGTTAAATTTTTGAAAATGTATTTTTGAATATCTTTTTGCTATTTTTACTTTTTTTTTTGCAGCTAAAATATAGAATTGCATAAGACATTTTTATCCTATTATAATGTTGAATTAGATATTAAAGTATTTTGATAACATATCCACTCAATGCAACTAAGGCATAGTACACGTTTTTCCGAACAAAAATATAAATTTTTGTTCGGAAAAACGTATACTAAATATAAAAAAAATATAAGTTTAATATAAATTTCAAATCCTAGAAAACAAAAAACTAAATGTATCGTTCTAAAGTTAAAAGTTTGAAGTTTCTAAAAACATGTAACATGTAGAAATGGTTTTCGAAAAATTTTAGGATTTGATGCTTTAAACAAAATTTACAAACAAACTTTAAACAAAATTTTTTAGACTTCAAATTTAAATTATTTTTCTAGTAAATCATTTTGAAACCTTTTTTTTTTTAAACTTTTCAAATTTTTATGTAGATTTGTCTCACGCAAAATATAGATGCTTTTCAAATTGAAAATTTATTATAATAATTAAATAGTCTTTCATTGAGAAATTTCTATTTGGTCTTCTTTAAGATTGTCACGCTTTGACATGTCACGCCGTGACACTAATAGTAACATTTTTCATTCTAGCGTAAGAATATTTATTTATTTTAAATAAATATTTATAAAATACTTGTAACTAAAATAGGGCAATAAAGATCAATAGATATTTAAATATTTTTAGTTTTTGTTTTATGTGTCTTAAGTTTATGTTACGTTGTGACGACTCTTTTTAAAATTAAATTTTTTAAAGACTTATTTATTTAAAAATGTTACGCAAAAAACATGTTGGTTTAACATTTGTCGTAATTTTTTTTTTTTTTTTGTGGATAAGCTTTTAAACCTCCTTTAATATAACTAACATTGTTTTCATTTATTAAACTTGTAGGTGTACCTGAAATATATGTAGACACATTTTACTAACACCTTTGTTATTTAGTTTTTCTTAAATTTTGTCACGCCATCGCTGAAGACTTCGCTGAAATATTCTGAATGTTAATTGCCTATACAATTCTTATAAAAAGTAAACTTTCACAAACAAACTGTTTATTTCTTTGTTGAAAGTAATGAAAATGCCTCAGACACATGGTGAACGCCAGCGTAAGTATAGAGAAAGACAAATGCAAAAATATGGTCCGGATTTTATAAAATAAAAAGATTCGAAACGGAAAAAGGAAAAATGATAGCCTAATGTTGAATTAACACGTTTAAAGGACAAGTTAAGAAAAAAAAGAGTAGAATTTCCTCATCTAAAATAACATCTTACAACTCTTCTGCTTACAAATCATCTTGTATACTTGGTAAAGCTGTTAAAAAAGCAATACGTGCTACTCCAACATCTTCTCTTAAAAAAGCAACTTTTGTTAAACAACTTGTAATTCAGTTTAACAAAGATTTACTAGACATACAACCAACACATGGACCTAATCGGCTATTCCATGTTGTCGCGGCATGATGTTTGACTATTTTTTGGGGGAAAACATCAGATTTTAGCGCATTTAAAATTAAAAATTAAAAATACTAAAAACTTTTCATATACCATTACATTTCTACATTACTGTTTCTAAAAACATAATTATTTAGTTTTAATATTTTATAGACTTTTAGGTATACGCATTAAAAGGTTGCGTCACGACGTGACTAAAATTATCTAACATTTTCCGTCATAAGAAGAAGTAACAGGAGTTCAGCTCTTGTGGATTTTTTGAAGTATTTTTTTGTTATGTCTTGGATACTTAAGGCGAGTTTCCACTCATCCGTTTTTCTACGGGAATGGGAAAAATAATCACGTGAGCATGCGTAATAAAAGTTTTTATTTGTCCGAAAGAAAACTGCGCATGCTCACGTGATTATTTTTCCGTTCCCTTTCCCTTTCCCGTAGAAAAACGGATGAGTGGAAACTCACCTTTAAATGGTGTTATAATAGTATCATAACATTTTAAAAACGTTTTATAAATTTAAATGGGGACACCACATAAATATATCAAGGGAGTTTACGTCACACCGTGATGTCACGGTGTGACAGTACAAAATCTTTGAATATAAAGACAATAACATTATCAAAAAGAAAGTTGAAACAAAAGAAACCGTATTTTATAAGATTGGTAGCGTTTAACAAAACAGTTTATTTACAATAATTTCAAAAAAAGTCTTGTAAAATTCAACTACGTTTTTTTTATTAAATTTTATCTAGTTAACTAAGTATGATGCACTTGAATAAGGTTTCATTTCCATTTTATCATTAAATTGTTTTAAGCAATGGGCACAAAATATTCCAGACATTTTACTAGCATTAATAATGATGTTTCCAAGTTCTGTGCTATCAAAAGCAGTTTTAATTTTTTCAGCAGCAACCATGAAAACGTTTACTTGACTTTCATCTCTGACGGCTTTATAATATGCTGTTGTGTCATTAATCAGAGCTTCTCTTCGAATATTTGTGTTGCTAATCTTTTTATGGTTGCTATTATACCATCGCATGGTCCTTTACGATGTAAAGTAATTCCAGCAATATTTAATTTTGTGCTTGCTTTCAAGCCATGGAATTGAAATTACTATGTAACAACTTTTAAATTGACTGCTAGGACCATCAGATCAAACTTGTAAGTATTTTAGATCCTTTCTAATAAGGTTAGTTATAAAAAGGTCAATAAAATAAATAACTGAACTTCTTGAATGGTTCAAATCATCAGAAATAATACCGGCAGATTTACAAGAGTCACCAGGCCAGCTAACAGCAGTAAATAATGTTACTAATTTTTTGTTCCAATGTGCTAAACAATTTTATTGTATTTGGTAAAGCATGCGAATATAGGGGAGTTTTTAAATCGATGAAATGTAATGCTTTGAGTGTCAAGATAATGTTTTCATGTTTTTGACATTAACAAACATTTCTAGACATTAAGCTTGATAAAAGTATATGGCCTGGTCTCAAACTAGCAAACTTGGATTTACTGATTGAAAAATCAGTCTGTTCGTTTTTAAATATTTGATATGCTTTACTTATATTCATTGTTAAATACCTTTTTTGCATTTTCTTTTTTTTTTTACTACTTCTTAAAACAATTGTTTCTCTTTCTCCAGGTGCCTGACGGGATATACAATTTTGTTCAAAAAAACTATTGACGCATAGCTTCGTTTCATCATTAAGAGCAGCCATTATGAACTTTTTTCCACCAAAAAAAATTTCAATGCTTTTTTTTTTTTTAACTTTTATATACTTTTTTTTTCCTCAAAAAAAAATTATTAAAATTTACAACAACAAAAAAAAATCCTACTTTCAGTTGTGTGCCACCTTAAGTTGTTGAATAAAGTTGTCTCGCGCTCTGTGGTCGTCAAGAGTTATTAAACCTTTTGGTAAGTACTTTATCATAAATACCCAACCAAATTTGTTAAATAAAAAATTATTTGTAACTCCAAAATATAACATAAAGGTTTAATTATTTTCCAGCTGTAGTTGTTTATATTTAAAAATATATATATTTTAATGTTATTTATGCTTATAATTATTCTTATATTAAAATTGCTTGCTTACAAATAAAATATTAATTCCAATTTTGTTAAATATATTAATAATATTACAACCTTATTAATAAGGTTGAAATCAACAATGAAAAAACAAAAACATACGTTTTTAAATATTATATAAATAATAATAGTAAGATTGATATATTATATAAATAATAATACTAAGATTGATATATTATATAAATAATAATAGTAAGATTGATATATTAAAGTTATATAACTTTGATCATAAAAATAATATAATAAATAAAAACAGAAAATTAAATTTTTTTTTTGCCATGAAAATCGAGAGAACTTTATAATTCTCATTTACTAGTATTCTATTTATTTATATTAGCATATTTTTTTTCGTTAAAGATTTTTCTATTATACATAGAGATCTTTAACGGGCGTAATTAAATTTTTACTTTGTGAAGTGAAATTTTTGATTTTTTCTAAAATTATGTCACAACTAGTGAATCCAAATCCGGATTTCGGAATTCCGAAATTCCGTCATATTTTGAATTTTTAAAAATCCGGAATTCAAAAACGTAAATTCCGGATTTTTAGAATTTAGAATTTCGATTATTTAATTCTTATTTTATTTTTGAAGTTATTTAGAACTGTTTTTATAAAAATTTCAAAAAACTTTTGTTTTGTTTTTATATTATGTATTTCTTCCGTTCTAAAAATTTTAATTTTTATTACTAAAAACGATTTTCAACAACAAAGTTGTCATCCTCAGTAGTATAATACAACAGTTTTTAGTAATAAAAATTAAAATTTTTAAAACGAAATAAATACATAATATAAAAACAAAACAAAAGTTTTTTTTTGAAATTTTAAGAATTTTTGAATTTAGAAGAACTTTTACTATAGATGGCAGCATCGTGTACTTTCATTGTTATAAATTCAAAAAATTTAAATTTTAGTAGGCTTAGGCTACTGCAAATGCATTAAAATTCTTTTTTTAAATGAAATATTAACATTAAGAAATTAAATTGTATGCAGAGCAGACAAAGTAAGTCATTATATTAATTTTATGTTTCAAAAATTTTGTAGACTTACATTGTTATTGTTTTAAATCCCAACCCAAGTATGGTAGATAAATCTGAAGAAACTTTTATGGACATTTCAAAAGAAAGCTCATCAAATTCAGTGTGGAAATATTTTCTACGAGGGAAAACAAATCAGGTGGCGAAATGCATGCAATGCAAGCAAGTTTTAAAGATATTGGGTGGATGTACAACTCCCATGCACACACATTTTCGTTCTAAACACAACACAGTTTTAAACAAGCGAAAGTTTGATGAAAATACAACAGCTTCTACATCTGACAGTAACTATAGTGTTGTGAGCACAACCAGAAAAACAAACACGATCATTGATTTTTTCAAGTCAAAAAAAGATGAAACTTTTTCTGCCGTAGTAGCTAGAATGATTGCTTCTGATGGTTTACCGTTTCGTGTTTTTTGTAGGTCAAACGATTTAAGAAAATGTTTAACAATGCGTGGATTCGGTGATATTCCAAAATCACCCACCAGCAAACGTTCCCCTTTAAAAAACGAAGTGTTGCAAAAACATGTGAAGGAATATCATGAAAAGGAATTGCAGCTATTGCTTGATTCGAAGACAGATGGAGTAGCCTGATGTCCATGTTAGAACGTTTTAATCTTTTGAAAAGTTCAATAAAAAAGGCAATAATTGATATCAAAGCGGATACATTTTTGAATGATTCAGAATGGAATATAATATCTACAGTTTCTAGAAATTTGAAGCCTATAAAATTAGCCGTAGACGCGTTATACCGTGCTGATGCAAATTTACTTTCTGCGGATGCAACATTTACGTTTGTGTTAGAAAATTTTGATGAGAATGAAGAAATTGGCCGTGAAATGAAAAACGAGTTTGAAGTTCAAATTAATCGAAGAAGAACTGTGGTATCTGATGTTCTTCAATATTTGCATAATGGGGGTAAAACCAAAATTCACAAGAACATTTTGCGTCGCTCGAAAACTGAAATTAACAAAATTATCATATCCCTAATCCAAAGACTTAGTGGTGAAGTAGCATTAGAAATAGACCCGACAGTATCTGAGTCTACTGAAATGGATGACGATAAACCTATCGAATCATTGGAAACTCAGTTATCCTTGCAGAAAATTCTTCAGCAAAAGATAAAGGAATCAATCTCGGAATCACGGTCAAAAGTTTTACAAAAATCATCGATTCATTCCGAAATTCGCAGTAAAATGAAATTTTGGGATGAAGGGGGATCCCGCGGACCGCTTTTGGAAGATCTTTACAAAAGTTTATTAACAATTCCACAAACAAGTGTGGAGTCAGAGCGCGCTTTTTCCGCTGCAGGAGCATTTTCAACAAAAATTCGATCAAGGCTCAACGACAAAACATTGGATACTTTGTGCTTTTTAAGAAGCTTTTTCAAAAATCAAAATGAAAATTGAACTTTTATTTTGCAATTTTATTTATGTAGTTCAAAAATATTTTAATATGAAATATTTCCTTATTTTGTAATTTGTTTTAATTTTATTGTTTTGAACTAAATACATTTATGTTAAAAAATAATGTACTTTCTTTTCTTTATATTTTTTAAATTCTTTTATAATAATTCCGGAATTAAACCGGAATTCCGGATTTCATATCCTGTAATTCCGAAAATCCGGAATTCAGTTTTTTACAAAAAAATGTCACAACTAATATTAAAATGTTTCACCGGATGATTATGCCTAAACAATTGACTAATTGGCGCGACTAAAGTAAATGACTGCTCCTCCACGGTGCTGAAACATAAACTTGAAATTTAAGTTACAGAATAGTTGAAGTGGTCTAACAATGAGAAATTTCACAATCAAGAATAAATTTATTGCTTTAATCAATTAATTATTATTCAATTATTGTTTTTTTATTTTAAACAAAACTAGTTGAATTGCATTTTGAGTAGTTCGTTGGAGTTTTGCTCATAAGTTAATGGTCTTTTTGTACCATTAGTAACATCTGTTGTGGGCCAGCCAACAACTTTCCAAAATGTGGTGTAATGACTAGTCATCGGCTAGTCACCTTTGGCGACTATCACTACTACCATTGTAATAAAACGATGAGCAAAACTACAGTGGACCGCTCAAAATGCTCAAAATATCGGTCCACTGAAATTTCGCTATAGAATGTTTGCTGGGTAATATCGAACATGGTTGTTGAAAAACTCTCTTGTATGATAAGTGTTTATGGAGATAGAGTCAAATGTGTTGACAAGAAAACACATTTTAATGGAAAGAAAAAGTTTTAAAAATTTGAAAAAAAATTTCTTCTCTTTCTTTAAAATAATATATTTTTTTGTTAAAACTTTTCTTCTATATTTAATTGTCAATAAATGTAAAAAAAGTACGCATAAATACTCGAGAATTTTTAGTTATTTTTAACAACTTTTTAGCAAAATATTTCTACACTCTCTCCTGAAAAATTATATTGACGCCTAAGGTAATCGTTTGATAAGTATTTATTAACCAACTAATGTAAATATTAAATGTATTATTTTATTAGTGCTTAATTTTTACATTGAAAATATTACAATTAAATTTTAAAATATTAACATAAATATTCAAATATTAAAATAAATATTCAAATAACATCAATTAAAATATGTAAAATTTAAAAATATAAAAAAATACATTTATCTTAATAAAAACTACATAAAAGTACGTTAATGTTTACTTTAGACCTACAAAAAACAGTTGACATTAAAATTAATAAAATTGTGGCTACTACATGATAAAAAATACCTTTTAAAATTTAAATTGTCCCTTACTGTTTCCATTTAACAAATGTTTATAAATAGGTAGGTTTATAAATGACGAATAAATGTTTATAAATAGGTAGGTTTATAAATGACGAATAAGTTCTTTCAGGTTTATAAATGTTATCAAAAATTCTACTAAAAATCATTCCGCGTCTTCTTCAACTTGCTCTCCTTTTTTTAATTTGCTTATGATCTAAAACATTTAAAATAAATTATTTCTTAAAAACTAAACTTTGAATCTAAATGTAATTTTATGATAAATATTAATTAAACGACACATGTATGATATTTAGTAACTACAAGATACATGTATGATAATGAGTAATTGCATTATTGATTGCATTATTCATTGACTATAAATAATTTATTTTGTTAAAATTTTGCTAATAAATAATCCGATAAATAGATTATCCTTTAAAATTCGGACACCCAAGGGGCTTTGCAAGAAAATCATACTACCTTCAAGGGTGATTTATAATGTAAATGAAAAACTTAAAATAGTAAATTCATAGATACAATTATCTAAGTTTAATAAAAAATTTTAAAATCAGTTTTTAAGGTGAATTTATTTGTTTAAAAAATTTATATTTAACAGTTGTTTTTACAGGTTAATAAGATAAAATTTTCAGGAAAATAAAGAATTAAATATAAAAATCATCAATTTCAGCCTTAACTACTCTTTTAACTGCCAGTAAGTTTAGTTTAAAAAGTAAGTTTAGTTTTTAACTGAATGTAATGTGCACTAAAGGTTATTCTGATTGTCAATAAAACCATTTATATGCTTGATGACAACATAAATTATGGTGTAGTCTAATTAAAAACCAATAGCATTAAATCTAATCGTTCCTAGTGTCCTTTATTTTCCTGACATTACTTAGTTTCCATACATGCATTTAGAAACACCACATAGAGGGATATGTTAATAAAGTTTTATCCAAGAAAAAATTGGTTTAAAAATACATTTAAGACAAAATAACTCTAAAATTTGTTTTAAGTTCCCATGTTTCTTTAACAAACTTATCAATTTATCAGTCAAGATCATCAGTTTCTTCACAAAAGTCATAAAAGATTTGAAAAATGCTTTTGATGAATGCTCTCAAGCATTGATGCTAGTTCCTTCTGACAATATGATAAGTTTCAAAAATTTTTATGGTGATAAAGAAACCATTAAAATTTTTAACAACAAGATCTTCAAGATCCCCAAGTTAATGTTGTTAAATGGTATTTTTTGTAACTTGTAACTTAATGTTAATCAATGTTTATCAAAATATTACAGTTGATTACTTTAAACTTAAAATAATTAATTGTTATATAAATGATAAAAAATAAGATAAAAAAACCGCCTTTTAGTTTCTTAAAGAATTTTAATAAGAACTTTGATAAGAATTTTAAACTTATCAAATAAAAAAACAGGTAGTTGTCCTTTTATAAGTTTGTATTGTAAGCAGATCAAGGGACCTGATTCAAGCAGATCAAGGGACCTGATTCAAATTGAATAAAAAAAAATTCTCTTTTGTAATTTTAATTTTAATAACTGTAAAATGCATAATAACATCATTTGTTGCTTGTTTTTAGAGAAGAATTTTCCAGAATGACCCAGAGGGTAATTGGAAAGTATGATGGCGGAATGTGAGTCAGTGAGGAGTTTTTATAAATTTGTATTGCAACCGTCTATAGATTTTGAACCTCAGAATCTCAAGTGAAAATGAATTTTTGCAAATTATCTATCCTGCTTATTCAACTATTTAATGCCAGGTCAGGTTATCTTGGTAACATGTAACTCAGTACAACTTGCTTCATGTCCTGCTGTATTTAAAGATATATTATTTTTAGGCAAAAGCTAGGAGAAGCCAACTCCAACTTAAAACACCCCCTTCCTTGGTGCTCTTGGTTGAGTAAAGGCTAGAGATGTGTCTAGATAAAAATACTCAACTTGGGCAGATATTAAATGCATTCAGCTACTATCTTGTAGAAGGCCTCCTAGGCAAAAACTTAAGGGGTAAACAGATTTTATCTGTTGACCAGCCTCGCACCCCTTCTTTATCTATTAGCCTGGCGCATATATTAATAGTACATTACTTCCAGTTTAGGATGTTTAATGTTGGATCTTCTTGATTCAATGTATGGGATTTGTTTGTGTCTCTGTTTTTATGACTAGACAACTCATTCTATAATCTACTAATGAGGATACAGCTCTAAAACTCAGTTATATGGTTCTGAGGCTGGCTGTTAGTCTAGGGCTGCCATACGTCCCGGTACACCAGGACATGTCCCGGTTTAAAGATTTGTGTCCCAGTGTCCCTGTCAAAGGGTAATTTGTCCCGGTCGATTTAAAACTATTAGCCTTATTAAAAAATTAACCCCGGTTATACATGCATTGGAAACACTTTTTACATTTTTTTTTTATGTATTCTTCTAATTTCTGCTGAATTTAATTTTTATTTCAATTATTCAAATAACGTAAAAGCGCAAAACTTGTTTTCTTAACCATTCAGAAGATGTTACCAACACTGGGACTATTCTCCCCCCCTCCTCCCACAAGCAAACAAAAAATTGAAATTGTAAGTGGAATGAGCTATATAGCTCTCTTTTTTTCCGTTCGAAATGGTATTATCAATTTTTGTTGCATTTTAAAAGAACTTATGCTATTGGTGAGCACCAATAGCATAATTTTTTTTAATTGCTGCTGTGACGGCAACTATTGTAATAATTGTTAAATTTTTTTAGACGTTTTTTGTTTTTTTTGAGGGGGGAGGGGAAGGGGGATAGGAGCTTTTGTCCAGGTCGGTAGTCCAAAAATTATGGCAGCCCTATGTTAGTCAGGTTTCCTGAACTCTGTGGTAGCTTTCAGAGAGGTTGATTTCATCAACAGCTGTAAAATATCAGAGAACTAACAGTGCCAAGTAGCACACGGATGGTGCCTATGTTCATACTTTTGGTGTGCATTGTTGAGGCCATATTTGGAGCCCTCTGTTATGGATTACAGTTTATTAACAGTATTGAGTCAGGTTTCCTGACTATTTCATTAATATTCATGGTCTTTGAAGTAACATTTCTTCTGTGAAGTCTTATTTCTTGCAAAGTTCACCAGACCTACTTACACTATGTGAGACTAATTTGAGTTCAGCTGTCTCATCTTGTGATCTTAGTGTTGATGGTTATCTTCCTTTAATTTATAAAGACTCCAATTGTCACATGCTTGACCTGATCACAGTTTGATCTCTCTGAAACTATTATCTTATTATCTTCACCGTTAGAATCCCCTTATCATTGTACCTCTTACAACTACCTCAAAGCTGACTCTAACTCTTTACAGGATTTTTTTGTGATGGCCCTTGGGTTTCTTTCAACTTCCTGCTGACAAATGCGCTTCCTACATAACCTCTTGGATTCAAGCTGGTATGGAATCTTTTATTCCCTCATGACCATTCCAAATCAAGCCTCACTCTTCTCCATGGTTTTCCTTTCATTTTGCTGCTGCGATTTCCAATCAAAACCATTGCTTTCATATCTATCAGTAAAATAATTTTCAAGAAAACAGATGTTTATTTACTATTGCTAGAAACCATTGTAAAAAGGTTTTGACTGGCACCAAAGCTCGCTATTTTTAGGTCACGAAATCTTGTATTTCATCTGAAAAACAAGGCTCTCGAGGCTTCTAGAGAATCTTCAACAGTACCTATAATAAGGGCAAGTCTGTTATTCCACCACTCTTGTATAGTTCAGATTTTGTCAACTCGCCTAAAGACAAAGCTGAATTGTTTGCTAAGATCTTCTCATCAATATCATCTCTTGATTCCACTAGTTGTATTCTACCAGATATAGCTGAAAAAACAGGTTAATCTATTGCTTGACTTCTGTATCACTCTAGCTTCTGTATCCAAAGTAATTTCTTGCTTAGATTCTTCTGCTTGTGGACAACATACTTGTTATAGTTTTGCAGAAGTGTTCTCCAGAACTGTTGTCTATACTTTCAAAACAAGTGCTTATCACTTGTTAAATGTTTTGAGTCTTGTTTTCTATTTTGCTGGAAGGCAGCATCTGTTATCCCATAACCTCAAAAATTCTGGAGAACAATCTGACTCGTCTAATTGCGGTCCCATTAATCTTCTTTTTATCATACGCAAGGTTTTTGAATCTTTAATTAAAAAATACTCAATCTCTTATCTTGAATCTAATAACTTTCTGATCATCGATATGGAGTTCGATCTTCTTGTTCTACAGCTGATTTGCTAACAGTAATAACTGATAGGTTTTATTGTGCATTAGATAGAGGTGGAGAGGCTAAGAATATTGTTCTTGACATTTCTAAAGCTTTTGATAAATTTTGGCATCCTGGTCTTCTCTATAAGCTTTCTTCTTATGGTGCATCTGGTAACATCTTTAAGATTATTAAATTTTTCCTTTCCAATCGTAGTATTAAAGTTGTCCTCGATGGACAGCTCTCACAGGGGTTTCTCAAGGGTCAATCCTTGGCCCTATACTCTTTTTAATTTACATTAATGATCTTCCAGATATTCTCACATCTAAGGTGGCATTGTTCGCTGATGATGCAACCATTTATTCTTGTCATGATAAGAAACCAACACTCTCTGATTGCTTGGAGGGGGCATTATGTTCTTTATGTATGTCTGTGTTCTGTCTGAACCTCTGGCGCGGTGTTCGCTCACCCGTAAGTTACTTTATGTTTATGTTTATGTTTTTGATGTTTTTTTATGTATGTTTGTGTTCTGTCTGAACCTCTGGCGCGATGTTCGCTCACCCGTAAGTTACTTTATGTTTATGTTTATGTTTTTTATGTTTTTTTTTATGTATGTTTGTGTTCTGTCTGAACCTCTGACGCGGTGTTGGCTCACCCGTAAGTTACTTTATGTTTTTTATGTTTGTGTTCTGTCTGAACCTCTGACGCGGTGTTGACTCACCCGTAAGTTGATTTATGTTTGTTTGTGTTCTGTTTATACTCTAATGCAGCGTGAGCTCAGTAACTAACTACTTACTCCAACTACAAAACGTACACTCACCTTAGACTCCTGTATTTTGTTAGATGCAGTGTTTTTCCTTATGCACTTCCAAAATGTCATGCCTGGTTTTCTCAAAGTACTGTTGCGGGAAGTAACTCCTTTTAACTACTCCAGGTCAGGTCAGGATAATCGAGATCAATCTTGCTACTGGTATCACGTAACCCAGTACCACCTGCCACAAGCCCTGCTGCCTTGCAGAGTGTGCTCTTCTTATGCAAAGGCTAGGAGAAATAAACTCCGACTAAAAATTCCCCTGCCTTGGGGCTCTTGGTTGAGTAAAGGCTAGAGATGGTGTCTCGATAAAAACACTCATCTTGGGCAGATGTTAACTGCATCCAGCTAAACATCCCCTGCCTTGGGGCTCTTGGTTGAGTAAAGGCTAGAGATGGTGTCTCGATAAAAATACTCATCTTGGGCAGATGTTAACTGCATCCTGCTACTGTCTTGTAGAAGGCCTCCTAGGCAAAGACTTTAGGGGAAAGCAGAAAAATTCTGCTAACCAGCCTCGAACCCCTTCTTCATCTATTAGGCTGGCATAGATGTAACCTGTGTTACATTGTTTCCTGCCTAGGGTGATGAATGCTGGATCTCCTTGACTCTAATCATAGAATTTTGCTTATGCCTCCTTGATAATGGCTATGCAACTCTTCCTGTTATCTCCATATGAGGGTACAGCTCTAAAACTCAGTTTAATGGTTCTGAGGCCGGCTGGTAGTAAGGTTTCCCGAACTCTGTGGTAGCTCTCAGAGAGGCTGATTCCATCAATAGCTGCAAAATATCAGAGTATTAACAGTGCCATGTTGCGCATGGATGGTGTCCCTGTTAATGCTTTTGGTGTGCATTGTCAAGGCCACATAAGGAGCCCTATGTCACGGCTTAGGGTTAATTGACAGGACTGAGACAACTGCATAGCTGATTGATTAGGAGGCTGTGCTCTATCTATGAATGAGTCAAGTTCTCATTAAACCCAAATCATGACCAAAGTAACCAAAAATTTAAAACCTAAAAAACCATCCCCACCACCTAAATATTTTAATATATCTTTTACAAATATTTGCGGTCTATGAAGCAACTTTCCATCAGTTGAGTCTTACCTCCTGCAAAATTCACCAGACTTGCTTGCACTCAGTGAAACAAATTTAAGTTCTGCAATTCCTTCTTCAGATGTCAGTGTTGATGGGTACTATCCTTTGATTCGTAAAGACTCCAATTGTCACATGCTAGGTTTAGGGGTATACATACGCATTAATTCCCCTATTTGTCGTGAAATCAGGTTCGAATCCTTTGACCATTCTTTTATGTGCTTTCGCCTAGCACCTCTTCACTCTATCACCTTTCTCTTTGTTCTTTATCGTTCTCCTTCTTCCCATGATTGCACTCTTTTAGATGTTATCTCTGATCAAATTGACCATGCCCTCTCTCTTTACCCCTCCGCCAATATTGTTGTTGTTGGTGATTTCAATGCCCATCACACTGAATGGCTTGGCTCTAACACCACTGATCCTGCTGGCACTAAAGCCTTTAACTTCTGCGTTTCTCAATCTCTTACTCAGATAGTTAACTTTGTGACTCGTTTTCCTGACAACCCTAATCATTTACCTTCACTCCTTGACTTATGTCTTGTCTCTGACCCTAGCTTATGTTCAGTTTCTCCCTTTTCTCCCTTAGGTGGTTCTGACCATGCAATGATCTCTATAAATCTTTCTTCTCGTACTTCTTTTTTGGGCTCACCTTATCATCGCACCACCTACTACTACCCTAAAGCTGACTGGGATTCCTTTCGTGATTTTCTTCGTGATGGTCCTTGGGCTGATGTTTTTTCTCTCTCAGCTGACAAATGTGCCTCCTACTTAACCTCCTGGATTCAGGCTGGAATGGAAGCTTTTATTCCTTCTCGTCGGTTTCAAGTCAAGCCTCATTCTACTCCATGGTTTTCTCCTTCTTGTGCGGCTGCTATATCCAATCGTATCCATTTTTTTCATCTTTTTCAAAAGAACAACTCTCTTGAGAACAAACGGCTATTTATTATTGCAAGAAATCGATGTAAAAAGGTGCTTTCTGATGCTAAACTCCATTATTGTTTTGTTTCTTATCTACATAAACGATCTTCCTGACAACCTGTCATCTAAAGTATCTTGAATCCGATCTCACTTCAGTAATAGATTGGGGTTCACAGTGGCTTGTGAATTTCAACTCTAAAAAAACCCAATTGCTTACTGCAAACAACTACCGTAATATGGTCAACATTCCTATATTAATGAATGGCAATCCTCTTACTGAGTCGTCCTCTTTACGTCTTCTTGGATTATCGCTTACTACTGACCTTTCATGGAAACCATATATACAATCGATTGCTAAATTAGCTTCTGCTAAGGTTGCTTCTCTTTATCGTGCTCGCCATTTCCTTACTTCTGATTCCATTCTCTACCTCTACAAATCTCTTATTCGTCCCTGTATGGAATACTGTTGTCATATTTGGGCTGGTTCTTCTAACGATTCACTCTCTCTTCTTGACAAGGTCCAAAAACGCATTGTAAATGTTGTTGGACCTGGACTATCTGCTAAGCTTGAACCTCTTTCCCATCTTCGTAAAGTTGCATCTCTTTCTCTTTTCTACGAATACTTTCATGGTCACTGCTCAAAGGAGTTATCATCTCTAGTTCCATCAACTAAAATTCATTCTCGTTTTACTCGTCATTCAGCTAAGTCTCATTCGTTTTCTGTATCTGTCCCTGCATGCTCTAAAAACTTTTATTCATCTAGTTTTTTTCCCCGCACTTCAATTCTTTGGAACTCTCTCCCATCTTCATGTTTTCCTGACTCATACAACCTTCAACTTTTTAAGTCTTCTGTCAACCGTTTCCTTGCTCTATAACTCTGTTCTTTTTTTTTCCTAGTAACTCCCAACTTAATAGTGTTGCTTGCAGACTTGCTGGGAGTGAATACAAATAAAAAAAAAAAAAAAAAAAAAAATTTGAGCTTGAAATGGATCTCATTGCTGCTACAGCATGGGGCTCTTAGTGGCTGGTAAACTTTAACTCAGATAAAACTTAATTTTTTTCAGCTAATTGTTATTGCAATAATCTAGATCTTTCTATATTTATAAACAGTAATGTACTTGATGAGTCATCTATCCTTCATCTTCTAGGATTAACTCTTACTTCCGATCTTTCTTGGAAACTATATATCAAATCAATTGCAAAATTAACATCTGCTAAGTTGCATCTCTTAAAACGTGCTCGCCGTTTCCTCACTCAGGAATCTAATTCTTTATCTTTATAAATCTCAAATCTGTCCTTGTATGGAATACTGTTGCCATATCTGGGGTGGATGCCTTTTCATAGTTTAATAGTCAAACATAGTTGGACCTGCATTTGCATTCAACCTCCGCCCATTATCACATCATCATAATGTTGCCTCTCTTTCTCTTTTCTATAAATACTATAATGGGCACTGCTCTAAGGAGCTAGCAACTCTTGTGCCGTCCACTAAAATTCATACTTGTGTTACAAGTATGAATTTCAATCAAGTCTCCTTTAACTGTGACTGTTCCTAAGTTCTTCAAAAATTTTTATTTGACTAGTTTTTTTTCCTCGAGCATCAGTTTTTTGGAATTTGCTTCCTTCATCATGTTTTCCTGATTTATATAATTTGCAATCTTTTCAACTGTCTGTCAATCGTTATCTTGCTTTACAAACTTCATCTATTTTCTTCCAGTAACTTCCAACTCTAATAGTGGTTGCTTGCTGCCTTGTTGAAAGTAAAGATGTCAAAAAAAAAAAATTAAAAAATTTAGTACTACCACCAGCAATGCCTACTTTGATATATCCATCTGGTAGGTCATGTTGATAAACAATCTGTTTAACTAATTCAATAAAAAGTTACATAAAATAAGAAAAGGGTAAGCATTATCACTTATTGTCAGTCAAAACATCAAACTTCTGTAAAACTGTAGAAAGGTTCAAATACTTTACATATTGACTTTCCAGTCAAAATTCATTCAGTCAAAAGTCAAATCCAGTCAAAAGTCAAACTTGATTCAGTCAAAAGTCAAATTCAGTCAAAAGTCAAATCCAGTCAAACTTGATCCAGCCAAAATAGATTTGTAAACTATCAAAATTTTTTGATCGAAACGCTTTTTTGGTATTAATATCGAAAATGAATTTTCAGGAATTAATTCAAAAAAAAAAAAAAAAATTGAAATTCATTTGGAAGGAATGATGTTGAAAATGCCTATACAGAATAATTTCGAAATTTGAATTAAGAAATGGTATCAAAAAACTAGCAAAGAGGTAGAACATGCAAGTAGTGTTATATCGACTAACAAATAGGTACAACATACAAGGTGTGCTGCTAAATTGATTGATAAATAGGTAGAAAATGCAAGGAGTGCTGCTACATCAACTGAGGGTTTGGGCAGGTAGTCTATCAATTAAAAATTTTTTTTGACATTATTCAATTATTTCAATGTTAATCATTTTCTTCTAATTTCGGTCTTATACTTCTTTTAGGATTTTCAATTTTTTCATTATTTCGAAAAAAGACTCTTTAATTTAAGTTAAAAATCTTTTGTTGATTTTTTTATTTAAAAATTTAAAAGTGACAAGTAGATCATTATTTGTTATATCTCCTTTTTCAATCTAAGGAGGAAGTCTAGATTTAATTTAATGAATTTCTTTAGATTTTATTTTTGCAAGTTTATACATTAATCTGATTTGATTCAGCATTAAAACTTCTATTTCTTAATGTTTTTTAAAAAATTCATGTTCATATAAAAAATATGTAAGAATATGAAATCATCATATGAAGAATATATAAAAATATGTGAAAATATCATATGAAAAATATATATAAGTCATGTTTATATTTCTTAAAGTTTTAATAGATGGGCACATAGAATGTATCATACAAATAAGATGTATAATCTATGTTATCATACATTTCAAATTTATAAAAGGATTCACAAAATTTTTGTAAACTTTGTAAGTAAAGAATAAGAAATTAATTTAGCATTTTGGTGAATAGAATGGATATATTGTAGGTGCCTGACAGATACATAGCAGGTTTCTGAAATAGATACATAGTAGGTGCCTGATTAATTTTGCAATATCACACCATTTCATTTCATTTCTTATGAAAAGTATTTTGAAAACCCATTTTTTGTGATGAGGTGTTTTTGCATATGAATATTCTTTGTAATGCTAAAACCAGCTTTTTAAGCTAAAAATTATTCTGTTACTCATTAATGTTTAAAAAAAAAAGTTAGATTATCAGTTTTAATAAAACTAATGAACTCTGTAGTTGCTTTATTTAATAATACTCAGCATTTATTTTATTTAGGTCAACAAAAAATTTATTGCATTAATGTTGACACTTGCTCTTACTTAACTTTGATTTTCTGAATTCAAATCTGACATCAGATTTTTATGGCAAGCAACATATTTTTTGCAATAAGGAATTTTTTTCAAAATTTAGATAGTTGATAAAAGTTTTCAAGATATTTCTGCAAAGAAAATTTAACTTATAAATGCTAGAGTATGGTTTAAATGATTTAAATTTTTTACAAATTAAAAACAAAATTTGATAACAGCAGATAAATAACTTTTATGGGGAAATTAGATAACAGCAGATATATAACTTTTATGGGGAAATAAGGAGAAATAGAAAAAGCATATAATAAAGAGTATTAAGAGACTTTTGGTTATAGCTCTTTTTTTTATATACTTTTCCTGAGTCATCTCAATAAATACTCCAACAGTAATCTGCCATCATATGTTTATCCCAATGTTTTACAAATAAAACATTGGGATAAACATATGATGGCAGACTACTGTTGGAGCTTGATAGTGTTGCTATTATTTTTGTATCTGGTGTTGCCTTTTCGCTAGACTATCCTACATGCAGAGATAGCATGAAAATTTAGTGAAACCATTTTAATAACCAAGGAGAAAGTTAGCCATTTTTAGGACTACAAAAATAATCCAGTTGTGTTCAAGATATATAATAAAGTTAAGCATGGTTTAAATTTCATAATAAATCTCTTGGAAAAATATTGCCATAGTTCAAAAGGACACATTTTGGTGTTCTCTTTGAGCTATCAATAAACACTTTCTAGAACCTAATTGTAATAAGACACCTGAAATTACAGAAAACAAATAAATGGATTCCTAAAAAAATGTTAACAAATGTTTCCTCTTTTGTTTTAAAGTAGGGAACTTTTAAAAAGCTTTCAAAAACTTTTCTTTTCCTTAATCGAGAGGCTAATAGTTCTGTTGCTTGCTTAGAAAATCCTAAATCATGCACTCACTCAGTTCTATCTGAGTAAAACATTTAGTAAAAAATGGAATTGAAATCTTTTTAGAATGTTGAATAAAAGATCAACTAAGGGACTGAATTAGGAGCTCAAAAGATAAATAAAAAAGGTCATCTTTTTCTTTTTCCTTTTGTCCATTCTCGAAAATACTTTTTGCAAATATGGTACACAGTATGTGGAGTCCACTTTTTGTCTTGATCACAAAGTTTATTATTAAAACAGGATTTATGTTACTTGGTAAAATTAGTAATATTTTGTTTTACCTGACAAGTGTAATGCGGCCCCAGATATAACAGAATGATTTATATTTGCACTTAAATTGACTAGAGCTTAAAAACGAAGCTTAGATTTGAAATCAGCTTAAAAAATACATAATTATATTTTTAAGTTTTTTAAATAACTCATGTAATAGAAAAAAAGTATTTTGTAGACGTGTATTTAAAGGGATCCCCAACTGCCGAGACAAGTTGTGTTCATATTGAAGAAAATGTTTAAAAAAAACATTTGGGCTAAATTTTTTTGATTAAAATTTCATAATAAATGCACACCATTAAATTTAAAATTCACGTTTTAGTCGAAGCTCGCCGTCTCCATTCTTTTTTGGTTCTTGGAGTCTGTATAATGTTAGCCGCAATCTGCAGACATGATAATTTATTCAATGCGTGTTAATTCATAACAGTTTTGGTATATGACATCATCGTATAAATTTTTTCTTTTAAGATGTCGTATTATTTTTTTTGCCAAAATCATGTTAAATTGTATAACTTTTTACTAAATTCGAAAAAAATTTATGATGCAATTAAAAATTAAATTTATAAAAATAAAAATTTAATATATAACGAATATTTACAGTAAAACGTACTGGTTTAAACTAAATATAAACTAGATACTAAAAAAATAATTTTACTAAAGTGTATAAGTTAATTTAAAATATAAACTGAAAAAAAAAATGAGTGACTTGAATAAAACATATAAACTGAACAAAGTAGAAAATAAATATTAAACAACTTGTTTTACTAATAACCGTTCAAATTAAAATTAAAGTTAAAACAAATATTTGCACTAAAATATAAAAGAAATACTTATAATATAAATATAAAAACAAAGAATCGTATTAAATTGTTTGCTACCAGCCGAACAAAAACCTTTTAACAAAAATCTTTTTGTTAAAATCAAGCTTAATTAAACAATAAAAAATGCAAAGTGCTTAAAACTATCGTTTTTGTAAGTAATAACTAAAACATTAGGACCAAAACAAACCTCATCTAATGAATAAAAATAAAAATTTTTCTTCAAAATACTTTGGTAATTAGTTAACTAAATACTTAACACTTCTACAAGTTAATTTTATAGTGTTAACGCTGTTTTAAATATTAAATTTAAAGTTTTTTATAGTTCTACAAGTTCTACAAGTTAATTTTATATAGTTCTACAACTTCTACAAGTTAATTTTATAGTGTTAACGCTGTTTTAAATTAAATTTAAAGTTTTTTTTATGAAGGATTATTCAAGATTTTTTAATTTTGTGATATTTTTTGTTTGTTTGTTTCTTTCTTTGTTTACATTTGACGTAATATATAAATTACATATTTTTTCAAATACAAACAAGGCTTCTAAAAGAAGATCACAATGATCTTATCATTAGAAGCCTTTTACAAAAGAGAGTACGTAACATATTATAAAAACTTCTTTTTACAATAAAAGTACGTAAAAAATCATATAAAAACAATAAATCGTATTTACATAAATGAAAATAAATTGTAAACAAGTGTAAAACAAAATTTGAAAATACATGACAATAACTTGAACATACATGACAATAAAAATTATTATTTTGTTTTTTATCACAAAATAAATTAAAATATTCTAAGATATTTTCAATAGAACAAATGTGGTCTTTTAATTTATTTTTAAAAACAGGATAAGTTAGGGATAAATCAAAGTTAGGCAAAATAATTTAAGGCAAAATAATTTTGTTCCAGAGATGAGCTGCACGATAAGTGATACAAAATTGATTGAATTTTGTTTGACAGAATGGTTCATTTAAATAATTATTATTCCTCATGATAAACTTGTTTGATGGTTTCAAAATAAAAAGATCTTTAAAAATCAAAGGAGATAAATCATGCTTCCACATATAGACAAAAGATAAATTTTTATATACGTTTAGTTTATATATATCTAAGATTTTCATTTGATTAAAAAATATTGAGGAATGTGCGAACCGATCCACAGAATTAATTAAACTGATCGCATGTTTCTGACGGCAATAGAGACAATGTAACTTGCTTTGATTCTTTGATCAGTGCTACCCCAGGCTATAACTCCATAACTTATATAACTGTGGATTAAAGAGTAATAAAGTTTAGTTAAATTAATTTTATCTAAATGAGTACGTGTTTTATATAAAATTCCAATACTTTTTGAAACTTTCGAACAAACATAGTTAATATGATGTTTCCATGTGATGTTCTCGTCAATAAAAACCCCCAGGTATTTAATTACAGAATCTCTTTTAATTTCAATATGGTCAATAAGAATTTTTGGTAGATTTGGAGGTAGAAAACGTTTTTTGGAGAGCGGGTGGAAAAAAATCCATTTTGTCTTGGTTATATTTAATGTTAATTTGTTACTTTTAAACCATTTAGATATGTTTTGAAGTTCTTTGTTCATCATGGAGAAAAGGAGATAGATGTCACTGTTAGAGAGAAATAATTTTGTGTCATCAGCAAACACAATACTTAGAAGATTTGATGCTTTATGCAAGTCATATATATATGTTAGAAATAAAAGAGGGCCTAAGATGGAACCTTGCGGAACACCACAGGAAACATTTAAAAACTGTTTATGATTAAGTTCATTTCAAGAAACAAATTGTTTTCTGTTTGATAAATAACTTTGAAACCATTTAATTACTCTTTCATTTATTCCATAATAACTAAGTTTATAAAGCAAAATATCATGATCGACAGTATTATGCTTTTGAAAGATCGATAAAAATTCCTAATGTAAATTGAGATTTTTCAAAAGAATTGGAAATTTCACGCACCAACTGAATAATTGCATGCTCAGTTGAGTTATTCTTTTTAAAGCCAAACTGATTTTTTTATAATAAATTATTTAAACTAAAATAATTAAATACTCTATTGAACAAGATTCTTTCTAGTATTTTTGAAAATATAGATAAGATAGAAATAGGCCGGTAATTACTTATATCAGATTTGTCACCACCTTTGAAAAGTGGAATGACTTTAGCAATTTTCAATTGATCAGGAAAGACTCCTTGTTCTATTGATGATTTAAAGACTTTAAAAATAATATATTTTATTTGTTCATTTATATTTTCTTTATAATTGCACAATTATAGCTCTTATTTTTTCTTGATTATGTAGAGAATTAATAAAACCTTCAAAGCAAACAAATTTTATGTGTCTAGAATGGAAATTTATGTACTAAACAAGATAAATTGTAAAGCATACTCGAAAGCCGCTACCAGTGGCTTGCGGTAGTGAAAGAGTTAAACCATAACTAAATGTAAACTAAACATAAAACGAACAACTCTATTGAACCATATAAAATATATATAAAACGAAAAACCGCATCATACTGCCTTTATTTTTTCTCTGCCTGACAACTCTAATAATCACAACATATGTATAATTGTGTCATGATTTTGGCTGGCTTCTACAACATAAATAAATAATAAACATAAAACAATAATAAAACAAGTTTAAAAAAATTATAAATATACATATATATATATACATATATATATATACATATATATATATATATATATATATATATATATATATATATATATATATATATATATATATATATATATATATATATATATATATATATATATATTTGTATATATTTTTTTGCTAAATCACAAATATTTTTTGTGATTTAGTAAAAAATTATACAAATATTTAATTTTCTGATTGTAGTAGAAAAACTTTATCTTTAAAAAAAACGCTTAAAAAGATATTGCGATGACGTCATATACCGAAACTGTTATGAATTAACACGCATTGAATAAATTATCAAGTCTGCAGATTGCGGCTAACATTATACAGACCCCGAGAACCAAAAAAAAAATGGAGAAGGCGAGCTTTGACTAAAACGCTAATTTTAATTTTGTTGGTATGCATTCATTATTTAGTTTCAATCAAAAAAATTTAGCCCAAATGTTTTTTTTAAACATTTTCTTTAATATGAACACAACTTGTCTCGGCAGTTGGGGATCCCTTTAAAGAAGTAGACTATTTGAATCAAATATGCATCTGCTATTTGCAGCTCTAAGTAGCTTGTAAAATGTTTTTTTTTATGCCCTATTCGCTATGATTCACATTTTGAGATAATCTTGATTTGAATCATTTGTAAAATATCATTAGCACTTAACTTTTAAAGAAGTTAAGTGCTATATCCATAAAAAATGCAAAAAAACGCAAATTGATAAAAATTGACTCAGAACTGGGACTTCATTTAACTGCTTTCAATAAAAAGTTTTCCAAAAAAATTTTTTGGGTTTTCTGTAAAAAAATCTAAGAAAAACTTAAACAGATTCTAACTAACAAAACAAATTACAATTCGCTAATCTTAATTGAAGATGTAATAAAAATTTATAACAAAAAAAATTCAAGTGTCTTTTACTTTGTTATTATATTTGGTAGAGTTAATAGTTACATCTTGATAGTAACATTGATAGTAGATAATTTATTGATAATTTGTTGATATATTGATAATTAAATGTGAATTTTTGAATTTTTACTCATGAAATAATCATACAGTAAATTCAAACCACTTGTTACCTTTTGTATAAGAAATAGTATGACATTTGTTATGCAAACATTTGCAAATTGAACAAACTACTAGAATATCCATTTTAGAAAACCTTGTAAATAATTTCCAAATAAGATTTAATACACTCCAAAAAATTTTTAATAGGATTTTATACATTTTTGTAAAGATTTTTTGTTTACCCTAAATTTAATAAATTAGTTCTCTAAACAAACTCTAAACATCATTTAATTATTCTCTAAACACACTTATGTTTAATTATTTCCTTTGATTAAATATTTATTTTATTATCTCCTTTAACTTTACACCTAATTATGTACCATAACTATCTTTTTTACTTTATACCTAATGTACATAATTAGGTATAAAGTAAAAAAGATAAGTATATTTCTTATATAAGTATATTTCTTACCTTATACCTAATTATGTACCATAATTATCTTTTTTACTTTATACCTAATTATGTTTACATTTCAGGTAACAACAAAATAATAGCTTTTGAAAAATAAAATTTACATAAGTCACTTTAGAGAAAGAGTTAAAAGTATATAATTTTTAATTTCTTGACCAACCAGTTTAAAACCTGGATGAACTAAGAGTAAAAATGTTTTGTAAATAATTTAAAAAACTGAAGTTGTTTAAAGAATTTTAGTTGTTAAAAATAGATCCCTGTAAAAACTGATTCTAAATGACTTCATTAATTTTAAATACAATGTCTACAAATATTATTTTTTTAATTTATTTAGCCATTTTGCTACAATGCAAACTAGATTTAAATAGGGTAATTAAGTTGTTTGTTTTGTGAAATACATGAAACTAGGTCTGAACTTCTCTAGGATTAATATACAATTACATTATCATTATAAAAAACAGTATACAATTACACTTTCATTATAACTAATAATATACAATTACACTACTATTATAACAGTCAAGGCACCCGTCGGCATTATTAGGTGATCAAACCACTTATCAACATTACAATGAAATTATAACATGGTCAAATTAATTTGGTGTTTGGTAATAAGACTAAGTTTGTCTTTTTTTAGCCCCTGTCATGTAAATATTTGTTTTTATAAATTACGATTGCAAATTATTTTCTTATTGGCAAATACATACACACAACACTTATCGACATTATGACATGGTCAAATCATTTGTTGTCGTTATAATATAAACAAATTACTTATAACATAATAACATAACACAAATGATAGCTTAGTCAAATCACTTAACAACATAATAACACAGACAAATCATTTATCAAAATGATAACATAGCTAAATCATTTGCTAATATAATAACATAGACAAATTACATATCAACATATCATAGTCTAATCACTTATCAACATTATAACATGATCAAAACACTTAACAACATAACATGATCAAACCACTTTTCAAGATTATAATATGTTAACAATAAAAAAAAGATTGATTTTTACATTTTTGAGTCGAGCAATTTCTTTGCTTTCTGAATTTTTTGATGCATCATTTGTAATAAGTTTTACACGAGAAGCATACCTAATCAAGAATTTAAAAAAATTATTTTTTTAAATTAAATTTTCTATAAAAGTTATTTAAAAACCTGAACTTAGAAAACAAAAGATTTAAAAACATTGAAAACAAGAAAAGTTTAACAAATACGTTAAAGAGGTGATGGTCTCATCAGAGTTATAATCAGCAGGTGATATGTTCACAAACATTAGCGTTTTAGCATTTCCTCCTAAAAAAATTTGAAATAAATAAATAAAGGAAACGAAATCATTGCAATATTTAAACAAAAGTAAATTGAAAGCATTGAAGTATTGAGAGCATTGAAGCATTGGAAGTGAAGCAAGACCATATTGGGTTAATGTTAAACTGCTGCTTGCCTACCATTCAAAACCAACATGTTTGTTTTAAAATAATAAACATCATTAATTAAAATATGAATAAAAACTTATATTTGTGATTGAAACTTGTGTCTAAAAAAAAACTGTTTTACGAAAATCAAACTTTTAAACTGACTAATTAAATACTAATTATTACAACAAATTAAATATTAAAAAAAACTTAAAATACAAATTGAATTCAACAAATGGTGCAAAATGTATAGAACTTGCAAGCTATATAATATATATCTTTATATCAAAGCTTATGGTGATTATTTATTTTATCCTACTACAAAAAAACAATTTTAATTCAAATAAAAAAAACAACAACTCATAAATACCTAAAGAATCTTGCATCAATAAAGTTAACTTGTTGTTTCGATAAGGTATAAATGCTTGATCACTGGATAAAGCACTTATCACATCACCTAAAGCACTTAAGCTTTTGTTAATTGACTGTGCTTCCTTTGAAAGAAATTGTAAAAAATATTAATAAAGTTTTAATTGACTGCTCTTCTTATTTAATTGACTGTGCTTCTTTTTGAAAAAAATGTAAAAAACCTTAGTAAAGTTTTGCTTAATGACAACTAAATTTAAAAAAATTAATTATATAAAAAACTAAACTAAATTAAAATACAACATTTATAAAAAGTAGAAATACAATCAACAACATAAAAATTTAAAATAAACAAACCTTTAGCTGCTCAGGAGTAGCGCCTGTTTTTGATGCTCTCTCTGAACCAGCTAAATCAACTAAACTTAACTAAAATTAAAAAAAAATTACAATAAAATTCAATGTCTATCTATCTATCTATCTATCTATATATATATATATATATATATATATATATATATATATATATATATATATATATATATATATATATATATATATATATATATATATATATATATATATACAAATGTGTGTGCATGCGTGTGGATATATAAATAAATATATATATATATATATATATATATATGTATAAATATATACATATATTAATGTATATACGCAAACACATACATTAGCAAAATAAAAGTTTACTACAGTATACTAAGGTGTAGATTACTATTTTATTTTGCTAATGCTTGGTGTATATGTATATATTTGTGGCAAACTCTTTTATCAAAACATAATAAAAACAAAATTTCCTCTTGCGGAAAATTGTAATTAGAAGTAAATTTCTAACTATAAAACTTTATAACCAGAAATTTACTTTTATTCTTATTCTTTTTTTAAATATCTTCACTTCCAACAAGGCTGCAAGCAACCACTATTGGAGTTGGAAGTTACTATCTTCACAACAAGGCTGTAAGCAACTACTATTAGAGTTGGAAGTTACTGAAAGTGAAAAGATTAAGTTTATAGAGCAAGATAATAATTAGCAGATAACTTGAAAGATTGCAAATTATACAATGGATTAAGGTTGACTGCAAGAGCAGGTTCGATTATGTTTATATGTATTTTGCACATTGTTTAAAAAAGATAGGGCATCATTCGAAGATCCACTTTAGATATGGCAACAGTATTCCATACACGAACAGATTTGAGATTTAAAGAGTCAAAGAAGAGTAAGAAGTAAGAAAGTGGTGAGATAAAGAAATGTACCCTTAGCAAAACATGTTAACCTTAGCAAATGCTAATTTTGCAATAGATTTGATTTACAGTTTCCGAAAAAA
>NC_061164.1:21935902-22000902 GCF_022113875.1 Hydra vulgaris
ACATAAAATGGAACCATAAGTAAAATAATTTTTTGTGTACAAAATACAACAAAAATGTATATTTTAGTATATTTTATGTATATTTATTGTAAATATATTTATCTGCATTATTTTAGAGAGTATAATTTATCAAGAACTTAAGGGTACCACAATTTACATGCTTAAGCTACCATATCTTGCATCAAGACTACATTTTATGCTCTAATACTTATTTTATTTTAAAAGATTTTCTAGGTCAAAATCATTATACTTTAGTATTATTTCCTGATACCATTTTCATTGCAACATCTGAACTAATTTATGCATTTATTGATTTAAATTACCCTTAAAGAACTTTAAATAATTTACCGCCTAATGATTGAATGATAAAAGTTTTTTTTTTTTGTATTAGTATTGAATAATAAAATTAGGCTATTAAAAATATACATAATGTTGCAACTGATACTCTAAGGTTTATTCCACTCATAATTTAGATGGCTGCTTCAAAAAGAACAAAAAGAAAAAGAGTTATAAAGCTAGTTAATAGATATAAAAGAAATTTATATTGATATTTTTAATCAGAAAAATAATTTGTCTACCAGTAATGTTTCTAATGATTGTTGAAGTGTTTGTTATGGCGACAATGTATATAAGAGTGATAATCTCAATGCAAAAGAAAATTTTCCTGTTTGAGGTAATAATAATCATTATGACAATGCTCTTAATGAACATGATTTCACAACATACTCAGAAAGACTTTTTTCAGTTTGATTTCTACTAATATTTGTATAAAAGAATTTTGATGCAAGTTAACTCTTTTGTTTGTAGTGAAATACTGATACTATTAATCAAGAATTTTCTGTTTAGATATGATTTGAAAAAATGTAGTGATTCTTTGTCTCAGTGTGTATGCAGGTAATAAATCATTTTGATTTTATGATTTTTTAAATTTATTGTATATAATATTATATACATACATTTTACATAATTTTGTTATTTCTTATAGATGTAGATTATATTTAAATTGTACAAAAAACTTTGCTGATTTGTGTACTATTTTTTACTTTTATTTTATATATATATATATATATATATATATATATATATATATATATATATATATATATATATATATATATATATATATATATAATTATACTTATAATTTTAACAGTAGTTATGGCATTGCTTAAAAGCTCTTCAAACAAAAGATTTCTGAGATTTCTATCAAGCTGTATAATGAGTAGTTCAAACATCAATTTCTCAATAAGATTCCTCTCAAGCAAATTAAAGACTCGAGATTTGTAAAGAATTTAGACCTAATTCGTAAGAAATCAATTTTCGTTTATGATGAAAAAATTTATTTAAACTTATTTGGACAAAAAAAATCAATGAAATAGTTTTAATAAACATTATATAAGAAATAGTAAGTATGTGCTTACCTTTTAAATCAAAATTATAAAAATTCTTACAAATAATAATATTACGTTGGACCAACGCTAGAATGCGACGCTTATCCAATGTTGGACCAACGTTAGCCTAATGGTTGGCTGCAACGCCCTGCCAACTGCCAAATCCACGTTGTGGCAACATCAGTTCCTGACCATCGGCCAACAATTTTTTTGACATTGATCCCACATCGGTCCAATGTCTATGTGCTATCTGGGATATTCAAGTACTTTGGAGTAAATTGTAACGACTGGTGGTATATGTCATATTTGTTACTTGGAATGCTCATGATTTTGCATTTGGTTCAATGACATTTGAGTTTAGATCCACCAGGTATTAAATTCGTCACAATTATCTTTTTGTAAAGCTTAGTGGGATAGGTCTTTGACAATGTATGCAAGGATGTTATCAGCGAATTTCTAAAGCTAAGCATTACAGTCAAATACATCATTTATGTCAAGTAAGATGAACTTTAGTGCACTGCATCAATTGGCTCTAACTTCCACAGCTTGCTACTCAGTTGTTATGGAGTTGATACAAGTTTGCTCAGTTTGTTATGGAGTCTAACTTGCAGAGTACCTGTGTAAGTGATGCTAATCTTTTTGCTGACTTGCAATATAATGAGATTGGATAAACTATATATTATGATCTAATTTTTGTAACAGTTAAAGATTAGTGCATTTGCAAACATTTTTTGGAGCATTTGTAAGTTGTAAATTTGTAAATTTGGAGCATTTGTAAATTAAACATTTAAAAATGTGTATTTAAAATTTGATTTTGTCTGGTTGGTTGATTGGTGGTTTTAATTTTAATTAAGTATTTATAAAACAACCTTAAAATTTTTTTAATTATAATTTATCTAGGCCACCCTGTTAAATTAAAAGTTAGAAAACTACAAACATAAAATTACAAATTTTGCATTATGTATACAATTCATAGTACTATGTAGAATTTCCAAGAACAAAATACATGTACAAATGGAAAAAAATACATGTACAAAAGGAAAAAAATACATGTACCAAAGTAACAAAATACATGTACAAAAAGAACAAAATACATGTACCAAAGTACCAAAATACAAGCACAAAAGGAACCAAATACATGTACCAAAGGAACAAAATACATGCACAAAAGGAACAAAATACATGCACACAAGGAACAAAATACATGCACAAAAGGAATAAAATAAACACACAAAAGGAAAAAAATACACACACAAGAGGAAAAACTTTATAAAAACCTTCTTATCCTTTTTTATGTCTAACTTGTCAGGATCTCTTGTGGTTGAAAACAAATCAATTAGATTATCTCTGTACAGCTCTAACATGTACATATACGTTTTAAAAGAAAACTTCTTTCTACAACAACAAAAAATATAAAGATTGTGTTGGTATAACTGCAACATAAAAGTTTTAAAAGAAAACTTGTTTTTTAAATTTAAAAAAAAATTACAGTTGAGTAACATTGATAAACAAACTTACTTATTTTCATTAATGAGCGCATAAATAGCTTGAAAAGACCGAGGTGCAATTCCTGGAAACTTTTGTTCTTTATCACCAATCATTGTAAATGTTTTTCCAGAACCAGTTTGTCCATATGCAAAAATACATACATTATAACCATCGACAGCTGATTGAATCAAATTCTTTAAATACAAGGTAATCAAATAAAATATCAAAAGTTTACAAACTTTATTAGATTATTATCTTAAAAAAAATACACTAGTACCTTCAAAAACTTAAATTAGTATCTTCAAAAACTTACATTGGTATCTTCAAATACTTTTTCTTGTGGAGTACCAGGTGGAAAAACAGCATCATACTGAAAGTCCTTTGGACCACGAGGTGTTTGAATAATAATGGAATATTCATCAGGAGATTGAGTTATGTCATAATTACCCTAGAGTCAATGTAAAATTGAATGTAATGTAAATTGAAAAAGTATTTTAAAAAATTCAAAAAAAATGTAAAAACTAACTCGTTCTAATTCAGAACGACTCAATGGTCGAGCTCTTGCATACACACGAATTTTTCCTTTCATATCTTCAACCATATTGTAATATTTTTTACGAAGAACCTAATCAGAAATTAGAATTATGAAGTTTAAAATTAAACATTAACAAAAATTTTTATGAAATAAGATTTTACCCTTTCACTGTTGAAGTTTTCAACCAATGTCTTATTTTCTTCTATTAGTAGTTTATTGGACTTTGAAAGTTCAGAAACTTTTTCAATGGCTTCCACACCTTCTTTTGCAGCAACTGCTAGCTTAGCTATTTCAGCTTTCTCTTTTAAAATTGTATTTTCAAGATTTTCAATTTCCTTGAATAACAAAAAGATTATATGGTCTTATTTTGTTGTTTGAAAAAGTTCTCACTTTTGTTGTAAATTAAACAAAATTAAAATTAAAAAACTATAAAACTATTGTTTACCAAATAAAAATTTATAAATGCAATAAAGTTAAGTTTTTTTTGAAGTAAAAAAATTTTTACCTTCTTCAAGTTGTTATTTTCTTCTTTCTCTTTATCAAGATCTTCTTTATTTTTATTTGCTCTTTTTTGCTCCAATTCCATCTTTGCCTGAAGATCTTATTGATAAAAAAAGTTCAAATCTATTTTTAAAATTTGAAGTTTTAAATAACTTTCATTCATAATTGAAAAAAAAAATACCTTTAAGTGCTTTTTCTTGTTTTTTGGAATTTTTCTGAAAAAATGAATATAGTATATGATAATAAATAATCAAAATATAAACAAAATTTGAAAGAAAAAATTAAAAGATGGTATAATACATCGTTGCCTGCTGCCTTTGCATCTTTAACAGCTTTTTCTAACTCTTTGATTTTATCTGCATCAGCCTAACAATGAAATTAGTCAAATAAATTAATGAATAACTAAAGCTGTAAATTAAAAAAAAATTTTTTACTTAGTTACTTTTCTACCCTATAAACACTCATTACAGAGATCTTTTCTGTGAGTAACACATAAAGATTTTTTCTATGACACACACCTGTCATTAAAACCAAGTATCTTAAAGAATTATTTTGTGTTAAATATATTGAAAATAAAAAATGTTGCTAATAAAACTTTATGCAACTATAGTCATAATATTTGTTTTTGAAATATGGGTTGTTATCTATAGATTTTGTAAAATAACAAACTTTTTGAAGTGACCAGACTGAAAATGCATAAAATAATTTTAAAACTACGTTTTCTGATGCAGATTTTGATAATTCGGAATAATTTGATTCTGTTTTAGCTGCTCTATGTTGGAGACCTCAATTTTAGTTCAAATGTTGGTTAACTACTTAAATTATTCCTAAACAAAGATAAAATAGGGTATTTTTATGTTTATTTTGCAAGAAATGATGTATGTTGCAGGATCTGGGTCATTACAAAGTTATTGATATTTTATTTTAGTAAAGAGTATGAGGTTTTACTTAAAGTGAGAAATAAGATGTTTTTCTTCATACTAATCACTTTCAAAACTATTTGATTTAAAGTGCAAAAAAGCTTGTTAAAGTTGAATATTACCCTGTTAAAATAAGAACTAAATTTTGTTGTTTGTATTTTTGCTTGTTATAGTTAAATATTACCATGATAAGAAATTTAAAAAAAAAAACTTTAAATTTTAAAATCTCTTATATGGAAGCTTATTCTCTTATATGGAAGCTTATTCTCTTATAAAAAATTTGTAGGAAAAGCTGAAAATTTTTACTCTGATTCTAGAAAATATTTTTTAAAAACTTTTAAAACATCTCAGCCGAAACTTAAATCCTTTTAAAACATCTCAGTCGAAACTATACTCTTCTTTTATGTTTGAAGTTTGAAACCTTGTCTTTGCTAATTTGACCTTAATCCCACATTTTTTTTAAACATTAATCTCACCTTTTTTTTTGAAAAAAAAACTGTAGTACCATGGATGTAGTGGGAATCAAATGGTCTTATTCAAACGAGGTGTTCAAGTATAATAAATATGAATCATTCTTTCTAAAATAAAACAATTTAGGGTCCTATAGTACCATCCACATTCAGATTCATATCACCACTATGTATTATTGTAACCATTGCAATGTATCACAGTGTAATGTACTTTGAACAATTTGCATTAATATTATGTTGGTGTATGTACCTCAACAAACCCTGAATCTTACAAATAAAAGGATTTTATGCTATTTAATTTCTTGAGCTAAATATTGAATTTAAAGATGAATTTAAATATTGAATTTAATATTGAATTTAAAGTAACTTTTTTCACACAGTTTTTATTGAGATACAACATCTCAAGGAGCTGATTGAAGTAAAAACTATTTTAAAAAGAGATTGTAAAGATAAGGTTTCATGCAACCGCGTTGAAACTGCTGGATACTGGAAATAGTGGATAATGTAGTTGCACTTGATAATAAATTAAATGACAAAACAGAATACACTAAATTGGTATGATTTGTATATTTTAATTAGAAAAAAGTTATCATTTGGGTTATTTTGATGTTGTTGTTTTTTTAATGAAAGTATATCTAAGTTGCTCAGTTGTAAATATTACTTTTTTTATATTAATTTTAACTTCTAAAAACTTCTTAATAGTTTGATTGAAGTTTTAGCTTGATAGATTGATTGAAGTTTTAGCTTGATAGTTTGATTAAAGTTGGTGATGGGAAACCAAGAGAGCATATTTCATGATTATGAAAAGGTAATGACAATAATTTCATTATTCATCAGCAATTTGATTAAAATAAAACAACCAATATTTTATTTCATTTTAACTTGTATAAAAGTTTGGTATACTTTTAACAATAATTTACCAGTATTTAAGTTTGAATTATACAATTATAGGCCACATAAATATCATTGTCAGTTTTTCCATACATCATTGTCAGTTTTTTTCATATTTCGTATGTACAAATATATGGAACTTCATTTATATATTCAAATATGACACTTCATTCATATATTCAAATCCATGTCAGTTTATTGTATAAATACTTCTCATGTTATTTTTAAATCAAAAAAGTTAAATGAAAAAAGAAATCCTAGTAAACATATGGAGTGTTTAACGTTGTTTATAAGTGTTTAACATTTAATATGTTACTATTAAATTTATCAAGGCACACTGGTTAGAGTTCTGGCTCAGAACAAAAATGTTTAAGGTTTGATGCCGGCTTGATCCTGCAACATTGGTAAGGAAGGTGAACTTTGTAGTTAAATACTCTTCTGCAGTTACCTGTGATAAGACTGTAATGACTTCTGGGAGCACCTTAACAACCACAATAAAAATATATGTACATCATCAATATTTGTATTAAATATGTTTAATATCTTCTATCTAATAGAGCCCAAAATTCTTATTTTGGGATATTAAATATGTTTAATATCCCAAAATAAGAATTTTGGGCTCTATCTTGTTTACATTATATTAAATTAAACTATGTTAAGTACTTTTAAATATTTTCATATAGACAGATTCATGTGAATAAAATGGAAGATTCATGCTTTATTTATTACACAGTATGCTTTATAATCAAAATTAAACTAATATGTAATAAAAAACAAAACATTATTTTTATTATTAAGTCACATTTATTTAACACATTTACACGTTAAACTTTACATTAACACATTAAACTATACATTATAATTAGTTGTAATTAACTGTAGCATGTAAACACAAGGCCAGAATAAGGATCTTAGGGGTCGGATGCAGAAAATATTTGGGACCTCATCCTTCTAAAAATATATTAAAAAATGAATGCAGCAAAACAGAGCCGCAGGACCACAACTGCTGTAACATATACCTTTGAAAAATTGGGGGCCCTTTCTGGGTCCCCATTTATTGGGGGCCAAGCACAAATATACCCAGGTACCCGGGTTAAACTAGCATTGTGTTAATAAGAAAAGTTTTTACCTTGATAGTAAAAAATATTTAATTCAGCTTACTATGCACCAGAAAATCTTATCATAACTCATATCTTTGATATTTTTTTCAATTTTGAAGCAAGACGAGCAATTTATATTTATTTATTATTAATTTAAATAACATGTAAATATTTCATGTAAACAAATTTTTAGAATTATGCAATAGTTTAAAAGCAATGCATTCATTCGATCCAAAAACTTAAAGACATCTAAATTTACAAACGAGCTCTAAGTAAATGTCGATCTTGTAGATGTTTTTTAAATTGCATTTTATTTGACACAAATCACATCTACAAATACATTTTTTTGATGTATATCTTTTATGCATCTAAGGCATTAATTTGTTTTAACAAAATGCATCTAAAAGACATTTATAAGATAAACGTCTATCTAAATATCTATAAGATAAATATCTATAAGATAAATGTCTAGAGCTTGTACTTGACACAAATTTAGACATCTTTTAGACCTGTTTTTAGATGCATATTAGATGCATTTTAGGTATCTTTTTGCTTGCTGGGTTAAAACTCATATTTAAAATACTTATCATTAAAAAAAATAATAATAAATAATTAATTACCTGAGCTGATTTTTTAAAACTTTCCAACTTTTCTTTCAACATCTCATTTGCTTTTTCAAGTTTAACATTTGCTTTACTATCAACTTTATTTTCAACTTTTGAGTCCTGTAAATTAATAGTAAGTTCCTAAATGTTATGAAAATATATCTAATAAAGGAATTATTTATCAAGACAAAAAAAGTATTCATTTATTTCCTGCTGAAAGACAAAAATTATTTTACAACTAGAAAATTAAAGTTTTTTTAAAAATAAATATTCTGTTTTGACCTTCAGCATCTTCTTTGAAATCTGTTGTTTTAAAATAGATGTAAAACTTTTTTTTTTTTTTTTTTGTATTTTTATGACCTGTCTGAGACTTATATGAGAAAATAGTGTCTTATTTATAGTATTTGTACATAATAAACTACATAAACAAAAATTCAACTAAAAATAATATATATAAATATATATATATATATATATATATATAATATATATATATAAATATATATATATATATATATATATAATATATATATATATATATATAAATATATATATATATTTATATATATACATATATATATATATATATATATATATATATATATATATATATATATATATATATATATATAAACTTCTTTATTTCCTGTAACTTCTAAACCTAATGGAAAACCAAAACTAAATAAATTGCAAAATTATATATATATATATATATATATATATATATATATATATATATATATATATATATATATATATATATATATATATATATATATATATATATATATATATAAACTTCTTTATTTCCTGTAACTTCTAAACCTAATGGAAAACCAAAACTAAATAAATTGCAAAATTATATATATATATATATATATATATATATATATATATATATATATATATATATATATATATATATATATATATATATATATATATATATTATATATATATATATATATATATATATATATATATATATATATATATATATATATATATATATATATATATATATATATATATATATATATATATATATCAGGGCCTATTCTAGGAAAAAAATATGTCCTCACAAATAATAAGACCTATTATAATCATTACTTATTATACTTATAAAAATATCACAAAGAAGTTTTTCTACTTAGAAAAACTTCTTTGTCATGTTTCATTCATTCTTCTAGTGTGATGTTTCATTTATTTAAACTTTATCTTTTAACAGTCTAACTATTTCTATTTGGTGAAAACTATTCGTCTAGATTTTTCCAGTAAAAAATATGCTTTAAAATTCTCTCTTCATGTTCATGTCTTTCTGATTCATAAAACTTCAGATTTTTTTCTTTCTTTTAATCATTTTCTTATTTGTTAAAATTTTTTTAATCTTTATAGTGTTTCAATTAATTTGCAACATAAAGGAGTTGAGATAAAAAGCTGTAGTAATTTTTAAAATTTTTGGACTTGAGAAGTTCGAACACAAAACAAGTTATTTTGAATTTTTGAATATACTTAGAACAAAAAACAAGATATTAGACAGAAATAAGAAAATTAACATCACATTTATTGAATTACTGATGCATTTAGTAGATGTTTGAATGGCAGATTAGTCATTATACTTCACACCACTTTATATATTAAATAATTTTTTTTTTTTAATTTAATTTTAAACAAATATAATTAAAAACGATTTTACCTTTTTAGATGCATCATTTTGGGAATTTTCCAACATCTTTTCTAAAACTTCAATCTAAAATTTAAAAACTCATCATTTCACTTTTAATTTTAATAAAATGATTACAAATTAAAAAATAAAATGAACACAACTTCTTTTTCATGAAAAAGATTCAAGATATTATAATAAATAATATTATAAATAAACAATTTATTAAAATGTTATTATAAAAAGTGCTAGTACTAAAAGGTGAGACATTCATGCGTGATATGTGTTACAAGTGAGACATTTATGCAAGACATATGGAACAATGGAGACACTCATGCATGATATGTGTTACAAGTGAAAAACTTATGTGAGACATATGTAACAATCAAGACATTCATGTAAGATATGTGCTACAAGTGAGACGTTTAACTGTGACATGTGTACCAAATGAAATATTCATGAGTGACATGTCTTAAAAGCGAGACATTTATGTGTGATACATATGACACAGGTATTAATATATGAACCTTTTGTGACAAATGGTATGAAAAAAATTATAAAAGGTATTTGATGCAACTGAGACATACATGTGTGGCTTAATGCAACTTGGACCTTAAGATTATGACATTTTTGCAACCTTATATGGCCATGGTTCTGTAAAACGAGTTTTTGCATAAAAAAACTAAAATTCATTTATGATATTAGTTCAAAAACATCACCCAGGACCTAAAAAAACTGTTTTGGAAATATTGCAACTTATTTAAATTAGAATAAATTTTTATTTATAACTATAATATAAAACACAATTTAGAGATAGTTATTCAATAATATAATAAAATACAAGCACTTGTTTGATAAAATAAACTTCAAATTGATTTTTTCATCACTTTTAAACTTTACTTGCATTAATTTAATAGCTCTTTTGACACAAATGTTACTTATTTGTATTTGAATAATAATTATCTTCTTTGTAAAAATGACCACTGAACAAAACAAGTAGTTCACGTCGGTCTGAAAGTAACAGAAAAGCAAGTAAGACATATATTGAGTTCCACCTTGCATAGCTTATATTAGTTAATGCTTTAAAAGTAATGAAGGGAAATAACCCATGTTCTTGGTAGAATCGGTACGCATTTCCTAATTAATATAAAAACTGCATATTGTCACACCATTTAATGTTTTTAAATTTTATTTTTACATCACTTTGTCAAAGGTAGTTTCTTAGATTTGCATAAATGTCACTAATTTCTTGCACAAAATCATAGGGAGGTAAGGTCTTTCTACTAAGAATTTAGTCAACTGAATGCTTTAGGACTAAATCCAATACACGATGTTGACATCCTATATGCTAAGGTATAGGAAAGCCTTTTTCTTTAAACTTATGTTGGATCAGTTCAACAACTAGGTTTCTCACTCCAGTATTTACACTTGTGGTATCCACAGATACCACAGATGGTCTAACACCTCAGTTATTAAATATTGCTGATGCTTTTCCAACACTAAGAGTTAGTGCTGCTAAGCAAACTTCACAGTGCTAATTTTTTAATACAATAACTTGTATTTCTTAATTGTTAACTATCTTACCATCAAAATGCAGAGCCTGATTTTCATTTCTAAAAGTTTCTTTACAATTCTGCTGCATTTTCTGTGAATATCTAACAGATGATTGTTTCTATAATGCGGCATTCCTAACAAAATATTTCAATCTGTGTCTTAGGTGAGGTTTTTGTTAAAGAAAAAGCAAAAATGACTATCTCATATTAACACTATTTCTCATCATCTAGTGCTAGTGCTGTGTTGGAATTAAAATTGGTGTAGAGATATTAATACATCGGTCAGATAAATGTTTACAAACTATTGCTGATATAGAGGGATTTAGTCTGTTTTACCAGATAAACTGCAATTTCTGTAGTGGAATATTGCTTAGTTTTTCTTATTTTAGCAGGGGGTTCAACAGTATATTCACAGTCATTAGTATAATCATCAGAAGTTTCTGAATAGTTTCTGAATTGGAAGCAATTTCAGATACTACATTTTTATTTGAAGAAGAAAAATAACATGCACTACTGCTTGAGGTATTTCCTCTGTCAGCCTTTGACGGACCCACTTTAACTTTTATTGTTGTTGCATAGCAACTTTTTCTTGTGATTTAATCTGCATTTCATAAAATCTTTTATCATCAGTTGCCAACCAGATGCCAACCAGATGCCATCTATTTCTGTAATATCAAACACAGCACATTTAACTTGATTCCTGATGATATTTCAAAAAGTTATATTTTTTTCTGTTATGAGTAGAAAATTTAACTTTTCCTACAATTTCTTCAATTCATCAGCTATCACTTAAATTCTAACATTTCTTGGTTTTTCATTTTTTTAAAGAAATTGATGCCTTCCAATAATTGTGATTTCTTCTGACATCCTAGATAAGCCATCCAACATCTTCTTGATGCTTCATATATGAAATTTTACTGAAAGCGGAAACAGATAATACACCAAAGAGCATATATTCACAGAAAAATAATATTTTCCAAAAAAATAAAATTTATTTGTTTCTATAGTGCGGCACTTCTAACGAAATATTTCGATCTGTGTCCTGGGTGAGGTTTTTGTTAAAAAAAAAAGCAAAAAAGTACTATCTCATATTAACACTATTTCTCATCATCTAGTGCTAGTACTGTGTTAGAATAAAAAAAAAAAATGAAAATGCCTTAACCCTACTGAATATACTCATGCATAATGTTTCATGATTAAATCTTATTTAATCTAAACTACTTGAATATAAGTTACATTGCAACAACTAAAATAACATGGATTAGCATCAAACTATATTCGTTTATCAGTTCAACAAAACTTTACTTTTTTGTGCAACAACAAAAAAAACTATAGATATTGCATTAAACATTGCTTATCAGTACTAATTAAATAATTAAATAATCAGTACTTATTATACTTAAAAAATAAATTAAGTAATAAAATTAAGTAATAAAATTATGCACATTTTTAGTCATCAATCAAGTTTAGTCATCAATAGTCAAGTTTATGACTTGGTAATAACTTAATTACTGAAGATTTGTAATAACTTAATTAATAGAGTTAAGTGATTAAATCATTAAAAATTTTGTTTTTAATGACTTCAATAAATATCCTTAAATGCTGAATCAATTTAAACTTACTTGAGCTGTATTTTAAAAAATTATAACCAGTTTGTCAAAAAACAATATGGTTGGTTTTTACAGTTTCAACAAAAAATATCAAATCTTATATGTAGTGATTACCAAATGTTTTTTAAATGTTTACTACAAAAGATTTATTATTTTTTATTTTAAAGTATTTATTTCAACTATGCTGAAGGTATTGAAGTTGTAGATTTGTTTCCCAGCAAGTTCAACACATTGATATAATCAATGATGGTAATGATAACAAGTACAATGTTTATTGATTACTCAATTTAATCAACTTGTAAATGTATATGAAGGATGTTATTGATGAACATTTATTACTTACAATTAAACTCTTGTAATTATAACTTTATTCAAAAGATCATTTAAATAAAAAATAAATTCTTTGATCCCTTCAGGGTTTAATATTTAGAATTAAACTTCTATAACTCAAAACTCATGTAATTAGAACATATTTTGAGACCTTTTAAGGATTCAAATTACATGAGTTTAACTGTATTTGTAGATCTTTTTGATCTTTATAGAAACTATAAAGTCAATAACAAAAGTAATAAAATATTAATTAACAGAAAAATACTTTTTTTTTTAGATCTTCTTTCTCAGTGTCATTTTTGTCTGGAGAATCTATTGTAGAATCTTTAGTAGGGACAGTTTTTATAACTGTTTTTTTCTCTTCTAGGGCTTTGTATTTTTTTTTCAATTCTTTATACTTTCGCTCATTTTCATAGAGTTTTGGTAATTCAGCCTAAAAGTTTTATAATTATTAAACTTCATTATAATAATTATTATGTGTTAACAAATAGATTAACACATAATTATAGTAAATTATGTAAAATAATCACACATTTTACAAACTAAAAAAAAAGATAAAAACCTGTTTCTTTTTGAGCTCATCAATAATCAAATTTAAATTATTTATTTTTTCAGTAAAATCTAACTGCTTTGAATTTTCATCAACAGATTGTTTATTTTTTTCTTCCAACTGATTTTCAATTTCTTTCTAACAAAAAAATTAAGAGTTGAAATTAAATCGCTTTTAAGAAAATATTTAATTAAAAAACTAAATTAAAAAACAGTTTTACCAGTTTGGTCTGTAATAATTGAATCTCAGCTTTTGCCTTAACTGGTAATTTTGAAATTTTTTCTTCATTCAGTTTATCAATTTCTTTTTTAAGCTCTTGAATAAGCTAAATAAAAAATTTTTACAACATTGAATTTCACAACATATAGTATACACCTTTACAACATACAACATGCACCCTTACAACATACAAAATACACCCTTACAAAATACATGTGCCTTCTTAAAAGTCTTTTGGAAAAAATACTCTTTAAGAAATACAACAATTCTTTCAACACACTCTTAAAATTTAAACTCTTCAAGAAAATATTCTTGCTTTTTTTTCTTTATGTTAATTTACTTCCCCAAAGATGAGAAGGTCACTACAGTAGAGGAGACTACTTTAGTTGTGGTTACAACCCCCTCTCAACTCTATAACTCCAAAACATGAACCTTGATAAACAAGGCTGCTGTGTGGAGGAACAAGTTGACACTCTTGCAACAATCAACCTTTTAAAAGACTTGAAATAATCACTTTACATGTAAATACTACTGCAACAACAGCACTTTTATCAGATTCTTACAACAAATATTCATGCAAAAAAACATTCATTTGAAAAATTCTCAAAAAAATTTACTTAAAAAAATACAATTAAAAAAATAATAAAAAATAAGTAAAACTTTTAATGAGATTCAAAATATATTTTCAAAACAAAAAACAAATTTATCAACAAAAAAAAAAAAAGACATACATCATTTTTAATGCTCAATTCATTATTTGTCATTTCTTTAGTAACTTTTAATTGACTTTCAATATCATTTTTTAGCTGTTCTATACTTTCTTTCTCTTGTTGTAGTTTTTGCAACTTTTTATCTGCTCTGTGAATTTGCTTTTTATAAGACTCAATAGCCATGTTGTGTTCTTTTTCCAACTCAATTGTGTTTTGCATTGACTGTTCAAGAGACTTCTTTAGATCTTCTATTTCATTGATTAATTTCTATTGTCATATATTTAAAAATAATCATTATAATAATTTATACCAATAATTAGTAAAAAAAAAAAAAAAAAAACTAACTGAATATTAAATTTTACTAACATCTGCATTTTCAATTAAAGGAGGATTAACATTTAATTTTTCTGACTGTAGCACATTTATTGTTCTTTTTAAAGATTCAATTTCATTCAAGAGATTATTAAATTGTGATTCATCAGCTAGAAATATAAAACCTCCAAGGAAAGTTAAATATAATAAAAAAGATTTGATAATTATAACTATAAAATATTTATAACTATAAACAAAAGAATAATGACTAAAAGTAGGAGTGCAAATTTAAAAAAAAAAAGTATAAAAGTTAATATACTTGAACCAACAACAGGCTGCTGTTGTAAAATATCTATTTTTTCTCTTTGTTTTTCTTCATTATGTACTTCTATTGATTGACTTAGAGGTACTTCTTTGACAACTTCTATAGATGACTTTGGTGTTACTTCATTAATGACTTCTGTGGTTTGTTTAGATGCTGCTTCACTTATGATTTCTGAGGGTTGTTTTGATACTGTTTCAGTGAGAACTGAATGTTGCTTTTGTAAACTAAGTATTTGTTTTTCCCTTAACAAAAGAATCAACAAAATTGTGCAGCAAAGTTGAACATTAAATTTTTCAAAATAAAAAATGTCAAAGTGTTTTTTTTTAAATTGCTTACATTTCTTTAATTGCTTCATTTTGTTCTTTGATTTTTTGCTCAAGAACTTGGTTTTTTTTCTCAAAATCATGAATATTTAATTTTTTTTCTTCTTCAAAACCATTATACCGTAACTTTAGTTCTTGATCTTTAGAAGAAATATCCTTCTCTTTTTCTTCAAGATTGCCTGATAAAAAAATTTATTTTCTTGTTTGAATTTATAATGTAACTTTATGTAAAACTTATACAGTAATAGAATATACAATATAATTAAATCTCTTGTAAAATAATATGTAAGACAAAAAAAAAAAAAAAACAATAAATCTTTTATTATTTTGCATTTTTTTAACAAAGATTCTATGAAAATTCTATTAGAATTCCTAACTTTGTTTAACAATAACACCTTGCAATTTTTTAATCTCCTCTAGCAATTTTATTTTTTCTTCAACAACTTGCTCAACATCTTTTTTGTTTATATCCATTTGGAGTTTGTTATTGTTATTTTCCTTTTGTGTTAATGAAAGTTCTTCAATGATTCTCTTGTTCTCTGTTTCATTTGTATCTAGTTTTGATTTCAATAAATGCAGCTCATTTTTCAAACAATTATTTTCTATTTGAAGCGTTTCTGTTTCTTTTGCTTCTATCTTGTATTTTTCATACACTAAAAATTTAAAAAAACTAAAATTTTTAATAAATTATTGTGTAGTATTAATTTATACAAAGATTTAGGTTTAATAAAAGATACTTATCAAAATACTTGGTGTGTATTATGTCAATAATTTTTATAAACACTTTAGAATGTATAATAATAACTTAAGATACTTATTAAAATACCTAGCTCTATTGTTTGCTTATTATTTTTTTTTTTTTTTGTAATTTTATGATATACAAATGATGTTTATTGTTTGTTTTTTTTAATATTTTTTTTGCTGTTTGTTAAGGCAAAAAACTAAAATAGCAATTGAAAAGTTAATTTTAATTTGACTGATTATTAAAAATTGAAAAATAAAAATTTAAGTTTAAAAAAGAACAAAACAGGTAACAGTTAAAAAGAAAAAACATACATTTAACATACTCTTTGTGTTTATCATCCAGCATTGTTGTCAAATCTGCCAAAAGTTGAGTCTAATGTTTGAAAAGAAATTCATATCTGTCAGAAACTGAGCTTAATATTTAAACGTCAAATCTGTCAGAAGTCTAATGTTGTAAGAAAAAAAAATGTCAAATCTTTCAGAAGCTATCTAGTCTGCAAAAAAGAGTATTTTTCTATAATTATAAAAAAATTAAAAAAAGGTAAATTTAATTAAGCAACTAACTTTTTCTCGTTCTTTAATTGCATTTGAGTCTTTAAACTTTGATAAAAAGTTTCGTTTTTCAACAATCAAATAGCGATTTTTATCTCTTAAACTCTAAAATGATGTTTACACATTTATCAATGTTAGCATTTTTTTGCAAAAATACAAAATATCATGCAAAAAATTTCAAACAATATTTATGTACCTTTATAGCTTGTTCGTAAAAATTTTCCCGTTCTTTAAATTCTGCATTGTGAGATTCAAGCACTTGCTTAAAAGTAGTTACTTTTTGAGAATATTCATTTCGTAATTTATTAAGGTAGTCATTGAATTGCACCTGAAGTATATGACATTTTTCAACAATAAACACATTGCATTTCAGAGAAGAAATTTATACAATAAAAAATTAAAATATGAATTTATTTACAAAGAATAAATATATCAAAATAATATATATATATATATATATATATATATATATATATATATATATATATATATATATATATATATATATATATATATATATATACTACTGTCCAAAATTATTTGAAAAGAAGTTCTTTTCAATATAAAATATCAAAGTTTTAATTACTATTGGGAGAAAATTTATTTGAATTAAATGTTATTTTCCTATTTATTAGGTTTATAAAAAAATAATATAAATTCCCATTAAATAGTTTATAATTTACTTTCCTATTAATTACACTTGGTGACAATAACCACCATACATAATCTTGTAATAAACATTCTACTTAATTATTTAATCAATTTGTTGAAGTTAATTTTATACCATTAACTAATTCATTTTTTCCACATTTTACGTATCATTAGGCCTTAGTTTTAGACATTACTTTTAATTCCTCCCATAAAATCTGATAGGAGAGATCTTGTCACTAGGGATGCTAAATCATTTTTTCCAATATTTTATCATTCTCGAACTTAGACATAATTACAATGTTCTGAAAAATTTAGTTTGGATTTAAGCTTAAAATCATTTTTTCCTGAAATATATAAATGGATTTCCATTAACCCAACTTTGTAAAAGTATAGCATGACTTTTAAAGTATCCAAGTAAACTAATTTTGTCATTACTACCTCTATTTTTATGTGTCACCTGTGGCATTCCAACCAAAACAGTCCCAGAGTTTAACACTACATCCACCATGTTTTATCATTCATTCAAAGATTTTTTTTTTCAGACAATCTTCTCCTGTAATCAAAGATTTGAAACTTTGATACGTTGGTCCACGTTTACAGTCATTAATGGTCCACGTTTACAGTCATTAATGGTCCATTTTTTATGTAGTTTTTTTTCTTTTTTATTATTCTTATGATTTTTATCAAAGCATTTCAATTAATTTTTATGTTTTTTAAATTGACTAATAATGCAAAAATAAACATAAAAAGTAGTTATATAAAAAAAAGCATTTTTAAAAAAAGTTATTTTATTTGAATAATTATGAATGGTAGCGTATATATATATATATATATATATATATATATATATATATATATATATATATATATATATATATATATATATTATATATATATTATTGGTTTACATTTATTAGCCATACTAAAGTATAAACAGTTATATTAAAAAAAGACTAAATAAACTTGGTATCTGACGGGAAATAAGATATTATTGACAAAAATTATAATTAAAAAATATCAGACTTAATAGACTTTAAATTCTCTTCAATTCATTTAAGTGTGTTATTATTACTCTAAAATGTATTATTGAGTAAAAAAATAAATTTTAACCTTATTTTTTTTAAATAGATAGAGATATTAACAAATCGAAATTAGACAAAACATTCCACAAGTAAGGTGTAAAGTTAGGAATTCTAAACTTAATAAAAAAGGTTTTTTAAAAATTAATACTTTGCTATGTTAGCCTATGTATTTTTAATTTTTTGTTTTTAATGTAAAAAAAAATTGAAAATAAGTTTGTTAAATATGTATTGTCATTTATTAATCATAAGCTCTGATCTTGTGATCTATTGTCATATTATTTTTATACTTTTGATTCTAGTGATAAATATTTGAATAATAACAATTATCGATGCCAGAAACACAATCATTTTTAAAATTTCTTTTAATGAAATAATTTTATAATCAGTGAGATGGAAATTCAAATCATTTAAAGGTTCAATTGATGAACACCAAATTTTTATTAAAGCAATAATAATATAAAGTATATTAAAGAAATAATATTATTAGGCAAATAAAGTATTAAAGCAAATAAAATATGAAAGCAAATAATATTAAAATTTCAGTTTCTTCTAAAGAAAGTCAAAGTTTTATGATTTTATTTACAAACATTAGATTTGGTGTTTTTTGAAAAGCAGTTATCTGTTGCTTCATTTAGCAAACTGTATATACATAATTACTAATTTTTAACATTATTGACCATGTCATGCAAAAGCAGGAGCTCAAAATTGGAAAAGCAAATGACAGAGAATCTAAAAATAGAAAACATAGATGTGGTTCAAGACATGCAGGAACATTGCCAATGTAAGCACAGTCTGTGAAATACAGTCTAGTGAAACAGAGACTGTATTAACAGGCAACAGTCACAACAGAGCATGATGCGCATGATACCATTAATACAAAAAGAAATGAATTAAGTTGGGTTACAGGAAATATTGTCAAATAGTTTTTAAACAGCAACTAAACATAATGAGAAAGGAACTTTAAGTAATGAAGGACAAGAAATTAATAGTTTGCGAGATATTTAAGGTAGAAAATTCAAAAAAAGATTAATTTAGAAAATTTAGTAACTGTGAACTTGTCGATAGATGCTGGCTTATATATTCAAAATGTGCAGATTTTTTGTGCTGTTTTTTTGTTTTGCATGCAAGGTGATTGGTACTTGAAAATTATGCTGAAAATCTGAAATTGATTCAAGCAGAAAAACAACATTGGCACAATGTACTAGAGCAGATAATTTTTGGATATCTAATAATCTTGTATTTAGGGAAAATGTTGATATTAAAAGTATTAAAAATGAAATAGTTAAATCATGGAATTTTTCAAACATTTTAGGATCAACTGTGAAGCTTAGGATTTTCCATAGCTAACATCAGTGGGCAAAGCTATGATAATGGTGCTAGCATGAGAGGCTGAATTGCTGTTGGCAAGGCAAGGTTGATGGGACAAAGAGCTTTCTTGAGCTTTTTTAATTTGCTCTAAAACTGTTGGTGGATGGAGCTAACGGCACTCCCTCAAAACCCCTAGCAGGAATGGATAGGGCTAGTTATCCCGCCTCCTCCTATTAAAAACACTTTTTCAACAGGATATTGGTGTGTGGTTCATTTGGAGTTTTATCCCTCAAGTTTTCAGACCATTTGATAGTATCGCCTAAAGCCTCAAAATCCTAAGAACAGCCCTGTGTTTGCAAATATCTAATTCCCTTGTTTATGGTTATCTTTGTAATATCTTTGTTTATGGTTGTTATGGTTACTTCAAATGTGAAATGCAGATACTTATTGTTTTTAAAAACTAAATGAAAAAATTCTTTATTGAAGAAAGTGAATTGTTTATCAAAAATGTAGATAAATTGTTTAAATAAAAAAAGGATAACTATTTTATTTATTTTTATTATTTATTATCAAAAATAAGTCGTTAGATTATTTTATCTAAATAGGTGAACTGTTTTATCTAAGAGTATTAATAAAAACAACCTGAGTGTCTTCCTCAATTAATTTATAATGATGTTGAATTTTCTCTACAACAACATAGTGATTTTCTTTCATTTTCTTCATATCATCAACAACCTGAGACAATTTTCAAATTAATTATTGAGTAAGAGTGTGGTTACAAGAAAAAATATCAATAAGAAGCAATCTACCTTTTGGATACATTGCTTTGCATAACTGATCGGAATGTAAGCTTCCTGCTCTCCACATATCTGAGGAGGAGCCAACACTGCATCAACAGAAACTAAAGAACTAACTCCTAAAAAAAATTTGTAATGCAATAAATTTAAAAACAAAACATGGTTATGCAATAAATTTAAAAACTTAGTTAAATTACTTTAAAAAAATAAAAAAATTACCATGGTTATTTAAAGTTTGAGGAGTCACTTCTTTTTTGACAACCTAACATGAAAATAATTTTTATTTAAAAGAATATGTAGAGAGAAAAAGCGTTGTGAGTTTGCAAACAACAAAACAATTTGCAACTTCACTTTGTAACCAATAAACATCATATTACAAATAAAAATATTTTTTAAAGCAAATTTACTTTTGTATCAGAGGCTTTTTCAATTTCAGATATTATTGATGATTTTTCTTTAAAAGTATTATTTGTGGGAACTATGCTTGTTTCTTTCTCCTTCAACTCATTGCTGGGCAAGTCTTTAAAAATTGCATCAACTTGATTTTCGTTTTCTTTGAAATAATTACAACATGCTTTTAAAATTTACAAACTAATAAAATTTCTAAGCAAAAAAAATATGCAGTTAGCTATTATAATTTAAAATTCTTTTAAAATTTTTTATTTAATGGTATTTTATGAAAACAAATATTAATAAAAATTATTTTTTAAAGATTTTTTCTTGTACTCCAATCATTTAGTTTGTACATTTGTGAAATGTTTTAAGAAGATTAAAACCAAAATCAAATTAAAAAGAAATCAAAGCATGAACTGACCAATGATATTTTAAGAATAACTAGATGTCTAACTGCCATAAATCGGTATAAGAAAAAGTGAAGCAAAAAATGGCCATTATGAGGGGGGGGGAAGCAAAATCTCTACGCTATTTATCAAAACAAAACAAATACGAAGCTTAAATTTGTTTAAAAATGTAATCAATAAAAAATTGGTACACAGATATTTGAAAAATTTGATGTTATTTTGATTTTCAGTTTAAAATTTAATAATTATGTAAAATATGCATTGTTTTTGTTAAACATTTCAAAATCATATTTATTTCTTTTTTTTTTATTTTAAAATTTAAACTTGTATGATTTTAAAATTTAACATTCAAATAAAATCTTAGATTTAGTTGGATTTTAATCTTTAATCTATTAACATTTTATGCACCTGTTAGTCATTAATTACCCTCTACAGTAATGCTAGGAGGTATTATAACATAACTGCAAGGTAAACAGAGTTATAACTTGTAATGAAACATTTTATAAAACTGATTATTAACTAAGTTCTGTGTGACACAACTTAGAGGTTCCTTCTAGAAATGTTAGAATTTTATTTATGGTTAAACACTTCTTGTTTTCATAAAAATCATTATTATTTTTTTCTATAATTGATTTACTGTCAATTAAATAAATTTAATTAAATGTTATGTTATAATTTAGTAAGGTTTTCAATACAAAAAAAGCTCCTATTCAGGTGTATATATATATATATATATATATATATATATATATATATATATATATATATATATATATATATATATATATATATATATATATATATATATATATATATATATATATATATATACATATATATATGTATACATATATATATATATGTATATATATATATATATATATATATATATATATATATATATATATATATATATGTATATATATATATATGTGTATATATATATATATATATATGTATATATATATATATATATATAATAAATTTTTAAATAATTTATTATCCTTTTATATATTTATGATATATATTATGATGTTGTAGACCAATCATTAATTTTCTTAAAACTTTTTCTGTATATAATTGGCCGTATCTTTGCATTCTGATTGTAAAAAAGTCAGTTGCTAACATTTTTATTAGTTGTGTGGAATGCATGTCTTCGATGACAGTTTCATGCTCAGCATCGTGTTCATTTAGGTCTTTAAAAAAATGTTTTTCACTAATAATTTTATTAACTGCATAAATCATTTTCAGTTTAAGGTTTCGCTCCACATTCATTTTTGGTTTTTTGAAATTGTCACTGCATTCATTTTTGGTTTTTTGATATTGATATTGTTACAATTCAAAAATAATTTTGAATTGTAACAATATCAATATCAAAGTTTAAAAAATCTGTTTCAGGATTTGAATAAATTGCAGATTTTTTACTCCACTTTAATGCAAAAATAGAGTCATTTGCAATATCCTTAATTGTTAAACAATTTGCATGCTTTGAGCCTACAATAGAATTGTGCAAAAAGAATTCTTTTTAAAGATGACTTAAGTCGGATGACATCTAATTGAATGGATTATTACTAAATCCATTCATTCCACAAATACAAGAGAACAGTAACTTAAGATGATCTTGCGAAAATTTGTATGTTAGGCAAAAATTTAAAAGGATGAACATTTAAAGTCAAAAGCTCATAGGCTAAGTGTTGAAGACTTTTTGCAGCCACAATTAACCCTAATATAAAGGTTTTTCTCCTATGTTTTAATAATGGAGTACCATTAGCATCTGTAAACTTTGACAAGTAGTTTATTATTTGATCAAAAGTTGCATTCCAATAAGGATAATCATTTAAAAAAAGAGCTTTCTTATATGACTTTGAAAAAAGATTTTTAGAGTTCAGCATATCAAATAATTTGTCAATGACCCTTATAAAATTTATAGTTCCTTCAGCATGCTTGAAGTTTGGATGTTTGGAAAACATCAGAAATTCAATTGCATCTGCAACTGAACTACTAAGTGTTTGTGCAGCAAACTTAATATTAATTTTGTGACGCTGGAAATAAATATGTTTTATTAAGATTTTATTTGCAAATTTCAATCCTTCTTCTTCTTGTATTTCATATAAAGCTTTTATATAACTCCATTTAATGTATTTTCCATCACAATCCTTAAGTACCTCTAAATCACATAACACATTTCTAGCTAATTTTAGCATATGACTTGGGTCAGGGATTACATACAAGTAGTGATAATAGCCTTCAAAAGTAAATCGTTTATTAATTTTTTCTAGTCTTTTCCCAAATGTACATCCTAGTGATTCAACAGAATTAAAGTTAACATTTACACCATCAAATGTATTGCTACATACCTTAATTTTTTTATAAGACATGAAAGGTTTTCAGCTGTTATTTTACTACACAGTATATAGCCAATAGGTGTTTTCCAATGACCTCGTAATCCTACCAGCATAAATACTAATGCTTCTGTACCTGGTCTATCTGGTTCAATTGCAACAATATCTTTTCCATAATCTGTAAAGCCAATGAATCAACTTTTTATCATTTAGAACTGATGTTTTGATTATCATTGCATAATTAATGCATAATCTCTATAATCAATGTCAATCTCTGCTTTCATACTAATATAACTTAAAACATCTTCAAAAAAAACCAGGTTCACAATCTACAGAAGAAGCCCAGTTGGCTAAAGAGCTTGAAGCAGATAAATGGAGTATAGGCCGTAGAAAATTGTATGCTTTAGGTGAGTAAAAATGCAGAGTTACTGCAAAAAATTTTATTTTATCAGTATACCTATGCGCTTTTGGAAGTGAAGTAATGTTTTTAAACTAATTTTTGTATAATATCAAAAGTCAATCCAATAAAGTTTTCACAAAGAACATTAGCAGCATCTTCATAATTAATTTTTTTTTGCTTAGATTTTTTAGCATAACCTTTAATGTATTTATTTTTTTTTCTTTATGACGCAACTTTTGTTTAAGAATTTTAGTTTATATCCACCTGGAAATCAATACTCTCTGTTGTTTCTGAAATAACACTATTAATATAAATTTCGTTACTATTAGCAGCAACATTATTGTTATCACTTATATCCAAATGGAAATCGATGTGATGTTGATTACCAGTTTCTGAAACTTTAAATGAGTCTCTTTTTATTTGTTTGTGACAATATAGAACTAAACTTTCTTTTGACTTTTGGTTTTGAATCAATAATAGTAGATGGCACAGAAAAAAGTTTTAATTTAGGTTTGTTATTAAAATCAGGTATATTGTAATCTGAAGGTAAAAAGTGATCACTACATATGTGCTCAGTAGGAACAAATGTTTCACGTTTTATAGCAACAATCCACTTTTCACAGAGTTCGCTATTATTAATTGGAAATTTATGAAATGCTCTGTTGTCGTTTTTCATTGCTCTATTTGTGCAACCTGCTGCAGCACAACATTAACCATGATTTATAAATTATGAATATTAAATATTGAATATTATTTGATCTGAACAACCGTGATTTACTATTTTTTAAATTTGCCCTCCATAATGGTAGATTTTGGCTTCAAAAAATACACGGAAGTTAGACAAAGATTATGTGTACATAAGATAAACTGATGTGAATAAAAAAACAACAGAAAGTTACACAAAGATTATGTGTACATAAGATAAACTGATGTGAATAAAAAACATAACAAAAAGTTACACAAAGATTATGTGTACATAATATAAACTGATGTGAATAAAAAACATAACAGAAAGTTACACAAAGACTATGTGTACATAAGATAAACTGATGTGAATAAAAAACACAACAGAAAGTTACACAAAGATTATGTGTACATAAGATAAACTGATGTGAATAAAAAACATAACAGAAAGTTACACAAAGATTATATGTACATAAGATAAACTGATGTGAATAAAAAAACAACAGAAAGTTACACAAAGATTATGTGTACATAGATAAACTGATGTAAATAAAAAACATAACAAAAAGTTACACAAAGATTATGTGTACATAATATAAACTGATGTGAATAAAAAACATAACAGAAAGTTACACATAGACTATGTGTACATAAGATAAACTGATGTGAATAAAAAACATAACAGAAAGTTACACAAAGATTATGTGTACATAAGATAAACTGATGTGAATAAAAAACATAACAGAAAGTTACACAAAGATTATGTGTACATAAGATAAACTGATGTGAATAAAAAACACAACAGAAAGTTACACAAAGATTATATGTACATAAGATAAACTGATGTGAATAGTATATAAACTGACAGGAAAAAAATATATAACAGAAAGTTGCCAAAATATATACAGCTTTGTTTAAAACACAATTTATAAACTGCATGTATATGATAATTATAATATAGATAAAATTAACAAGTAATTAAGAGTAACACTCTATTAAAATTTCTTTATTAATCAATAGTTTGTATTCAAATATTTAAAATCAACAATATAAAAAGTTTATTTAACACACCAGTTATTTCTTTAAAGAATTACCTGATAAAGGAGAAACTTTTGCTGTTCTTTTACCTTTTGAGGTAAAGGATGATACAGATTCAGGTCTGAAAATAAAGGAAGAATTAAATTGAAATGGTGCAATTCCCTAACAATAAATTTTTAACTGCAATTTTTTTATAAAAAAAACATTAGTGGACACTGGCGAAAGAACAAACCTATCCAAACTAGTTTTAGAAAAACCAATAACATAAATAAAAATATGTGCAAGCACTGATAACTTGCAGAAATTTTTAACAATTATATTTTTAATGGTGATAAACATTCTGATATTGTAACAAAAAAAATAAAGAAATTGAAAACAGTGATGTTTGCCAACCATTGACTGGGTTTTGTTATCACATTTTCAAAAAACTATACATATATAAATACAAGCTGTTCCAAGAAAACACCGAGTCTCATTTGAGAAATAAGTCTCTCATTTTAAAAAACATTCCAAATAAAAACCTTCAGTAACTTCTTCTCTTTTATTATTATTATTTTTTACTTACTCAATCTAGTGATTGAAAAAATAAAATAAAAAACAAAGAGAAGAAATAATAGTGATCCTGTGATGCTACTATATATATATATACAGTATTGGACAAAACATTTGCAACCAACATCAAACAATGCTAAAAAGTGTTCCTAATTTTACATGTCTTAAAAATGAAACAAACTATACTACCACAGCAAACAGTTCAGGAGTCTGGAGTCATAGCATGCCATGACATGAGCAATCAGCTGACAGGTGACAGCACACAGGCAGAATTTTGTTGACAAGTGCCATTTTGCAACGGACAAAACAAGTACAACTTTTATGGTTTGTTTCATTTTCTTAAGTCTGGTCCATGTCAACGTCACGGAAGTTTTTTAATAATTAAAGGAAGTATCCAGAAGTTTCCAGAAGCATGCAGAAGCTTCCAGAAGTTTCCAAAAGAAGCATCTGGAAGCATCCAGAAGCATCCAGAAGTATCCAGAAACATTCAGAAGCATTCAAACACATCCAGAAGCTTCCAGAAGCATCGAAAAGAAGCATCTAGAATCTTCCAGAACAGGTTCACACAGGTTCATTTTACTATATAAGAGACATGTAAACCGACATGTAATTCAGTCAGTATATTGAAGTCAATCAATCAGTATTATCAAGATAGTTTATCGAAGTAAGTTTTATCAAAATGTTTTATCAAAGAACATCAATACAAGAAGTGAAATACAACAAGTGTTTCATTACATCAATACAGTCTACATCCAACTAAGATGTTGTGTTCCACAGAACATTATTGTATCATCACAAGGTAAATGTAACATGGTAAGCCTTGAGAAACATGATTATTTATTTTTATTATTTTTATGACTTCAAGTGCAAAAATGACTTCCGACAATCTTGGATTGGAATTAAGAAAGAAAATTATGGGCGATTATGTAAGTGGAATGTCACAAAAAATATTTGTGATATCGCGGTAAAAAATGGACCGTATCAAGACTATGGTCCAAATATCGTTCTACGGGGAAGTTGGCAGCAGATAACAAAGGTGGAAGACTGCGTTCCACCACTTCTAGAGAGAACTCTATGATTGTCAGATCCATCAAGAAGGATCCCTGGATATCATCAGTCGAGATACAAAAGCAATTAGAGCTGCCTGTATCGGACCAAACAATCAGACGACGTGCTGTTGAAGCTGGATTGTTTTCTCGATGCCCTGCAAAGAAACCGCTGATTTCACTAAAGAACCAGAAGAAAAGACTCCTGTTTGCTACATCTCATATTGACTAGAATGTGTAGAAATGGTGAACTGTCCTGTTTAGTGATGAATCGAAGTTCAACATCATTGGGAACGATGGCATTTGACGTGTATGTCGATCGGCCAGAAAACGCCTCGATTTACATTACTGCCATAAGACCGTGAAGCATGGTGAAGGCAATGTAATGGTCTGGAGGTTTTTTTCTGCTAACGGTCTAGGCCCAATACATCGAATTGATAGAACAATGGACCGTTTCATGTATAAAAACATCCTGAAAGATGTTATGTTACCTCATGCTGAATGGAATATGCCAATAAAATGGGTTTTTCAGCAAAACAACAATCCGAAACACACTGCAAAAGTAGTCAAGCAGTGGTTTCAAGACAACCACCTATCAGTGATAGATTGGGCGCCTCAATTTCCGGATCTTAACCCTATCGAGAACCTGTGGCAGATCGTAAATCGCAGAATTAATTTTGAAGGTGTTCGTAATAAAGATTAACTGTTCGGACAAATCCAAAAGGCCTGGGCAGCGATTCCACAAAGTTTCATTGATCACCTGATCGAATCTATGCCTCGAAGATGCAAGGCTGTGATCAACAACAAAGGATTCGTCACGAAATATTGATAGCGAAATACGGCTTGGTCAACATTTTGTGGAGTTGCACTTGTTTTGTCCAGAAAGAACTCAACTTTTTTTAATACTTTTGATTAATTTATTAATTTTCGTGTACAAATAATGAACTTTGTGATGAATAAAACTTGAAGAACATTGTCTCTAAACAGTTATTTCTTTAAATTGAAAAAATGCAGCACTTTTATATAAAGAAACTAAATTAGCATTATTTGGTTGCACTTGTTTTGTCCGATACTGTATATATATATATATATATATATATATATATATATATATATATATATATATATATATATATATATATATATATATATATATATATATATATATATATATATATATATATATATATATATATATATATATATATATATATATATATATATATATATATATATATATATATATATATAAATATATATATATATATATATATATATATATATATATATATATATATATATATATATAAATATATGAATATATATATATATATATATATATATATATATATATATATATATATATATATATATATGTATAATAGGGTGCATCAAACCCCCTCATGGGTTAAACTCCTAAAGGTCCTATAATAAGCATGTTTCTTTGGTGTTAAGTAGTTACTTAAATATTATAAAAATATAATTATTCCTAATGGGTCCACCTGAAACACGAAATATAGCTTACTACAACATTATTACGATATTATTGCAAATTTGTATGTCTAACTTATGAATAATGAGTTTTATAATTCATATCATTTTACTTGCTGTAGAATGTTTCAAACTCTATTTGCGTTTTCAGGAGTAAGCTGTACCAATAGCATGGTATAACCTGCTGTGAAGTTTACACCAAAAAAAACTCGTCAGAAAAGTTCAGTTTTTAGAATAAGCAGCTACTGCTACTGCTACAGTATCTGCTATTTGTACAGTAGAGCTCCCTAGCAACAGCAGCGAGGAAAGTAGTGATGAAATTAAATGTGATATCGGTAGTTCTTTCAAGACTTCTGAAAAGAAACTGGTAAAAACGCACCACTAAACCACTTGCACTGGAACGGCAGCTCATATGCCTTATAACATTCTCAAATCTCCAAGTATTGAGGCTTTGGCAAGAAGAACTAAAATTTCTCCTGCACAACAATTTGCACTCACTAAGGCTATTAGTGAAGAATCAGAAGTGGATGCTAGCAAAATTGCTGTATCATATGCCACAGCAGACAAACATAAAGTTAGGAAGTTATAGGTTTCACCAAAGTATGCTTCCCTGCACTGGGATTCTAAACTGTTGAAGAGCCAGACAACACATGACTTACAGGAAAAACTTGTGGTTGCTATTGGCAACAACATCAATGTCAAAATTCTTGGCGTAGCTGCTTATCAACCAGGAACAGATCAATGATCTGGAGATATCATCACTAATGCTACAATGCAGTTTCGCAGTCATGGAACTGAGTTAAGTCAATAGTAAACATAACTTTTGATACTATGGCTAGCAATATGACATGTCAGTGCTGCATGTGTGGCCCTGCAGCAAAGAATTGGCTGTGAATAGCTCTGGTCTGCATGCCATCATCATGTTGGAAAAGTTATTTTAACATGTGTTCTTAACAACTTGCACATTGAAGCATCAAAATCACCAGAATTTACTGTATTTAGCACAACTAAGAAGCATTTTGACACAGTTCCTCATGGAAGCAATGAGACACTCAGTCCATTCGAATCTCAAACTTTTTAAAATGATTTACAAATTGTAGTCAACAGTGTAGTCAACAAAGCACGGTGGATGTCCAAAATATTGTACTCCATCAAAATGGTCCTTCTTGAAGAGCAGATCTATTTGTTGCCAGCAGGAACAATTATCACTGCTGCAGAGCAGACGAAGTTATGCAGCTTCGTCACCTTTGTGTGTCTGATACAAGTGCCTGGTGGACAACGTGTAGATCTGCAGTTGACGCCCCATGGCAAAATTTCTGCCTTTATCAGAACCATCTAACGTACACACAAGTGAGTTCTGAAATATCTGAAAAGGCTATAAAAGCACTGAAGTGTCATCTGTGTTCTGAAATGATGCCCCTTGCTCTATTTAGTGACATGTTTCAAAAACCTGAATTGCAGTACTTGTATGAGAAGCTTCTGGCAGCGAGGCCTAATGATGGAATGGCTCTGCCGCATGATCTTTACAGAACTGGCTTCGGAAAACCCAAGTTTCCAATTGAAATCACTGCCACAACAAAACTTGGAGATTTGGTTACTGCAGATTCATGGTACATTTTCAGCATTTTAGAAATGAACATGGATTTTCTTAACAATAACGTTGAAAACTGGCCAGTTCAATCTTTATTTTTGTCATCAAAGATAAAGACAATTTTTGTCAATACTATCAATGACAGTGCGGAATGCGGCATGAAGACTTTCAATATGCAGCAAAAACCTAGGTGAATTATCAGAACATTCTGCAAGTTGTTGAGGCTGACAGTAAGAAAGTTCCAAGTCTGAGTAGCTGTAAGAAGACTATATACCTATTGTACTGTGCTCTGTTCAATATTGTAAAATTTGTCATACTTGTTTGGAATACTTGAGTATTCTTTTGTTAATTTGACAGTCTTTGCAGTAATTCCTGAAACTATAAGTAATATTGTGTATATTAATTGTTTAAATGTAACCGACACCAATAATAGTATTAATTACAGTTTATTGCAAAAAATACAGATATTTGCGTTTGTTGTGGACCCATTAAATTGACACAGAAAAATCTCAAAATTTTACAGGAGTCATAATTTATGAAGTGGAACACAGGAATTATAGGGTCCAAACTGAAATAAATAGTTAAAAAAATTGTTGGGGGTTTGATGTACCCTAATATATATATATATATATATATATATATATATATATATATATATATATATATATATATATATATATATATATATATATATATATATATATATATATATATATATATATATATATATATATATATATATATATATATATTATTCTGGTAGATTTTTTTCTTTTTTTAAATTAAATATATGGGCAAAGCATTTAATTCTGATTAACACTGTGTAGTATTATTAACTATATTGCAAGAAATCTGCAAAATTCATTACACATTACCATTAGAAATGCTAAATTTTATAGCATGTTGTTTTACGCTTTAACAGACTGTAAAACAACTCACTGTCAAATGTGGTTCTTGAAAACGAGGTTGTATATGTGTTGTACTTCAACTCTTAATTAGTTGGTTTAGATTCAGTAGAAGTGAAGATTTCATTCTTTATAAAAAAAATATAAAAAATTTAAAATCTGAATCTGCTCAAGGTCTTGTAAAAATTTTTAAAAAGAATCAAAATTAATACCACTAATTAAGTATATTAGAAAAAAAAGTTTTACTTTTGATTTCACTAAATCTTGCAATTAGTTTTACTTCTGATTGAGCTTTACTAAATCTTTCAATTAGAAAAATAAGGTCAGCAATAAATTGTCAAATGGTTGGCTTATGTTTTCACCATAGAAATATTAAAATGTGGTCAACAATTAATTGGTAACTTTAGACACTTTTAATTGTACAATTGTTTAAAAGACAAGACATTGTACTTGATGAGCTACTAGCCTAAAATTGCTTCTGGTCATATAAGATTAACGGAATGAAGTATTTCCTGATAAGAATTATATATAACCTATTTTAAACTTTTAACTGAAGATAAATTAAATATGCACCTTGATTATATTTCATTTGTTTAGTACTTATAATTAGTTTATTTTATTTATTTTTTTTTTATTATAAACACAATTTTCAAAGTCTTTTTAACGACCAGTTATATATACTTTAATATAAAATAACATTAACATAATCAAAACAAACAATTGAAAAATTACTGATGAAAATTATTTAAATTAATATATAATTTTGATTTATAGTAATGTGCAACAAAATATATAGTAATGTGTAACAAAAGTTTAAAATTAGTAAAAAAAAGTTGAAATTGAAAGTAGTTCAAAAAATGTAAATAATGTAGTTTTTATCCTAATGTCTCTAAAACTTGAAAGTTTTTTATACATTTTTTGTTGTACATGGAAAAAAAAACTTAAAAACTTTATAAAAAATTGTACATGGAAAAAAAACTTAAAAATTTATAAAAAAGTTGTACATGGAAAAAAACTTTATCTTAATCTAAAATACCTGTATGAAGGAGTCGATGTATTTTGGTTAAATAATTGAGTGCTAGGATCAGAAGTCTCAATGCTGTCATTTCCCCATGCCTCAACAACTGACACATCTAATGCCTCAACAACTGACACATCTAAAATAACAAATCTAAAATAAATTTGGTAAGAGATGTTACAAAAGAACTTTTTTATTTACTTGAGATGCATGGATTAATAATTTTAAACAAACTAGAACATGACACTTAGTAATTAATAATAATTTAATGTTAAATTTAATATCTTTAAATTTAATATAATATTACTCTTGCATCATAATATGCTACTGTATTATGATTTCACTGATGTCAACTTTTTTAAATAAAAAAAAATCTATTAAATATTACAATACTGCTATGAAAAATTAAATTAAAAACCACTAGGTTTATTATCTTCCTCAAAGATTTTATTATCTGCAGCATTAAAGGAAGTCTCTTCATTATATGGTGCAACTGCATTTTTTTTTATCCGCTTTAAAAACCCTGTTGAACTCGATGGTGTACTTGAACGAGATGATGCATCTTCACCATTCTGAAATTTATTATAATTAAAAACTAAATAAATAAAAATGCTGAATTCAAAACACAAATACTTCTAAATAATTATTTAAATAATTATATTTAAAAAGTAAAAATTAAAAAAATAATTGCTTATTGTAATTAAAAACTGAACAAAAAAATACCTGCTTCAAGACACAAGTACTTTTAAATATTTAAATAATACAAAATACAATATAATAAAAACTCATAAAATAATTGTATATGTAACTAAAGAAATACACACATAAAACAATTAACAACAATATAAATCAAAAGAAAACTTAATTTTTTTTTTTTTATGTAAAATAACTATATATATAATTACAAAGCAGTAAAAAATAGAATAATAAAAAACTAAAAACTTTACCTTAACAGGTGAACCAGAGCTTAACAGAAAACTTGTTGATAACTCATTAGTTTCCAACCCTGCACTAGAATTTACTTGATTGTGTTCTATAACAAAAAAATTTTGTAGAAAGAAAATTAACAAACAAGAATTATTGCAGTTGAAATAATAAAAATTAAAATAATACTGTACTTTCTATAAACAGTGAACACAACAGAACTCTATTGGCATTATGGGAAGCACAAAAAAAAAAAAACTACACAAGCTGAAAGGTAAATTTATTTTGAACTAAGAAAAGATAGAAATAGTAAAAAAAAAAAAAAAAACTTTAGAAAACCAATCTAACGCCAATTTTATGTTTTAAGTCATTAAACTCGACATTAATAAACACAAAACATTAAAAAAAAACAAAAAAACTTATATTATAATTTATTGAAGAAATCAAACTGCTTAGATCAATTTACATAAACATTGATTCTAATAAAAAAAATTACTACTAATAAATTTACATAAACACTGATTCTAATAAAAACCATATTATGAATTCTAAATACCAGATCAATGAATACCATTAACTAAATTTTGTTTTTCAAAAATAAACTACAACTTGTTTGTCTTACTAAAACTCAAAAAATCTTTTACCAACAATCATAAAACATCACACTACTATTGCATAAACTTAATTCATCTTAACTGCAAGAAGTAGGCATGGCCAATTGGGAAATGCAGTCTTGTCATAGCTTGTTTTTTTAAATATAAAAAAAATTTGATTTATTAGGTGCACACATCTGCAGTATTTTTTGAATAACAAATTAAATAAATAAACTTTATACACGGTGGATGTCTATTTCAAGCACTTACTATAATAAGTCCATAAAAAACAAATTACACATAATGAGTAATATTGAAAACCATAGCCTAAAACCTGAGTTTTGCAAACATTAAAAAGGGGTGCCTAAAAAACACATCCACTTTCCTCAGGGCCAGTGCTGTGTGAAAATGTGTGAAAAAACTCTATACTAAAACTCTAAAACTCGTCAATATGCGGTGCTGGATATGAATCAAAAAAAAAATTATGAAGCGATTTTTATGTCCTGAAGATTCCAAAAAATATTGAGTGTGGTAAGAACTTAAAGGGTGGGCTTACCTGAATTAATTTTTTTTGAGCATGCAGTTAATTTCTTATGTTTTTGGTCCACTCTCATTTTGTTACGATAGGCTTAATTTTATTGATATCTCTTCCAGGTATCAAGGCATAAGTATTACTTTTCATGCTATTTGAACCAAGGCAAAATTTCAGCAGTTCTTTATTTCCTTTAAAGCTGATAGTTATAGAAGAATGCTGTGTCAGTACATCCATTCCAACAATTACAGTTGTATCGTGTGTTGTAGGGAAGGTTTCATTGTGTAAGAAGGTTTCATTGTGTAAGAATTTATTCAGAGGTAATGAATGTTTTATCTAAGCCGGTATCCAATAACGCCTGAGTTTTATTTTTATTTATGGTGATGTCAATCAATCTATTTAGTGAGTTAATTGAGGCTATGACCAAAGAGAGTACTGTACTTTCATTCTCATCGCCTGTGTGTTTTTGTTTTAATACTGCAGTCTTAGTGAAAGTTTTAATCTCTATTTTTGATAAACAGACATTTGCCCAGTGACCTTTTTTTTTGACAATTTGTGCAGGTAGAGTTACATGCTGGGCATTTTGTTTAATTGTGTAACTTACCACCAAACCTAAAGCAAGAGGTTTTGGTAATTGTTTGATTTTTTGTAGCTGCAAAACTAGGGAGTACAGTTGTAGCAGAAATAGTTGTCATTGTTAGACTGAGAGTATCTTCAGCAGCCAGGTAAGGCTGCTGAAGATAATTTCATTCTAACAACCAAAGATATTTTGTAAAGTACATCTAGATTCTCTTCTGTAGATTCAAGTAGTTGGTGTTAAATAATAGGAGAGCAAATGCTTGCAATAAAGGTATCACATATTAACAAACCTCTATGTTGATCGGCAGTAAGAGACTATGCTGGACACTTTCTGGCAAACTGCTTGAGGTTAGTCATGAAGTTTTCAACTGATTTTTTGTGGTGTTGCTTAAGTGATCAAAGTTTGTGACGCATCATGATCAACGTTGACAGTCTTAGAAATTTGTGGTCAAGAATTGAATCAAGAATTTTGCTATTTACATTATGCAAAAACTTTTTTCAATTAGTTTATTTAAACAGTCTTTTAGAACAACTTATGCGGAAAACATTAAACTGTAATTAATTGTTTTAAAAAATATTTGTGGAATATTTTTTTTATTAGATAAAAAAAAACAGATAGATAAATAAACTTTTTTCCATTTTTATTTTATTTATTTTTTTACTATTTTTAATTTATTTTATTAAACTTAAATTAAAATTATAACTAAATGTAATTAAATATAAATTTATTTTATTAAATTTAATTAAAATTCTTTTATAAATTTTAAAACGTTCCGTTATACAATTTTTTTTACTGCTAAAATTTCCAAGTAAAAAAAAATAATTAATAAATTCAAATTACTTTAAAGTGTTTGTATTACATATAACTTTACTTTATATTTCAGTTTTTTATAACAAAATTTTTTTCTTTATCATCAATTTTTTGAATTGATCATAGACTGAACATCGATTAATAATGATTAACTAGTTTATAAAGTAGTATGCAAAGATTTTGTTAAAGCCAAAATGTTAAAAAAAAGGTTGATAGTTTTTATTTTTTGACTGTTAAAATGATCCCTAAATGCCAAGAAAAGTTGTGTTCATGTCACAAAAAACATTGAAAAATAAGTTTCATGTTAATCAAACTTTCCAGAACAAGTTGTTTATTGATAGAATTAATGATGGAACGTAATTAATACATATGGGTTGCTGAAGCACCAAGTCTTAAAAGATGTGAAATGATGTCAAGGTTTTAGAATGCGCAATAATTATAACGCAAACTAAAGAGCATACCATTAATTTTTTTCTTTTATAAGTTTAAAATTTTATTTATCAAAAACTTAAAAATTATCTTTTAGTGGAACAAAAAAATTGTTAAAATTAATATTTAACTCCAGCTTTTTTTCATTATTTAAAAATAAACATTAATAATATTTTAAACGCTTTTAAAAATACTTATTTATTAAATAATAATAATAAAAAGAAATATTTACTATTAAACTTAATCCATTAAGTCAATGAAAAAAATGATTCGCTTTGCCAGTATAAATTAAAAATGTAAAAGTGCATATCAGCATAAATTCAAACCAACAAAATTGATTTTACAATTATTTAGTGTAACATACATAAATATAAACAATTACAAGATCAGAAATAAGTGGAAAAATGTTTTTTGAAAAAACAATATAAGCATAAATAAGAAAAAATTAAAGAAAACATAAACTGGTTAAGTCTTAAGCAACAAAATCATACCCTCTACTATTACAAACTAATATTAAAGAGAAACTGAATTCAACCTAAAGTGTAACCTAAATTTAAAACAAAAACTAAATTCTTACCAATGTGTAAACATTAAGTTTTGATAACTTTATTCACTAAATTTATATTACTATTTGCTACATATGCACTCTTTGCATTTGTATGTATTTGTATATAACTTTGCATCACATATATGTTGTGTAAACCATTAGTGTTGGTCAATGAGTCACCACTTTTGTTGTTTTATACTTATACCAATGTACCTCAAATAGTTAAATTGAAAATAAAATAAAATATATATATTCATTTACCAATACTTTTGGACCAAGCAAAATCAGTTTCTTTTGGTGGTGGGCTGATGGCTTTTAATTCCGTCTCATCATCTTGTTCAACTAATGGTGATACTGTTCTATTTTTTTTTTTTAGAACTTTGACAGCTTGCATGTCTTTATAAATAACATTTATTTGAAATCTAACTGATAAAATATAAAAAAATAATAATAACATTATAGAATCAATAATTATTTCAAGATATCTGACAGCAATATATTTCTCAAAAACAGTTTGTTAGTACCTTTTGTAAAACCAGGGAGTATTTCTATGAAGTAGAGAATAAAACAGGAAAGAGGATTGGGGTAAGCATGTGGTGTTGCAGTTATAATAAATAAGATAATACTACAGTAGCAGTAAAAGCTTCTATAGTTTCCACGGTAACAGTTATTTTATTAATAACATAATTAAATTTTTTAATATAATGTTTAGTACAAAAAACATAGATTTACATGCAGATATGATTATCTTATATATAAAAAACACCTAAAATATATATTGAAATTATTACTATTTATTTCAGAGTGGATTAAAAGAGAAACTGTAACATTGTAAAGTCATTTGAGTTGTATCTATGGATAATAAACCACATTTGTTATAATTTATAACTAGACCAGTTGCAAAAAAATTTATTAAATGATTGGGGAAATTAATTTCTTAAACAAAATTTAAATTAGGTTTGGGTGCACAAGGACAGGAAATAAACTAGGAGCAAACTCTAACTTAATGGCAATAGAGTGGTCAATATAGTTGTTTTCTTACCACTCCATTCTCTCAACCTGTAACTCCAAAACACAAAACTTGATAAGCAAGATCTATTGAGTATGATAAAAGATATAGATAAAAAAAAAAACATTATACTTTCAATGCCTACCCCTTCCAAATTTTGTTTAATAAATTAAACAGGTCAAGTTTTAAATTATAACATATATGGGTTACTATCATATACCATAAATACAGCTCAAAATGTAAGCACAAACAAGAAAATATTTGTAACTTTAATAATTATTAACTTTATACTAAATAAAAGATAATAAGTTCAATATGAAATTAAATATTGTAAAAATTTGTAACAAATTTTAGAGCTTATAAAAAAAATTTACTTTAATACGAACTTGCAATAAACTGTCAAAGTTATGTTATAATGTTAAAACTATTTAAAGATAATTATTTTTTGAAGATATTTGAATTTATGCATGCAAATAAATCAAGTTATTTAAATGAACCTAATTTTAATTTACTTAAATTAAGTCAATGAAAACATTATGATGTTAAGGGGGAAATACATATTTTTAAATTGAATAAAAAAATGTCAGAAAATTAGTTATATGTAAAAATTAATATATAAACAATATATAAACAATAAAAACTTAAAATAAAAAAACTTTAATAAAGAATACTCATTATATTTAGAGTCAAAAAATATAGTTTTTAATATAGTTTGTCTAAATATTATATATTGCATAACTGGTTGGTCACCTTTTTATGTAGGAACTATTTAAAAAAATAAACACCATATAAAAAAATTTTTAAATTAGCTTCAAACAAAAGAACTAGAGGTCAATAATGTTATTTGATTAATATTAAGTAATACATATACAATGTCACAAATAATAATTGTGACAATATATATATATATATATATATATATATATATATATATATATATATATATATATATATATATATATATATATATATATATATATATATATATATATATATATATATTACTTAATATTGATCAAATAATATTTGTGACATTGTATATGTATTACTTAATATCAATTTAAAAAATGCAATAGGCAAGGTTTGTTGTGCATGTTTCACATGCTAAAAAAGCATTTTTTTTTTTTTTTTTAAGCAATCTTTTGGTAGTTTTCCAAGATGTTTAAGAGTTAGCAAGAACAAAATAAATTTTGTTCTTACTTAATACGTTGACGCAAATAGGTACATTTATAATAATTTAAAAATAAAGTGCTGTTGTTTTAATAAACAATCACAAGAGCAACTTTTTCTAAAAATTAGGAGTGAAGGATATTATTGCAGGTTACAGCTTTTACAGCTTATAATAATGTATTTTTCTCTATACTTCATCTTTATTCATATATTAATTTAACATAATTTATATAATAATAATAAAACTAGTTATCTTTATTTAATTTTTTATAATTAAAACATTTGTTTTATATTTGCACACACACACACACACACACACACACACACACACACACACACACTCACACACACACTCATACACACAGATATATATATATATATATATATATATATATATATATATATATATATATATATATATATATATATATATATATATATATATAAAATATAAATATATAAATATAATTATATATATAAATGTATATAAATATAAATTATATATATATATATATATAAATCTTTATATAAAATATATTATAAAATTTATATATAAATATATATATATATATATAAATTATATATATATATATATATATATATATATATATATATATATATATATATATATATATACATATATATATATATATATATATATATATATATATATATATATATATATATATATATATATATATATATATATATATATATATATATATATATATATATATATATATATATATATATATATATATATATATATATATATATATATATATATATATATATATATATATATATATATATATATATATATATATATATATATATATATATATATATATATATATATATATATATATATATATATATATATATATATATATATATATATATATATATATATATATATATATATATATATATATATATATATATATATATATATATATATGATTAAGAACAATAATAAATATACGTTGTTTAATACTTTTAACTTTTTACGGAAAATCATTTTTCATTCAGCTTATCCCTAGAAACTATGTAAACACATCAAAATATTTTAAAATATCGGTCATTTTTGAAACATCGGTCGGATTCTCTGCCGGTTTTCATTCTATAAATTCCAGTTGACCGTGGTTAATGTTCCAACGCCTGATGCCATTGCCAAATTGCTATTTTTCCAGCATAAATGCTCAGGCAGATTGTATTTAGACCGAAGATTTACAAAACATATCTTTAAAACAATAGTTTATTTACATAGTTTATACTAATTTAATATACCTAACAGGGGCGGATGCAGGATTTTTTGAAGTTTGAGATAACTAACTTCCAGACATGGAGCGAACTCAAAACTTTTATATGTTTATAGTTATATCAAATAAGGATACTTTGCATAAAATTGAGATGATAGGAGCCTGGGAACAAAAAAGCCCCAAAATTTTTGTTAAACCTGCCCCAAACGTGAGAGCAACAAGTTGATAAAATAATTTTTTTACTATTCTCAACTAAATCTATATTCATCGAGAATTTTTAAAATTCATGCAATAATCTCTTAACGTTCAAAAGTTATAGCTACATAAAGTTTGAATCCCCCTCAATTTGAGGGGGTTACAAATTTTATAAGACCATTATTATTGAACGCTAAAAGATTGTTGTACAAAATTAAAAATTTCTCGATGAATATAGATTTAGTTGAGAAAAGTAAAAAACTTATTTTATCAACTTGTTGCTCTCACGTTTGGGGCAGGTGTAGCAAAAATTTTGGGGCTTTTTTGTTCCCAGGCTCCTATCATATCAATTTTTTGCAAAGTATCCATATTTAATATAACTAGAAACATATAAAAGTTTCGAGTTCGCTCCATGTCTGGAAGTTTGTTATTTCAAACTTCAAAAAATCCTGCATCCGCCCCTGCCTAATATATTATTTGAGCAGTCTCAGCGCAGTGGTTAGAGCGTTTGTTTTAGAAGAAAGGGATCCAGGATTCGAAGCAAACTCTAAGCATATTTCGCTTAGAGTTCGCTTAAATTTTCTTATCCTTAACTTTTCAGGAACATCTTACTTTATCGGTCAGAGATAGCAGTACCAACTGCTCCGTCAAGTATCAGTTTGGTTTTTAAAAACTGGATGATTATCTTTGATGCAAAAAGCACTCTTAAAAGCCAGATAATTTTAGATTGAGTTTGCTACCAAGTATGACTCAAGAGTTTGATATGTATCCTTTACCTTACGCCGTTTGTCTTCTCTTTAATCAAAGCCTCCATGAAGTGGGAGAATAGCTCCACTGTGGTAGAATGAGCTCCAGAGTGTATTCTAATATTGATACAGTTGTATCGCAACAAATAGAAATTATTTAACTTACAATATTGGCATCTAAATAAATAAATAAATGAAAACATTGCAGCAAATGTTTAATTTTGTTAGTTAGTAGTAGAGTCAACGAGATTTTCATTATTTATGATTATCGTCACCTATCACGTGAATCTTTATTATCTGAAGATCCCAAACTTACTTTAGATACAGAATTAGATTTTGATGAAAAAAAAACACTCTCAAGTTCATTGAATTTTATTACACAAAACTAGTTATTACTCTTACCATTAAAAATTTTTCAGTTATTACAAAAGTTCAATTTAAAACATTGACAAAAAGTAGTTGAAACAAAATAATAGACAGTAAGCACAAAGAAATTTAGAAAGGTAGTTGAATTAGTCACATGCATCAATCCTCATTATGAACCAAAGTCTAAAGTTAATTATTACTGAGCAAGAGTTGAACATAAGCTTTATGCAGTTGGCATTTTTAACTTGTTATTTTAAAATAGTTTTAGGTAAAAACTAAATGCTATACAATAAAATATTGAGCTTTTTTACTTTTTATCACTTTCGTGAATAATATATCCAATATTGTTAACCATCCGTGTAAAATGTATACCGATGACACAAAACTGCTGGCCCGTTTAGACCACCCATTAGCTTCACAAAAACTTTATACCAATATCTACAACATAGCCGAATAATGTAAAACCTGGGAAATGGAACTTAAACTTTATTAATGTAAAATCATGCACATGGGTAAAACCAACAGATTTTATGCAATAATAGTGTAGAACTAGCATCAATTTTAGTCGAACGTGATTTGGGCATCATGATTACCCCAGACTTGAAATGGCATAAAAATTCAATTTATGCAACCAATAAAGCCAACAGTATATTAGGCATGTTGTATCGTACTTTTAGTCACATGACTCCGCAACTACTTAAAATTGTACGACCTCATATGGAATTTGCGGTAGCAGCCAGCAATCCATCGTCAAGAATAAATATTGATAAAATTGAGAAAGTACAAATCAGAGATTTAGTATCTTTAATACTTTTCATGCCTTTTATACCGTTTAATACTTTCGTACCGTCATATGTCATATAAAAATTGTCTGAGTATACTGATCTTAGAAACCCGTCGCAATAGAGGAGATCTGATACAGCCGTATAAAATGAACCCAATGTGCTTTGTGTTGGTCAAATAAAACAAAAACTAGAGAGCATCACATAAAAATGACTAGAGTATTTGATCAAAATTGAAAGCAAAGACAATAATTTTTTTTACAAATCGAATAGTAAATCATTGGAATGTATTACCGTCAGAAGTTGTATGCGCTTCAACTGCATCTGTTAAGAGTAGGGATCGCTAGTTTACGGTATACTAAAATTTTAGTATACCGTTTACTGTATAGTATACCGTAAAGTACACTGTTAAGTATACCAATGACGTCATTGCAATAAACAACTTTTTTTACTTAATAAATTTGTTAGCGAAACTATAAGAGAAGTTAAAAAATGTTATTTGTTCAGTCGCGAGGGGACCAGACAACTTTTTTTAATTTCCCAACCCCGTCCTTAGCTAAATATTCAATTAGCTAATATTTTTCGATGATCTAAAGATTTTTCGATGTAATATAAAGATTTTTAAAACTTCTTAGTAATTAAATAAAGCATTTAATTAGCCAACTGTGACAATAAATCACTTGTATCAACTGAAGTCTCTAAAGTGAAATCAACATTAACACCATCCTCATCACTCTCATCACTCTCATCGTGATCACTAGTATTGCCAAGCATTATATCAGCAATATTTGCTTCTTTTTCGTGGAGTGTTGCATTTGCATACATAAGAACCAATCCAATTGCTTTATCTTTTGCAAGTCGGTTTCTTCGCTTTGAATGAATAAAATTATACAAACTCCATATTCGCTCACTTGCAGCTTGAGAAGTTGGAATAGTAAAGACTATTTGTGCAACCTTTGCTAAATTTGGAAATTTACTTGCACCCTCAACTCCCCACCAGATATCAGGATCCATTAATTTAATCTGAGTTGCAAAATCTGGAGTCGGATTTGCACATAGCCTCTGAAATGATTTTATTTCTTTTTTTGAAATTTCATAATTGCAAAGTCCTCTTGTTTCAACTATGTACTTTGGAAGCAACTCAAGTACTATAACAAGATCACTTTTGCTAGATGGAGGAGACTCAGTATACATATTTCTGCCACCATGATTTCGTGGATCAAGAAAGTATGCAAATCCCATAGATGGCATGTGAATAAATTCCCATCTGCTTAAAACAAGAGTTTTCAATACTGCGTCTTCCTTCCATATTTCCATTAAGTTAACAAACCCTATATAAACTTCAGAAAGTAGACAACTATCGGATTCCAGTTTACCTACTAATTTTGATAATGGTTTCATAACATTAATAAAACATTGACATTCTTCCCAAAAAAAATTGTCTTGTACAATGTTTACATAATCTGATTTTTTTTTTTGATATAGATACACGTGAGAAGGCACCAGAGTTAATTAAATTCAAATGAACTAGTTTGTTTTCAAGATTACGGGCAACAGATGTATGATGGCTATACCACCGTGTTAAAACTACATGTGATAATGCTCGCATTTTCTTCAAATTATTTGTTGTTTAACACGATTTTGAATTATACGAAATTGATCGATAAGTGATGTTCTTTTTTTAACAAAGGCTGTCAGTTTTCCAGACTTTTGTAAAATATCCACAAACTCAGGAAGAAGGCAAATATCTTTTACTAAAAGATTTATTGTATGGGCAGCACAACCATTACAAAATATTTTTGGATATTTTTTTTCAATAATATCCCATGCAGCTCTCATGTTTGATGCGTTATCAGTAACAATGCTTGTAACTTTATCAACACCTATTTCAAGAATTACATTTTCTATGCGTTTTGCAATATTAATGCCAGTTTGCTGTTCTTGACCAGTAGGCTCAATTTTGTAAGCAATAGGTTTCATAGTCCTATTTTCAACATGAATTGAATAACTAACAAGATGATTCACATTAATGTTTGAAAATCCATCAGTCACTATACTAACATATTCAGAACTATCAACATATTTTTTTATTGCATGTTTTTCATCATTTAATGCATCTTTATAAAGACGCCCACTTATACATTTACTAGATGGAGGTTTATATGCAGGTCTAAGATTAGCATGATGTTGCTTCCATGCAGAAGAATCAGCTAATGCAAAAGGTACTCCTGTATGGAAAAATGTCCTTGCATATGATTTATCTATCTTATCAATGTCATCTTTGCTTATAGTGTTAAAGTATGAATTTAGCATAGTTCTTTTAGCAGGCTTCCCAGATTCTTTGAAAACTAAATTTTCAGAGGTTTGTGAAGCCATATTATCATATCCTTTTGTTTCAACTATAACACTCTGAACTTCTTTTTTTTATTTTTTTAAAGCACAACTTAACCTCATCAGACGTTTTTCTACATCCTCTCAAATGCTGCTCCCATCTTAATGTTGATTTTGCTGCAATTTGTTTATCACAATATTTGCAATAAATTTTTCTTGTTGAACCTTTTCCAAAAAAAGAGATATGTTGGTAAATTTGTTCTGACATTAAATATTTTACTTCAAGGTAAGAGTAAACATGTTACTTTTATACATACAATAAACAAATAAAAAAGAACAAAAAACAATTAAAATTTAAATAAATAAATTCAAAAACCTTTCAAAAGTTAAATTACAAAAAAACAACACTTTAATAAATGATAATTCTTTTAATACTACTATAAATAATACTATATTTATTATTAATAATTATTGTATTATTTATCTAAAAAAGTAATCGCGTAATACATATAATACAATTATTTAATCAATTAAGATAATATCATTATTGAATTATAAAATCATTTAAAAAATATTTCATAAATAACAGGTATACTAATTGGTATAGTAATTTTTAGTATACCAACTATACGGTAAAGTATACCGTAAAGTTAGTATACCGTATACTGTAACCGGCGATCTCTAGTTAAGAGTTTTAAAGCTTGGCTCGATGCGGAAATTTCCATTAACCCGCATAAGTATCGAGATTATAACAAAATAAAACAAAAAAAATAAAGAACAAACTTATTCTTTATACTATAAGTCTATGTAAATTTTTATATATTGATATGAATAAAATTAGAGTATGAAGTAGATATGGCCGTCAAAACCTGTAGGTTACACAAGGAAACTTGTTGCAGCATTTTTCTCTACTACTACTACTACTACTACTACTACTACTACTACTACTACTACTACTACTACTACTACTACTACTACTACTACTACTACTACTACTACTACTGCTGCTACAACAACAACAACTACTACTGCTACTACTACTACTACTACTACTACTACTACTACTACTACTACTACTACTACTACTACTACTACTACTACTACTACTACTACTGCTACTACTATTAATACTACCCCAGTGGGCACGGACGTAAAAAAGACGTCTTTTAAACGTCTTATACAAGTTTTGGATGTCTTTTGAACGTCTTTTGAACGTTTTGGACGTTTTTTGAATGTTCAAAAAACGTCTTTTTTTGATCTGGTGGCCACTGGGACTATTCATTTACATACACAATAATTGTTAACAACTATTGTATAATTTGAATCTGCGTATAACTTTCAAGCAATTGAAGCTATCGAAGTAGTCGTGGAAATTCTTTGACAACTGTATGATTGTATTATTTTATTTAACATAAATATTTTTTTACAATAGTTTGTTGTTTATATATTTTTAAAAATATCCACATTTTCAAACGCACATTTCATAAGTTCATAAATTAAAGAAAGGGAAAAATAGTTGCCCTGTATTACGGAACTGACTGCAAAAACATTTATTTTTAAAATTATAAGAAACCTATTTAAAAACCAGGCTTGTGGAGCCGAGCCGGAGCCGGAGCCGTGGAGCCGGGGAGCTGCTGTTTTTTTTGTGGAGCCGTAGCCGGACCCAAAAAATTCGAGCGGCTCAATATACTATCCTTTAATAGATATACTATATTTATATTATATTTTTATACAGATACTATGCTGTTAAATATTTTATGCGCGATTTAATGATCAAAGGTTATTGATGTCTTTAAAATTAAACTTAAGGCATGCGATCGTTTAATTTGGAACGATAAATTTCGTTTAAAACTTGTCACTAACACATTATAAAATTATTTTTTTCGCGTAATTACATAAAGTAGTTATTGTATTAATTAAAAGCATCAACAAACGAATCAAAATGTTTCTCTTAATTGAAATGTCATTGAAACATTTAGAAAAACAAAAAAAAATTCTGCACAACTATTTAAAAAGTCCTTCTACATCGTTAATTTCAATTGCTAAGGCATCTGAATCTAACAAAACTATTGTTTGCGTTGTCATAAAACAATATAAGAGCTCTCTATCTATCAAACAAGCAAAAGGATCTGGTTGAAAGAGTAGCTTTAAGAATAAGAAAACCGCAATTAGTATTCGACGATCATTCACGCAAAACCCCGGCTAACAGAATAAAAGCCAAAGGATATAAAGTTTTAGAGTTTTTTAAAGATTAAAATTTGGCAAGCAGTATGCAGTTGCGGTTTGAAACCTCGAGCTTTTGTCGCATCGTCAATTTTAAACTTGGATGTTTACATTAATAAATACTTGCAAGCTAGACTTTTGGAACTTTATTTTGTCACGATGTCCCTTGTTAGTTCTGACCTAGTCTTGCTTCTTGTCATTATTCTAAGAAGAGTGACATCAAATTCATACCAAAAAGCTTGAATCCATCAATTTGCACACAATTCCGTCCCATTGAGAAGTTGATGTCGTTGATAAGCGTAAATGTTTGCTTATTTATTTGAAATAATAAAAATATTAAAGTAAAAAGCACTTTTATAATCTTCAAGTTCCTTAGATTAAAATAAATATATTTTGTAGTTTTTGCATTAGTTAAACTATTTTTCATTTTTTTTGAATTTTTATCGTTTTTAATTTAACAATTGCATGCTTTACCCAGTGGGCATGGGACATACAAAAGAGGTCTTTTAAACATCTTTGGAGTGTTTTCAACGTCTTTTGAACGTTTTGGACGTCTTTTGAACGTTCAAAATACGTCTTTTTTAGGTCCCGTGCCCTCAGTGGGGGCATAGAGACTCAGTGGCATAGAGACTCAGGGGCATAGAGACTCATACTCTGTGGGGGGCATAAGAAAGACGTTTTTTAAACATCTTTTGAACGTTTGAGATGTCTTTTGAACGTTTTGGACGTCTTTGGGACGTTCAAAAGAAGTCTTTTTTAATTACTGTGCTCCCTGGGTAGAATTAAAACTAAAATTTGAAACAAAAACTTTAGTTTTGGGTAAATAATGAATAAAAAAAAAGTGTTTATTTACCCGAAATAATTTTCTTTACAAATGTAATATCCTGTAGTAGTAGTAATACAATAACCTTGTAATCACGAGAGTTGGTTACAAATTAATTGCTGTAATTGGTACAGTTTTGGGTTGGCTAATGTGATTTAAAAAAATTTTAAAACTTGCAATTTTTGTTCATAAAGTAAATGAACCGGAGCCGGGTATTTCTTAGGAGCCGGAGCCGGAGCCGAGCCGTCAAAAAAACAGTCGGATTCCACAAGCCTGTTAAAAACATATTAAAAAAAAAAGTTCAATATTTTCAATAGCATTTAGTTTTTACCTAAAATTATTTTAATAAAAAATTAAAAATGCCAACTACACAAAGCTTATGTTCAACTCTTCCTTAATAATAACTAGTATGACGTAAAATCGTACGACAAGTACGACGACTGTCGTACGATTTTAAAAACATTCAACGCATTGCGGACGTAATGTAGTTATTATAAATCAAACATAAATATTAGAAACTCGTGGAAGGTGAAAAACGCAAAGTGTGTACTTGAACTTTGTGTAATTTAACAAAACACTTTGTGTAGTTTAACACAAAGTGAGATATCCACACTATTTTTCTTTTAAATTTAAAATTTAAAATTTATTTTTAAATGACAATGTGTAACATTCTGTAAATTCTGTTACACATTGTCATTCATATAGACTATAATATAGTCTATATTATAGTCTATATTGATAATAATCTTTATTACAGATTATAAAAATTGGTTTGTCTGATGAATTTTCTTCCAGCTTAATTATTTATGTTCAACCATTAAGATAAGTTAAATCTCCACTTAAGTTCTTTACCTAACACTATAGTCTCTATGTTTAGTACCGTCGAGTGGGGTTACTTTGATAACCAGGATAGTTTTGATAATTTTTTTGGAATTACTTTTTCAGTATATTATCTTTGTAATATTTTTGTAATAATATTTTATTATCTTTTCTATTTTTAGTGTCTTTGATTTAAAATAAATAAGCACTAATCAAAAGTTTATTAAGATTTTATATAATCTATTTGAAAGGTAAAAATCATATTATAGTTTTTAAAAATAAAATATGTGATATTCGATTGAAATAAAATTTACTATCAAAGTAACCCCTACTTGCGGGGTTAAATTGATATCTTTTTGGGCTTTTAAAAAAATACAAGACAGGTTTTGATGTTTCTAAAAAGCATTTTTTCTAGTTAAGGAGAGATCATTTGGTATATTCAAACCAAAAACGGCAGCAATTTATTAACATTTTATCAAATCTTTTTGAAAAAATCACAAAAATCTATCAAAGTACCTTCACTCAACGGTAGCTTAAGGTTTTATTTAATTTTTCTTCAGAATGATTATTAAAAATTTATTAATATTAATTGAAGATCTTCATTTAGATATAATAGCTTAAAAACCTTTTTCAATTGAACAATCTTTACTTAATCCTAACTTGTTTTCAATAAATAGATTATTTATTTCAAAGCAAATAAATAGTTGAGTATTAACACACATTTCAAGTAATTTCTCCTGGATTGAGAGCATGCTCATATCTTAAGGTGCCACAGGTGATAATACCTTTGGAATAAATATAATGGTAAACATTTTCCATTTTTCAGATGCTATACAGGTACTATTCATGCTATATCAAGTACTATATGGCATTGATTTATTAAACATTCAAAAAACTGGCATATAATATAAGCGAACAACATGGAAATAAATAAGAAAAGATCGGTAAAAAATTTTTTCTCTGTATTTTAATTTATAAAAATCAGATCATTCATTAAAACCAAGAATAAAGCTTATATTTTTTAGTAATAAAGACATATGTTATAATGTGTATACAATTACATGATTTTTTTTTTTTTTGTGTGTAAAAACAATTTATATTTTTTGATAAACAATTGAACAGTTATTTACTTCATTAGCAGTTTATGTATTTGCAAAGTAGAGGCAAAGTTGCACTTGATAGTGCTGAGGTAATATTCTAAAATAGTTATAAAAAAGTAACAATAATTAAATAAATAAAATTATGCATTAATCATGTAAATTAATGTTATAATAATAAATGTAGGTTATAATAATTGTAAATTATTAAATTAGATTATCCACTTTGTATATTATTATCATAAATTATGTAAATTAACAAAAAAAAATTAAAATATTAAAAATGAAACATAAATATTTTTAAGATTGTAGTTATAATAAAACTTTTATTTGTATTTAACACAATTGACTTAAATTGTTTTTAATTAGATATGACTAGCACTGATAAAAAGAAATGTTCAAAATTGAAACAAAACTCTGCTTGTCCTGCATGTGGAATACAGATAGATAAACAAAAAATCAATCGCCATCTTGATGCTGAATGTGTTAGTGCAAAAAATTTACACAAATTTTATATCGATGAAGATTTCCTTGTAATAAAGTCAAATAATGATAAAAAAAAAGATTTCCGAACTGATAGCAAAATTTATGACAAAATTAGCAACTCTGCGTTACTAAATATAAACCAAGGTTCTGAAAATAACAGCTTGTTTAGTTCTTCATCATTAGATACAACAAATTTAAAAAATTCTTTGGCTAAAAAAAAACCAAGCTATGAAGTACTTGTTATTGATGATGATGATGATGATGGTGATGATCATAATAATGGTTGTAACAAATCTAAGAAAATTTCATCAAATAAAAAAAAGAGTTTAGTTATACCTGTTAAAAAATTATCATTTTCCTCTGATCAATGGAAATCAAAACTTAAAAATTTAGCAGAAAAACTGTCTGAGTTCAGCAATAAGCATATTATTTTTGAAGAAAGTTGTATTAAAGAATGGAGAAAGGAGTTGAATCCGTTTCGATTATTTGGTCTGAATAGTCATCAAAACCAAAAATTGTTTGAAACAGTTAAAGAATCATCAAAAATAAATAAAAACTTAGTTTTTGAAGAAGTTCATGGCATTTCAAACAACTTAATTGAAGAAGACAAACATAAAATGGAGTTAATTAGAGCTATTGATATTAAGAAATTTAATGTTTCTCCACCATATTATTTGCAGAACTTCATTTATATAATTGAAAAAGTTCTTCAATCTAATGATATTTTTACTTTATTTGAATTAAAGGATGTTAAAGTTCTTGCAAAATGCAAAGATTTGTCACAATTATCTTTGCAGTTATATGTTCGTTTGTATCTTAGAAAAAAAGGATGGTTCAGATGCAGTAAAATACAATATCCAGACATTAGTACTGATTTAAATGGATTCATTGACGATCTTATTACAAATGGTTTTTACTGTTTTTACTATATTCATTTAATTTTTACTATATTCATTTAATTTAAGTCTCTTGAATGTTGAAATATAAAAGTATAAATCATATAGATAAGCATTAACTGTAAATAAAAAAAGTCACTAGACTTTTTATAAAATAAACTTTAGTTTATTCTATAAAAAGTCTAGAAGTTTATTTCTTTATTAATTTCTTTTACTTTTTATTTTTCTTTAAAATTTTTTTGTTGTTTTTGTTTTTTTTTTCACAGAATATCTTACTGATGGCAAGCATCTTAACAACCTAGATGAAGTTCTACATCTTTTAAATGCAAATGAAGTTCGTCAATTGTCAAAAGAATTTCATTTAGTAAAATGTGGAACTATGTTGTCTAAAAAAGATCTTTGCTGCATGTTAAAGAAGCACTGTTTGCAACAAAAATCATTGTTTAAAAATAATGATTCATCATTATCATCTCTAATGAGCAAAAAGTCAAATTTTTTTTTTTACTCTTATAAAAATATAATATGAGAATAAATATTATATATATATATATATATATATATATATATATATATATATATATATATATATATATATATATATATATATATATATATATATATGTATATTATAGAGTTGCTGAGTCCTGGAGTCTCTTGTTGCCATTATACATTATACAAGGCTCTAGGTTCAAAATTGATTGTTACTTTTTTATGTTAGCAAAGTTAGCATCTAAGAGGTAGCCGTAGCGGATAAAATACGTTATAAATCTATAACAAAGTTAGCATTGATTGCAATGCAATAATTATGAAATTACATTACAATAACTATTAGTCATCAAGGACAACTTTAATACTGTAATTAGAAAGGAATGGTTCAATAAAATAAAAAACTGTCCAAGATACATCTCATAGTTTCAGCTTATGTAAAAGACCAGCATGTCAGACTTTATTGAAAGTCCTTCATATTTTAAGAGTTTTTAACAAATCATCAGTAGAACAAGACGATTGAACTCCATATTAATTGACAGTAAGTTGTTAGACTTAAGATACCCAAAGTCTGTTAATAACTCAGTAAGGTCAGGTGTGATTTATTGTCACAGTAAGTTGTTAGACTTAAGATAAGATACTCAAAGTTTAATAATTCAAAAACTTTATAATAGTAAGATCAAGCGTGATTTTATTGTCACAAAATATATTGTTAGACAAGATAAGATACTCAAAGTTTATTAATAAATCAAAAACTTTGTTTATAATTGTAAGAAGACTGATAAGATTTGATTTTTAGTGATTTGGATGTAGTGGACTAACCTGTTTTTTTTTTGTGGTGATAGGAAGAGTGTCATGACCACTCTCTTCCTATCATTGCAAAAGTTCATGAAATCAATTAAACGAAAATTTCTTCTAAGCAAACAGATTTATTAATGAAAAGACTCTTTGCAAATAACCTTATCTTATTATTACTATTTATTATTATTAAATTAATTGTTCAATTGGGTATTTCTTGATCTCTTTGTAAAAATATGTTGCTACTATTAAATCATAAGCTGATAGTAGCATATTTTTTATGAGTTAATAATAAGTTGTAACAGTACCAACTGTAAAGTTTTTTTGTTTGAGTAAAAAAAGTTTAAAAAAAAAAAATAGTTAAAAGTCTTTTCATCACTTTTTTATTGGGTTTGAAAATCTAAAATTTCAATTTTTGGTCAACTATTATTATAAAATATTAGAACCATTACTTAAAAAAGTTTGTGGAGTGTCATTGGTCACCATGTTATATGATTTGTTAACAAATATAACTTAAATATAGGTTTGACAAAATTTATTTGATTGGTTTTTGAGTTTTAAAAAATTACCAATAAGCAACACAGTTTCAGATTTGGAACGTTTTCAAAATATTTTTTGAAATAATATTCAAACCATTATGCATTATTATGGATTTATGTTTTTAGTAAAAAAATATTTTATTAGTTTAGATTTATGTCATTACATATAATTGTCATCCTCCTCCTCCTCATTATTATCATCATCATCATTATAATGCTACATTATCAATTTTAAAACTAATATCACATATATCAAGCTTGGCCAAGAAGGTGTCTTTATATGACCACGCAAATAGTATCTTTTTTTTTTGCTGTTTAAAGCTTCACTGTTTAAAGTCGTCTTGACAACTTTAAACAGTCAAGGTTCCTTTAATAAATTTTATATAAGAATCATTAAAGTTTTAGTTGAGAAGAAAAAAAAGACAAACATTTGAAAGCTGTTGAAATTAAATAACTTTGATCTTTACTTACGTTTTTATATCATTGAAACGCATTTATATAAAGTAACAAATCACTGCTAATGATATTTTATAAAAACATTAGTAAATAATATATATTTTTTTATATTTACAGGGCTGTCTCGAGGAGGGGTGTCTAACCCCTCAGCAAATTTTATCAGTCGGCTAAGTGGTACTGGAGTCAGTAAAATTGGATCTCTATATGTTGGCAGTTGGTAAATGTCGGGAAGCGAGGACCTTTTTTTTTATTATTATTTATTTGCTTTTTAGATAAGTTAGTGGGAAAATTTTTTTTTTTTGGCTATAATCGACAAAAAATAGACCCACCACCCCCTACTCCTTTAAAATCTCTTATGGATGGCCCTGTATATTTATATATGTATTTATTTTTTATTATATATGCTTTTAAATAAAATAAAAAAATTATATCACTTCTTTAAATAAACAAGTTAATTATTTTTTCTTTTGTGCAAAGAATTGTTAAGAATCTTTTTTTAAACTTTTAAATGTTTATTAAACAATCATTAGTTGTATGTTGTTTAAAGTTGTTTTTAAGGATTTCACATAATATTATATTATCAAAACATTAAAGATAAACAATTCAAAGTTGTTTATTCCAAACGCAATTTATATAATCTTTTCATTAAAGTTTATTACTTTAGTTTTAATTTTATCTATTTATACTTTAGTTTTAATTAAGTTTTTTTTATTTTGTTTTTCGTTACTTTTTTAACGAAGATTTATTTGCTTCTTTAACAATAAATTTTTTTAAAAAGTTTCTTTATAGTTAAAATTATTTTTTTAGCGCGTTTTTAAAATGTATACAAATTTTCAAAACATAATAACAGATGTGGTCAAGTTAAGTACAATCAAATAGTATTTGCGTGGTCATATTATGATGTGAAATTGCACACCTTCCTGGCCAAGCTTGATATAATATATGCATTTTGCCCCTGTATACATACTGATCTTATTACTTTTTTCATAAATTTTTTGATAAAAAAGTATGTATTAACATTTCATAACATTTGCAGAGTGAGCACAAAGATTTAATGACACACCTCAAAAGTCACATGTTACTTTGGCAATATCAGATAGGAAAAAATATTTTAAAATTTTTTTTAACTTATATTATTTTAATTCACCTCCCCAAAGCCATGAAGGCCACTACAGTCGAGGAGGCTTCTTAAGTTGTGATTATAACCCTTTCTCAACTCTTTAAACATGAACCTTGATGAACAAGGCTGCTGTGCGGAGAAACAAGTTGAGCGTAGTACTACCAGAAACGTGGTGAGGATTAAACTCAAAACTTTTTGCTAGCCAAGTGATCTACCACTATATAAAATAAGCATATAAAATATTATTTCCACTTTTATTTACTTTTTTGTTACCACTTGATAGTTTTACTGTTTTAAACTTTTTGTTTTAAATTATCACATATTATACAAATTCTTTCATCCAAAATTTCACCTACGTTTTTTTTCTGAAATATTATTGTAAGTATCCCATCTTGATTACCGTAGAAACCAAACTAAATATACATAACTAACTAATAATTATTTTTTTATTAAACTGTTAGTTTAGTTAAATTATTTTTCACACAATTAACTATTCGAATAATTACTATTAGAGCAAAAGAATATCTTGGTCGGTGTGTGAAACTTAATGAAGAAGTAGCATTTGTATTTACACGAATTTTTACTCTCTTCAGTATCACAACTACCCATTATGAAGATGTTATGTACTTTACAGGATACAATGAAATGCAAGTTATTTTTTAAATTCTTAATAATTTAAATTTCTTAATAATTTATTTTGTGGCACAAATCTTTGTAGATCATTTTTTCATAGCAAAAATTAACGTAAAATCTAATATTAAGAATATTAGATTTTTTGACGTTAGAACTCTTCTTCAAACAGTATCTCAGTATATCTGTGTTTAGTTTTTGGTTTAGACTGTTTATGCATTTTATTATAACTAAGACCAATAATAGATTTAATTGGATATTTTAGGGTAATAAATCTACTTTGTTTTCTTTCATATATGCTTTAATTGTTTGAGCTGTGTGGGCAGACCCCATCAATCAGCATGTCTACTGATGGAACCGTGCAGTTCTCTAGTATCTCTATATTGGTGTGTTAAATCCCCCTGTATAAATAATACTACACATACCCTGTTAGAGTTAAAGTAGCCCTAAATATCAACAGTCACGCTAATTACATTTATTTACAACCTAGGTACAACAAAATGATTACTATACTTTTCAGATAAAAATCTTTAGCAAGAACTTTTTCTGTTTATTACTTCAAAAATATTTTTCACCACAGACAATTACTAGCTTCCACTTTTTTTTAACCTAATTCTTTTAACTGCCACTTTGATTGGTTGCAATGTAGTAAATTTATTGACTTTTTTTTTCAAACATTTTCTTTTTCCAAGCTTTCCCTTTATATGTGTTTGTAAAACCAAATCATTTTTAGGGGGAGATATACTTTTATTTACTTATACATTTATATATATATTATAAATTATTAAAAGTATTTATCTAATTATCTTCTTCAATCTTTTTTACTTCAACAGGTTCTTCAGGAATTATGTTAAATAATATTTTGTATGAATATATATATGTATATATATATATATATATATATATATATATATATATATATATATATATATATATATATATATATATATATATATATATATATATAGTCTTGCATGGTACTCACAAAGTTTTTCCCATAAACTGTTGTTTTGAAGAGCGCGTTAATAAGCCTGACCAGAAAATGTTAAAAAACTTCAAAATGATAGACTGCCTGCCCAAACCAAACCCTCAGTCGATGCAGCAGCACTCCCTTGTGAGTCAGGCTATTTGTCAGTCAATGTAGCAACACTTCCTTGCGAGTCAGGCTATTTGTCAGTCAATGTAGCAGCACTCTGTTGCGAGTCAGGCTATAAGATAGTCGATGTAGCAACATTCCCTTGTAGCAGCAGGCTATAAGATAGTCGATGTAGCAACACTTATGCATATTTTAAAAAATGTTTTTTAATAAAACAAAAACAAAAACACCACTAATTAAAAAAAACTTTCTAGTCATTATTATTGCGTTTTTTTTAAAAAACCATAAAATTTAATGTACTTCCACATTAATTTAATTGCTTTGACATTTCGATGACAATCAAATACAGCTTAAGAGACGAGGTAATAAAAATTGTAGTCGAAAGAGACTTTTTTTTACCATAAAAGTCTCTTTCGACTACACTATAAGGATATATATATATATATATATATATATATATATATATATATATATATATATATATATATATATATATATATATATATATATTAAAAATACTGTGGAGCATTTTCTTTGATGGCATTAAAGTTATTCATCATATACTTATCTTTATGACAACACTTAGATGTTTGATGGAGAAATATCATATAACTTCAATATTGACTTAAAGTCAATATTGAAGAATTATTTATCCAAAAAAAAAGATATTTCTCCATCAAGCATAAGTTGCACGATTTTCCACCAGATTTAAAAGGTTCAGCCTGGTGTGCATGCACACATATATACATATATAAACATACATTTTTATTCTGGATAAAAATAATATTGACATTTTTATTTTTTTACTCAAATTATATAAAGCGCATATAAAACATCTTCATACAGTTTTTTTTATTAAAAAGTAGTATTTTTATTGTTTTTTCAATAGTATTGCTAATATTATTATTTGTAATATAAAAATTATAATAGTTTTGAATGTTATTGTTGTTATTATTACTATTATTAAAAGATATCACTTGCTTCAAGTGAACAATTGTGAAGTTAAGTATCCTTTGTACACAATAAATAAGAAGAGTAGATTGTTTACCAGTTGTGATGAACTGACTTCATATGTAGTTGCTGCTGAAAATGAGAGAGAACTGGACTTGTTTATGGAGAAAAAAGATTTTGATGCTGCCTATGGAATTTATACAAAAGTAAAACCCAGATTTATCAGTATTTGTGAAGAATTGCTTGATGAAGAAAAAAGAAAGGTAATGTTTTAATAACGGTAATAATAATTTTTTTTTTATAAGTTTAGCACCCACTTTTTCACACAAGTCACACAAGTGTGAAACTCAAGGTTTCACACTTGTGTGATTTGTACAGCTTTCTATAATGCTCTTATTTAAGTATAACTATAAAAACTTTATAAAAAGATAAATATTAAAATTAATGGGTAATTAAAAATGGTTTTTCAATTTTTAACTGTGAATATTTTTTTAATTAATCATAAATTATAATTTTAGTTCAACTTAATTTGATTTACAGTTTCAAATAAAATTTTTGTTCATATTTGAATATAAGTTTTATTTAAATTATCTATATATTTTATTTAATTTATATATATTAAAATATTTATTCTTACAATTATGAAATGGTTTTTAATAAATTTGACTAATAAATTTGGCTATGAAAATAGCTGTTTAACAAATGGTAGCAAAGATATTTTTTGAAATTATACTTTTATTATATTTAAATTTTATTTAAAACACAATTCAAAAGTATTTATAACAAACTTGTTAAAACTTAATTACTATCTATTGACAAATCTGTGTGAAAAGCTAAGCTAAACCATTTAGAATTTATCTACCCCATTTTGCTTTGATACTTTTTCTTTTTATAACCTTTTAGGTGCCTCAGTAAAGAAAAGATTTGTTGCTTTTAATGTTTCAGTATTATTAAATTATAATTCATTTTTGAAACTCACCGGTCAAACTTACATAATAAAGCTTTTGGTTTGGCAATAGTAATTAAGTCTAATGAAGTCTTTGGTTAAATAAAAGGCACAAGTTATGATGTGGTTTTTCCAACTAGTATAACAAAAACAATGATTTTCTGCAATTGTTTTTTGAAGAAGCTAAAGATTAGGACAAAGAAACTAAAAGACAGGTGCTTTATGACACTTTAAAGTTGTATCATCAAACATTGTGTTAAACTCAGTACTCAGATGGTCTAGCAAAGGAACAGTGATAACATTTAAGTGATAATATTTAAAATAATTTACAGTGATAATATTTAAAATAATTTGAAATGCAATTTTTAGGCTTGTTTAAAGCATATTTGGAGGTGTTGTTTAAAGCATATTTGGAGGTGTTGTTTAAGGTATATTTGGAGGTGTTAATTAAAACATATTTGGAGGTGTTGATTAAAACATATTTGGAGGTGTTGACAATATTTCTACATATAGTATAGAGACTATTATTTATCTCAGAAATTTCTGAGAAATATTCTTAATGTTTGAATAAGATTCAAACTATAAAAAATATCATTTTTACTTGCTCTCACAATCGTGCAATTAAAAACATATCTTGTTATACACATTGCAACAATAAAATAAAAATTTTTTATTAACTTCTGTAGAAGAAGCAATAGCAGAGGTTGTACGATTAAATGCTCTATTGATATTTGAAGAAATTCTTTGAGGCAGAAAACCACAGGAATAAAAAACTTTTATAAAGTATCCATACCACGATTTCACATTTAATAACATCCAAAAAAAATCAATAATAGCTTTTATTAAAACATTAAATAAACAAGCTTTTCCCTTATGTCTATATTGCAATGTTTAGTAGTAAAAAAATACAATAATTGTATAAAAAAGGGCAGAAAAATCATTTAAAATTCTTTCATAAATTAAGAAATCTTTGAGAACAAAAATTCCATTTTTAATTTTTTTTAACTAATGAAATAAATTATTTAAAAAATAAAGTTTTAAATAACAAAGTAAAATAAAGTATGTCAGTTCAAGTTTCTAATTAAGTTATACAACTCAAAAGTTAATTTAACTTTAAGATTTTTTCTAGAGGTTCCTAATTCTTTAGTATTGCATTTTAGTGTGTATTTATTCTTTTGGGTTATCATGACCTATGTGCATTATCTTGCATTTATCACTATTAAAGATTATTAGCCATTTAAGTTGTCTTGAAGTTGTCTTATTATGCAAATTTTTGTTTTTATTTTTGCTGTCACTTTTGTGTCATCTGCATATAATTTAGCTTTATTATTTAAACTTCCATCAAAATATTAACAATTTTTTTTAAATAATCACAAAATTATAAAATCGAAATACTATTATGTTTTCCAGTTTATAATTTTTTTCCAATCATTTCAGGTAATTAGCATACTTTGCAGTTAATTAGCAGTGCATACTTTGTTTAGTTGTTGCTGTAGTTTAGTTTTAATAGTAAAACAATTTTTTCCAACACTATGATCAAGTTGAAAAACTTTTGTTTAGTTTTTTTGGGTATTTCTAATGACATAGCAGATATTCCCTAGACACGAAAAAGTTTCTGTTAATAAATCTATATCTGGAAAAAGAAAAAAAAAAAACTATTTTAATTATATAAAAAAAGTTATGAATAGATAAAGTTCCCTTAACAAAAGAAGTTTGTCGCTGTTGTCTAAAGTTTTGTTTTTCTATCAAAATTCCAAGTTATTTAAAAAGATAATTTTAAAGCATGAAAAATATTTTAAACAACAACAACAAAAAAATCTGATTCATGCATTTAAATATTTTTATGAATGCATTTAAATTATCTAACTTAAATGTATAACTTTTCTTGTTTTATTTAAAATAGTAACATGCATGTTTTTAGGAACAAAAGCTTAACATTTAAAAAATTTACAATTTATTAGGTAAATTTTTGTTTTAAATAAGGCTTGGTATATATTCATTATAATATCATTTTAAAAATCCTTGGATTAACTATTGTTCAGTTACTTTCAATAAAAAATATTGTTTTAGCAATTAACCGTCACACTAATTTTCTACCTTCTCCTAAACATTCTACCCTATGTTTTAAATCTATCATGATTATATTTTTAAGCAATAGTATTAATGACCAGCTAATTAAAACTCTTTTTATAATGCAAAATAAAACTAATTAGTTTACTCTAAGTTATATATCATAATAAAATATATATTTAATATATATATATTATATATTTATGGGCCTTCGATTGAAGCATATATGGTAAAATCCTGCATAAATAGGCTTTTTTAGAAAAAATGACCATATATCATTACTTATAATATTACGCCAAAGTATTGCTTACAATTTCTTCTAAAGTATTGATTACAATGTTTCTCTAAAGTATTGAATGGAGGTTATCTAATGTTATTAAAAAAAAAAAAGATTAGCTTTGAACTAAAAAAAAGTATATTCAAAAGTTTTTGCTGAAATTTTTATTAAATCTTTTCTAGGTTCCTGACCATTGTGTGCTATATCTACATTAATAACAGTAAAAAAATACAAAGATTGATAAAATTATAAAAGATTCAAGGTCTGCACAATAAGATATGATTCATAGGGTTGCTCTCTGTTCTTTAAATGCTTTATGATCATCCTCTAAAGATATCCTCTTCATCTACGAAAAATATTTCTTTTGCAACATTCAGTTTCATCCTATTGAAGGATATGCTAAATGTTATCTACTTGAATTTTGCTTCTCAAAACTCTTTAATGAACCACTTAATTTTGAAATACTGTATTGATGTAGTTACTGTACTTCTTTATAAATATCTACTGTAATTCTTTTCTACTTTATAAATATTTCCTAAAAATAGATTTTGATTATTAAAAGTTAAAGTTTTTGTATGCATTAATGCAATGACAAATGTATTGACAAATTTAATGCAACAACTTAATACCTTATTAAAAGCTGGAATTATAAAAGCAGATCGCTTTTCGTTTTTTTCTTTTTCAAAAAATACACTTAAGTATATAATCAGTCAGTAGTCAGTCATATACTCAGTATATATACTCTTATTTTTTATTTTGGGTTTTTGTTGTTAAAATACAAATTTTTTAAATTTGTTTCATGTTCTTTATAATATAAGTTCTTTTTTAGGTTATTCGATGTTTCTCACTACCCTATTTTCTTTCCTGTTATTCAGAGCCATGGATATTGTTTCGTATTTGTAGTAAATCAGTTGAACTACTTGAAAAACGCCAAGAGTATTTGGAGGCAGTTTTATTGCTGGAGTTGCTGCTGTCTCAAAATTATTTTGGTAATTGTTCAAGAGGTGCATTATGGGATCGCTTAATTATTGATACAGAACGTTATTTAAAAGATCTTCCTAAGGTTATTAATATTTGTTGATTAATAATTTAAATTTATATTTTTTGATATATTTCTGCATCTCCAAGGATGAGGGTGTCACTATAGTAACCATTACAGTTAAGCAGGCTATTACTTTTAAACTTAACAAAACAATTCCACTGAAAAACATACTAAGTGAGTACTACATGGATGTAATAGAATTTTGCTCTGTACTTATTGTTCATTATTATTTCATACTTGTATTATTGTTCTACCATTCACTGCTATTTGCACTACATAGAATATTACTACATTATTATATCATTATTACATCATCTTACATCATCATTACTTCATCTTACATTTGTCTTACAATATACGCATATTTTCTGATTAGGTAGATGCATATATTGTAAGATAAATGTAAGATGAATTAATGATGATGTAAGTTGAAGTAAGGTAGATTTATACATGTATATATATTTATATATGTATATGCCATTGCCAGGTCGCTTTTAATTTTTCCCATAAAATGTCAACATTAAGCTTTTTTTTATAAAGTTTTATAAAAGACCGGAAAAAGTTTAAAAATAAAAAAAAGATTTTTCTTTAAATTAATAGGTTGCCTACCCAAACCAAAACCCTCAGTCGATGTAGCAACACTTCAGTCAATGTAAGTACACTCCATGGATATTCCACCTATTAAATTCAGTTGATGTATGTTCACTTTTACCTATTTAGATTAGTCAATGTGAACATTCTCCATTAATCCCTAAATAAATAATTTGATAAAACAAAAATGAAAAAGCAATTAAAAAAAGAAGATTAAATAATAAAACTTTAAAAGTATATATATTGGATGAGATCACAGATCATGCAAAAACACTCATAGGATATTCAACATTTTCCAAATGGCAGTCCTGGTGGATTATTTCTCCTGAATTCTTAAAGGTTAATTTGTCATCTGACAAATTAGCTTTTGAAATGTGGACTTGTCCGAAAAAATTTGAAATGTTGACTCCAAAAAGCAGACCAAGAAAATTTTACCATAATTATAAATATTACCATAATTATAAATACTACTATAATTATAAATATTACCATAATTATAAATATTACCATAATTATAAATATTACCATAATTATAAATATTACCATAATTATATATAATTGTTCAGGGTTCTTAAAATATTATAATTCTTATATTTACTCTACTCAAGTTTTCACTAGGCATATTCTGGTCTTCTATTAAATTTCAGTCGCTTTTTTTTCATAACTTAAGTCAAACTTGGTTTTTTGGGTTTGACAACTACCCATTAAATTCTCTTCAGCCAACTGCCGCAGAACCTTCCTTTTAGGAAGGTTCTGCCGCAGAACCTTCCTTCATTGTTTATCATTGTAGTCAGGCAAGCTACTCTTTTTTTATCAGTTTTAAAGACATCTGTTAGGCTGGTGTAGATGTATTTATAATACATTGTTTCCAGTTTTGGATGTTGAATGCTGGATCTTCTTGACTCGATGCATGGGTTTTGCTTTTGTCTCTGTTTTTATCACTAGACAACTCATTCTATTATCTGGGATTATCTTATTCCGGATAATTTTCTGGATATCCAAAACGTTTTCCATACATACAAGTTTAGGTATATATTTTTGTAATATATACACATAGAAATATATACAAAATCACATAGAAAAAATAATCAAAGACAACTCATCTAAAGCTAATTTAAGAGGAAAATATATTTCGGTTTTTTTCCAAATATTTTACCCAAACAAATTTCCAGATTTTTAGAATATGACCTGGATGGTCTATGTATTTTCTCCTATTGAGGAAACAGCTCTAAAACTCATTTTTATGGTTCTGAAGCCAGCTGGTAGTCAGGTTTCCCAAACTTTGTGGTAGCTCTCAGAGGTTGATTCCAACAACATCTGTAAAATATCAGAGTATTAATAGTGCCATGTTGTGCATGTATGGTTCCCTGTTTATACTGTTGGTATGCATTCCTGAGGTCACATTTGGAGCTCTTTGTTACAACTTAGGGTTTATTAATAATAATGAGGCAATTGCTTGTACTATTAAATAGTGTACTGAGTAGTATCTATGCCTTGAGTCAAGTTCTTTAATTTATTTAAAAATGACTAAAGTAGCAAAAACTATAAAATATAAAAAACCATCATCATCACCAACTTCTCTAAATCATTTACTAATATACATGGTCTTTAAAGTAACTTTTCTTCTGTTGAATGTTTTGTTGTGAGACTAATTTGAGTTCGGCTGTCTTATCTTGTGATCTTAGTGTTAATGGTGATCTTCTTTTAGTTTGTAAAGGCTCCAATAGTCACATGCTTGCCATGGGCATTTGTAAAAATTCGCCCATTTGTCGTGAAACTAGGTTTGAATCCACAGGCTATTATTTTATGTGCTTTCGTTTAGCACCACTTCACTCTATATTTTTTCAAATAGTCAACTTTCCAACTTGCTTTCCAGACAATCTGAATCATTTACTTTCTCTACTCGTTTCTGATCCTAGACAGTGCTCAGTTTCTCCACATTTACTCTTAAGTACTTTTGATCACGTTACTGGAAAAGAAAAGAAGTTTGTAGAGCAAGATTGACAGATGACTTAAAAGATTTAAATTTATATGAATCAGGAAAACCAGATAAAAGAAGCGAATTCCAAAGAACTGATGTTCGAAGAAAAAAACTAGACAAATAAGAATTTAGGGAGTACACAGTCACAGTAAAAGGACTAGGCTTAATTGAATGATAAGTAACACACAAATGAATTTTAGTAGATGGCACAAGAGATGCAAGTTCTTCAGAGCAGGGCCCATTATAGTATATATAGAAAAGAGAAAGAAAAGCAACATGACGATGTAATGATGTTTGGAGGTCAGCTGAAAGATGTCTAAGAATGTATTTTTGCATCTTATCTAAAAGAGAAAAGGCATTATTGGAAGTACCACCCCAGATATGGCAACAGTATTCCATACAAGGACTGATTTGATATTTTGTAGAGATAAAGAATAAAATCTGAAGTTAAAAAATGTCGAGCAAGATAAAGAGATACATCCTTACCAGATGTTAATTTTGCAATGGATTTGATATATGGTTTCTAAGAAAGATCGCAAGTAAGAGTTAATCCTAGATTATGAAGGGTAGATGACTCATTGAATACATTACCATTCATAAATAGAGGAAGGTTTAGATTATTGCGATAAGGATTAATTGAAAAAAATTAAATTTTATCTGAGTTATAGTTCACCAGCAACTGAGAGCTCCATGCTGTAGCAGAAGTGAGATCCTTTTTAAACTCAAATGCCCCCTCCAAACAATCAGAGAGTGAATAAATGGTAGTATCATCAGCCAACATTGCTGATAAGAATTTCAGGAACAATGCTGTGAGAATTTCTGGAAGATTGTTGCAGCACAATGTGAGGAGGAGAGTGAGGCCTGAATTAAAATTGTCAAGAAAGAATAATGTCCATGCCA
>NC_061164.1:22005902-22240902 GCF_022113875.1 Hydra vulgaris
CTCTGCTGTGTATTAATTTACAACAGTTATTTGGCTTAAGTGACAATGGATAATTTTTAAAAAAATTTAAACTAATTACTTGAAAAAACAGTGATACTGAAGCAGACATAATTAATTGATTAAAAGCCACTAAGTGGATAGGTTTAAAGTTTAAATGGTAAACTTTTTTTTATACTTGTGACGTGTTCAATATTCCAAGGTCTTGGAAGACCCCTAAAAATATCTTTTTAATTCCAGACTTGTTTTATATAGAACACAATAAGGGGATGGAGTAGATATTTCTCAAAATTATTTTTTTATGAACCTTTTATATATTTTTATATTAGTATTAGTTATATATTAGCTATTATATTAGCTGTAACTGGTTTGAGCAAGTCTATGTGTCGAATAACTATGATTATGTTATTATAGCTATAACTATAACTATGTGTCTATTAACACACTGACAGCTGATGATTCTCTTGATAGCTGCTTATTCTGCGATTGAAACCTGCTTTAAAACTGTTAATTGATTCTGCATTTACCAACTCTGTTGAAGAAAAACTTTTCACAACATGCTTGCTTAGTAATTTCTTTAACATTTCTAAAGGAATGGCCTCTCATTTATTTTATTTTTAATTTTCTTTTGTAAATATTTTATTGTTGATACCATTGAAGAGTTTAAAAATTTGAATCTTATTTGTCAAGGTAATAAAGAGCTTTTAGATGATTCTCTAAAATGATTAGATTAATGATGGTATTGAGTTAAATAACTCTTTCCAATAAATTAATTTCAAAATCCTTTTAAATTTGTGACCAAATAGGTTCAGTAAACCCTAACAGTGATTGCACAAAAGATACTCAAAAAATCTCAGCAGTATGATTATACAAAGTGTGATCATACAGTCTAATATATAAATTGACTAAAGCATTTTGTAATCCTACCCAACATTTGATTTGTATTTTATTAGATTTTTCCATTTCAGATTATCCAAGAAGATTACTTTAAGATTCTGTTTAACATATTTTCATTGATTTGATTTTCATGAGGTGATTTTTTGTTTTTCCAGTCATAGTGCATGACTATAATTTTTCCAGTCATAGTGCATGACTATAATTTTAAAAGTATTCCATTTAAAGGCTTAATCAAAATCTGACTGCAAAAAATGTTAATGCACAGGAAGAATGTCAATGCACAGATAGAATGTTAATGCACAGGAAAGCATTTCATTCAATATATAGTTGTCATCTGCATACAGCTTGGTTATGTTTTTTAGGATTCCATTCAAATTGTTCATAAATAGCATGAACATGAGTGGACAAATTACTGACCCCTGTGACACTCTACTGGTGATTTCTGTCCAAAAAGATATTTTAGATTTAATTTCAACCAGCTTAGAGAATAGTAACCCAACTTTGCTTTTGAAAGCTATTTCAAGGTATTTGACACAAAGTTTTTGCTTATATATCATGAAAATCACATCAATGAAAAGTTAAACAGAATCTTAAAGTAATCTTCTTGGATAATCTGAAATTTTACTAGCACACTTATCTTTTTTTTTTTAAAAAAAAAGCTTTGATCCATTGAAGGTATTCCATAAGCTGTTGTTTAAGCAAAAACTTTGTGTCAAATACCCTGAAATAGCTTTCAAAAGCAACGTTGGTTTACTATTCTCTAAGCTGGTTGAAATAAAATCTAGCGTTTCAGCTAGATTTGTTGTGCATGAGTTATTTTTTTGTGCATATTTTATTTAGTTTACATATAATTATGCCTTCTATTATATTGACATGCAATTGAAAAAAATGTATTACATACAATGGAAGTGAGTGAATTGTTTTTACATGCAATTGAAAAGAGTACATTATTTTTACATACAACGAAAGTGAGTGTATTGTTTTTACATGCAATTGAAAAGAGTGTATTATTTTTACATACAATGGAAGTGAGTGTATTGTTTTTACATGCAATGGAAAAGAGTGTATTATTTTTACATACAACGGAAGTGAGTGTATTGTTTTTACATCTAATGGAAAAGAGTGTAAAACAATAAAGTGGTAGTTTCCTGTTAAAGTTGTTTCGATGTCAGTTTGCTATGTTGATGGCAGTTTGCTATTTTTAAACAACTATTTTAAAATATATGTTAATGGAATTGCAATAGCTGATGAACAATTCTTTAAAATAGCTTTTAAATTAGATTCAAGTTTTTTAATTTTAGAATCTTCATATTTTCAAATTTCATTTGCCATAATAAATGTTTTATTGGTTTATGTTACTTTTAATTTATATACTTTATTATTTTAATGTATTTTTACATATTTAGGAGATACTATGTGCAGAAATTTTCTTAGAAGGTTCTTCAACTCAGCGAACAGTTTTTAAAAATATATCAGGTGAAGAACAATCAATGTCTCATGTAGAGCAGTTTGTGTTAGACCATTATAAAGAAAAAGGTTTTCCTAATGGTCTTCATGGTGAAGGGAGTGTTGTTACAACATTGTTTCTTTTACTTTTTTGGGATATTATCTTCATGGATGTTGAGGATGCATTTCATAGTGATTTTCAAGTAAGTTGGTTTGAACTGGAGGATAGCAACTAGTAAAATTTTACAACATTTTTATTAGATTTTTTTTTTTTTTTTTTTTTTTGTCACAAAAGAAACTTTAGTTAAGCAGTTAAAACAAAAGTAATAAGAAATTAATTAAGTAAATTATAAAGATAATGTTAATAAGAAATTAAGTAAATAATAAAGATAATGTTAATAAGAAATTAAGTAAAGGAGTTTTAAATAGTTTAGCTAAAGTGTTTCAGTTGTTTAAAAACTACTAGAAAATGTTGTTTGTGAAAATTGATAGAAATGTTGTGCTTTGAAACTTGTATTTAATTATTTGAAACTTGTATTCAATTGTGCTAGCTAAGTAAAACTAGTAAAAACCGAGCAAGTTTAGTTGAAACAAATATATAAAAAAACTTTTATTAAAAACATTTTTGAAATGGATTATAAAGTAAAAAATAATCTTTTTCTAGGTACCCTTGGACTTTATATACATGCACAACTTAAAATATCTATTAAAGTCAATGACTGAAAATGTTAGTGGCGCCCTTTTAGTTTTTTAATATAACTATATTTCTGCTTTGTTGCAGTTTCAAAAAATATCTAAACAATTTCAAATCTTAATCATTTTCAGTCATTGGCTTTAGTAGTTATTTTAGGTTGTGTATGTTCACAAAGTCTAGAGAAAAAGATTTTTTTCTATTTTTTACATTTTAATTCATTTCAAAAATGTTGTTTTAAAAAAGTCTTTTTTATATATTTATTTTACTAAATTTTAAGTTAAGAGAATATTAAAACAAGTGGTAAAAAAAAAAAAAGCCTGAATGACAAGCCAGATAAAAAAGGTTTTATGGTTTGCATTTTAAGTTTTTTAACTTTTTTGTTTGTTTTTTAGTAATCATTTTTTTTACGTTTGTATACATTTAAATATGTATACATATCAGTGTTTCCACTACCCGGCAGAAAAAAATTATCCAGGTAATAGGTAATTTTAAATTTACTTGGCTATTACCTCCATTACTTATTATTATTATAGCATAAACAATAAGTTTGGTCATTTAAAATGTTAAAAAAAAAAAAACAAGTTAAAACAATCAATTTAGAAAGTTTTATAATTTTAGTTTTTAAATTTCTCTAAGGTTTTTATAGAAGTGTTAAACAAAAATTAAAATTAAAAGATGGGTGTTGTTACCCAATCGTGTTGTTACCCAAGGGTGTTGTTACCTAATCTATTTTGTGTGTTTGTGTTTGTGTAAAAAAAATTTTAAAATTTCAGACTTTGCACCAGCAGCTTTAAATTATCTTTTTCTTAAATCTTAAATTAAATCTCATTTATGGTATTATCTTCATGCTCTGTCTCTTGAATAATCGAACCAAATTCTTCTAATATATATTTTTTTCAGTTTTCAATGTGATCTACTGCAATGTAACTTCAAAATGGTAGTTCTTTTCGCTCTGTCAAAATTTTCCAGAAATTTTGAATTGTAGTTAAGGCAATTTATGAATTATTTTAATATTCGGAAAATTTGGAATTACTATGATTTTGCCAGCGTATTTTTTGTCCAAACATTTTTGATGCTTTAAATTTTTTTTGCTCAACTTTTTATAATGTTTAAAGGGATCCCCAACTGCCGAGACAAGTTGTGTTCATATTAAAGAAAATGTTTAAAAAAACATTTAGGCTAAATTTTTTTGATTGAAACTAAATAATGAATGCATACCAACAAAATTTTTTTTTCTTAACCTTTTATAATGTTTAAAGATACTTTTTTATTTTTATATTATTTTTAAAACTTTTTTTTACCCCTAATTGTGAATCTAAAGAACACAATTTTTAAGTCTTTCAATCGCTTAACAGCTTCAACTTAATTTTAATTTAAAATTTTTGAAAAAGTGTTTTAGTCTACTAAAAATCCTAGTTCAAATTATTTTAGTACATATTAACTGAATACAATTTTTAAAGCACAACATTTCTATCAATTTTCACAAAGTATGTTAGAATTCTGACCAAGAAAGTGGTTATAATTAAAAATTACCAATAAACGATCAGAACTGATCATATTATTAAACTATGAGGTTCATTTCACCTAAACAACATATTTATATGTTGTTCAAATTTGGACAAGCAATCGTTTTTTTAGGAAGGTTTAAAAAAAAAAAAAAGAATCTCCGGTCTGGGTTGTTTTGCTACAAACATTATTTTATGTTACAAAACTTATCATTTAAACTTTTTTCCTCTTTTCATAATTTACAGACCTGTTTATTTATAAATCACCTTACCTACACCAAGCACGCAGTTTTTTAATATCAAAGAATTATTGTAGATATGTCAAATCATATTTTCATATAGGTACCAGCGCTTGAAATTACGGCCAATCAACGATCAATGATCGGCTGTTTTTAGGGAAATTTTCAAAAATACAAGAAAAAATAACCTGTTTTTGTTTAAAAATTACATTTGATTGGCAAGCTTTGAAAAACTATTTCGAGCACTAAGGTACAACTGTTAAGGTACAACTGTTAAGGTACAACTGTTAAGGTACAACTGTTAAGGTACAACTGTTAGATTTTTTATAAAAGTCCATAAAAGCTGTAGTAGAATTTAGGAAATAGATTTAGTCAAAAAGGAAGCAATTAAAAAGTATAACAAAGGAAAAAAACTGACAGGTCAATAGTATTAAGGAATGAATTGCAATAAAAATTCTATGCAATCTTTTTTTTTTACCTTTAAAAAATTAAGATATCAAAGAAATTTAACAAATAATGATTTGTTCAATAAAAATTTTAAATTGCTACTATTCTCTAAGTTTTTATAAATTAAATAGGAATGTATTTATATAGAGTATTTATTTCCTTTACTAGTTTCGATGTTAAATTTCCTCTATTTCTTATTTCTGATTTTCAAGAGTGAGTTGATTAGGCAAGGACTTTACTGAGGTTCTTGTCAAATTTCTTGAGGAAACAATTTATCCTCATACAGATTTGTTTCATATTTTTCGATCACTAGTTTTTTGCATAGACCATTTTTTTTAGTATATTCTAAATATTTTCAATTGGGTTACATTTTTGGGTGTTTGATGGGATATTGCCACATAGTTTATAGAATTCTTTTTAAGGAATCATGTCACTGTTTTTACATAATGTGATGAAACCTGGTCAGACCAAAATAAGTATTGGTCATCATTATGTTTAATAAAAGGTACTAGGTTGCTTTTTGATGCAATGCTCTAAGTAAAGATTTTGGTTAACTGCAAGACCGCTGGGGACAAAGTATGAGTTTAACGTTGCTTGAGTAAAAATTTGAATATTATTTCCATTGATTGTGCTATAAAAAAACTAAACAAATATATTCTGGTTAATTTTTGCAGTTTTCCTCGTGACTTTAATATGGACTGTGATACATTCAAATTTGCGAGCAGTCTATTTTTGGGAAACTCCATTAAAATGATTAAACATGTTTACGAGGCGCCTTATATTTTTTTCATTAATTTTTCCATGCAACCCAACCACTTCCTTTAACCCTTTTATAATCACTCTTATATAATTCTTTTTTTGATATGGTTTTCTTGAAAATGTAAGACTAGAATTTTACAAAATTGAACGTTAATAATTTGAAATTAAGTAGTCTTCTTGGCCTCCTCTGGATTCTTATTATACATTTTAATCTTCTACGAGTAATCTTAGAGACTGATCTGCTACAAGTAATCTCAATTGAGATAAGTATTATTATTATTATTATTATTATTATTATTATTATTATTATTATTATTATTATTATTATTATTATTAGCAATTAATAAAATTATAAAATTACTATTAATAAAAAATGTTACAAAGCTTCACATCGGGAGGTGAATTTAACCATTAAAAAAAAAGAGTGCTAAAATTAAAAACTTAAAACCAAAAAAATTGTTTATGATCATAATATAAATAAAATGATTTTTGGTTATAAGTTTAAATTCATTAGCAGAAAGTTTTCTAAACAATTTAAAATGTAATAAGAATTTATTAGTGTTTATTATGTGTTAAAGAAAGTTTTAATGATGGTGTTAAAGATGGTGCAAGATTATATAGAAGGGTTAGAAAATTTCAATTGTTTGAAAAGTTTTAATGATAGTTTTATTTCTAATGTTAACTTATTTAAATTTTTATTCATGATAATTTATTTATATATATAAACTTTATTTTTAGTGTTCCCCACTGGATATGTATCGTGATTGTTTTTATTCAAACAGAAAGGATGCAATTGACAAAAAACTTAATTGGTTGCAGTCTTTACCAGACCCTGTAAGAGATTAAATTTTTAAAAATGTTTTCATACTTGTTTATAAAATTATTATAATATTACAAAATTAATATTTTGTTTCCTAGGAGTTGCGAAGTGCAGTCGAAATTTCATGGGATAAAAATTATGGAACAAATGCTGTTGGCGTAAAATGGGATATGTTTCAAAATGCTACTGATGCTGGTGTATGCTGTATTATTATTTTGATGCTAATATAATTTGCATGCGATAAAACATAAATTAAAAATTTATAGAAAGTAAACATAAATGGGTTGATTTTAGATTAAGTTATCTTAAATTTATTAAATAATAATAAAATTTAGGACCTTGCAGTGTGTCTTGGCTCAAAGCTTCTTTCTGGAATATCTGAGTTATTTTGCAAAGACTTTAGGCGTCGAAGAGGGGGGTTTCCAGATCTTGTTCTTTGGAATATAAAGACTAAAGGTTGTAAGGTATTTGTTATTATTATTGTTTCATAGGCTTTTTCATCAAAATTACTTTTTAACAATAATTTATTTGACCTGCATTAGAAAATGCTATAAAGGTTTTTTTTTTAATTGAAAATTCTTTAAATTATACCATATGAATGTGATCCAAAAAGGATTTGCATGCTGTGATTTGGTGGGCACAACTTGGCATTATTTTTATTTTTATCGTTAGATTGAAATAATTATTTTTGGTAAATATTACCAAAAATATTTTTGTCTTTCGTTTCTTAAGATAATTGAAGTGAAGGGACCAGGCGATAAACTTTCAACAAAACAACTTGTATGGCTGAACGTACTGACATATTTGGGCGCTGATGCATTTGTATGTTATGTTAAAGGTAATTTTTAAAAATTTAAAAGGTTTGTCGTTGCCCGAAATAATACTTTATTTGTTAAAACTTTGTTTGGTTAAGTTTATAAATTATTTAAAAAAGAGTATTCTAGAAATTATTTTAGAAGTATTTTTTTGTTCCAACTTTCCCCACTTTTATTCTTATTTAACATAGACGTTGGTCAATTTTATTTTCACCGAATTTAGTCAAGCTTTTGTTTTAGGCGGAGGTAAACGCAAACGAGAATGATGCTTTTCAAATTAAAAAAAAAACTACAAAAAAAAATTTTCAGTATTCAAATAGCATCGTTTGTACCTTATTGTTGGTATTGTTTGAACCTAATTGGTACCACTTACGAATCACAAAAATCTATAATGCATAACACTTGAAAATGTTTTAACGTATGTTGTATATATCATATGGAGAGCAGCGAGAATTCTTTTATTTTGTTAAGTCTTGTAACGGTATATGTAATAATGTACAGTTACTTTATAATATTTTTATCTTTTATAATCGTTCTGTATTTAAATTTTGCGTTTATTGCCTATAGATCATGCTTATAGATCATTTGTTGATCTTCTTTTTCTATCTTTTACTCGGGGGTAATACTAAATTAAAAAAATTAAACTAATTAATGTAAAAAAACTCTAAATAATTTTAAAAAATTAACTAATTAACACTAATAATAGTATAATAATCCAAATAGGGTTTACTCTAAAAGGATTAAACGAATCTAATAAACATTTACCTTTTTTAATAAATAATAAATTTGCAAAATTTAAAATTACAAACAATAAAGTAAATAAATTTTATATACTTTAATCTTTAAATCCCTTTATAAATTGATAAAACGAAAAATAGTAAGTATAAGTAACCATAGTAATAAGTAGTAAGTATAAGTAACCTTAAAAATAATATAAATTGATTATGTAAGGATCCAATTAGAATTCTAATTAAATATTACAACAAACTGATATAATTTGAGCAGAAACACAAGAAGTACAATTTTTGATTAAAAAAATGCATTTATTGCGCGGTTTTTTTTTAATCATAACTTTTTTATTCGATCGGTGCGAGGTTTTGCAAAATATGAAGCAAAGAGTACAGCGTCTATGAATTGCTTTTTTAATCAATCGTTTTTTGTTTATTCTTTAAGTTTTGATTATGAAATAAATTGACTATGAAATGAACGTTTTATAACAAAAGGCAACTCTAGATATGTCATCGAAGATTTATAGGTTATACATTTTATTTCATCGTTCATTAACGAACTGATTTGGTTATAAAAATATAATTATTTAATGTAGCACAAGTCAATATGGAATTGATATTCGTAAAATAAAATATTTGATCCAAATATCAAATCAGTGTACTATTAAAAACTATTTTTTTCCAAACACTTATATAAGTATTAACTTAAAAGTATTAGTCTTTCTTTTTCTTTTTTTAAACGGTAATTACACATTTGGTATTTTAAACTTTTACTTATAGAGATAATCTCTTATACCAGGGGTAAAGATTCAACCTTAAAATGTATATTTATCACAAGTTCGTAGGTAAAACAATTGTTACCTCTATCACTTTCATACCATCGCACAGTGATGCCTTAACTTCATTCCGGTATAAAATGCTTGAGGTTACACAATTGCAAAATACTTATTGTATTTGCAGTAAGTGATAAATAAAACTAACTTTTAAGTTTAGGAGGCAATCCAAATATTAAGACATTTTGATGAGTTTAGTGGAAATATATAAGAAATTTTGATGAGTTCAGTGAAAATTATTTATATGAATATTATAAGTAATATATTTACAGAAATGAAAAAAAAAAAATTTTAATTTCATTCAACTTCAAAACTTAGTAAAATTATTAGAAGATAATCGAATGGAATCAGCTGAATTATTACAACAGAACTACCCAAACGTTTTCAATCATTTTTTCATTAAAAATTACACCACCTACCAACTACAATAAAAGATTGAGTCAACATGCTGCTTATTAAATACAATTTTATGGAGTGCAATTATTTAGATGTAAACACTGCAGTATTGCTATTGATATCAATACCTGAGACAATTGCTAGTGTAGAATATATCCTTCAGTAAATTAAAGTTAATTAAAACATATTTAAGAAAAAACCATGTCTAAGGAACGTCTCAAAAGTTGTGCAATTTTAAGAGAATGAAAAAGCACAAACATTAGAATTAGTAGTAATTGCGTAATTTGAAAATATGGAGGCAAGAAAAATTCTTATTTTAGGTGTTGAATAAATGTTTCCCTCAAACATAATTTCAATGTTAATTCATTTTTATAATTATTTGGAGCAGAGATTTAAAGATACTTTTCTAACTTTTAAAATAAATAAAGTTTATAATCGTGTTTTATTAATAAGATATAAAATGCAACTTTAGCATATTTTATTTTACAGAGTTTTGCAAAGTTGTAAGTGCATGTTTGCGAAGTTATAAGTGCATGTTTGCAAATTTATAAGTGCATGTTTGCAAAGTAATAAGTGCGCGCTTGCAAAGTTATAAGTGCAAATACATTTTTTTGGAAATTATTTTTTTAGCTTTAATAATATTGCGCAAAATATTAAATTAAATTACAGCATAGCAATCAATAAGTGTTATTTTTTTGTTTGTTTTTGTTCTAAAAAGTGATTAGTTAGTGAAAATTCTTTACATTTTTACTTAATTTAGCATATTGTTATATATCAATAACTTTTCTAGATTAAACACTTTCATAATTTTTGAAAAATAGTATACATTATTTAATCATAATATTTTAAAAAAACATGCAAAAATATACATTATTAAAAAAAATAAACAAATCATTTTAAATATTTTAATTAGATAAATTCTTCTCTTCTTATTTCCTTTTTCAACCATCTTCTCATATTTATATAAAAGGCATTGCACTGTTGACTATAATTATTATCAGGTGATAAAATATATTCTAGAGTTTCTTTAACAGTCATATCAGGATTAGCATTTCTCGTGGATTTGAAATTGGATTTTAACATTGAAAAGAACTCTTCGATTGGGTTCGATTCAGGGGAGTATGGTACTAAAAACTTGTGAGTAATATTTTTTTCTCTTAGTAATTAAAGTACTGCAGCTGCTTTATGAAATTTTGCATTATCTAGGATAAGAATTTTATTTGGATTTACTGCAAAGAATGGTACTAGTTTGTTGTTGATGAAATCAATAAATGATTGTGTATTGTATGCGCCGCTTTTGTATTGGTAACATTTAACTCCTAAATTGGAAATTAAGCACATGAGGCTAACATTTTGTCCTTTATTTGCAGGAACTGTCAAGTACGCTTTTGTATCTTTTGGAGAATAGCCATATGAGCGCACTGTATGTTTATTGAATCCGGTTTCGTCTAAAAAATACAAATTTGAATCAGCAATTCTAGCAACTTCTGCCGCAAAATTTGATCTCTAATTTATTCTTTCCATGGTGTTTCTTTCTTGAGGAATGATTGCTAATCTTTTTCGTGTCAAATTTAATTTCTTTAATTTACGGGAAACAAACGAGATTGAAACGTTTTTACCATGTTGTTCTAAAATTTGCGTTTGAATTTCTTTTTGAACTACGGCGTTGTTACAGACCACGAAATTAAATATTATCTTGTCAATGTTTGTATTTATAGAATTTTTGATTTTATACGTTTCTTTTCTTTTTACTGTAGATGACGTGAAGGGTATATTATTACCACTATTTTTTATAACACGACCAACAGCATTTCGAGTTGAATTACAAGCGTTGGATATTTCCTTGATTGAATATTTTTCACAATTTCTCATTGAAATAATCGTATTTTTAATTTCTTCTGTAATTGTTTTCCGTACTTTTCTTTCCATTGATATTTAAAATATAAGAGTTAAAATTAATTTTATAAATGCACTTATAACTTTGCAAACGTGCACTTATAACTTTGCAAAACCCTGTAAATGTAATAAAAATATTCAGGGAAACGGGCTCTGTCACTTTTTTTGCGGGAGGGGGGAGGAGCAAATTATAGTTTCGACTCTGAATTTTAGATAAAAAGGGAACGTATTTAAAATTGTAATTTTTCTGTTTTTTAATTCGGGAAGAAAATTAAGGTAGTTTTCTACAAATTATAAGTTGTGTTTTACTTAAGACATAGGTTTTGATGTGTTATATTATGGTTTATCTTCCTCCGGCTAATATCCATATAGAGGCCACATACCAAGGCCCGTGAAGACAAGTTCAGCTCACTAAAGAGCATCGACGGTGAGTTTAAGAAGAACTCGCTTCGAGTGAGTTTAAGAAGAACGAAAATCGTAGAGTGAAAGTCAGAAGAAATCGAGTTAGAATGAATACGGACAGATATTACACTAGATGTTAGAATGTACATTAATCGGTTAACAATAGATCAATCGGTTGCAACTAATTAATGTATTTAATCGGTGTTGATGTGTGGTATTGTAGTTTATCCTCTTTCGGCTACACTAAAGAGCATCATAACCCGCTTCAACGGACCAAGAGTAATTGAGTTTAAAAAGAACGAAGAATATTAGAGTGACAAATAAAAGAAGTTTAGTTAGAAAGATAGAATATAGATAGCTGACAAATATTGTTGTGTTAGAATGTGCAGCTATACATATAATTGGTTACAACTAATCAATGAATTTGACGGTATTGATGCATGGGTTATCCTCTTCCGGCTAATTATTATATAGAGGCCACATACCCGGGCCTGCGAAAACAAGTTCAACTCTTTAAAGACCATCGTCAACCGCTTCGCTGACCCATAGTAAGTGATTTTAAAAAGAACGAAGTAAGTTAGAGTGAAAGTCAGAAGAAGTGGAGCTAGAAAGATAGAATAAAAAAAGCGGTCAGATATTGGACTGGATGTTAGAATGTGCAATTTATACTAATTTATACTATTAACTAGTTTAACTAATTAATGTATTTGTATAATCAGCTGATGACGTTTTTTTTTTTTTTTTACACTTTTTGCCGATAAAAAAAAATTTACAGTCGTAACTTATAAAAAAAATAATTACATGACCGGGGCTAGAAGAAGACAAATTTAGTCTTATCATTAAGCCCCAAAAAATGCGTCATTACTAGACAAAATATAGTTTGACAATAAAATATAGTTTCAATGTATATATCTCTGATTTATATTATAAAAGAAAATTTAAATATATCGCATATCGTTTAAAATTTATAGTTTTTCAAAGAATAAGATTTAACAATTGTTTTGTAAAATAAAAGAAACAAAATTTAATAAAATATTAAAATGACAAAAATAACATTTAAGACTTGGTTTGAAAAAATAAGAAGATATGATTTTATATAAAAACATTTTATTGGTAGAGCATTTTATAGTTTAACTTATTTAATTATATTTATAATACTTTTCATTGCCAATTAAGTAAAAGCAAATAAACAGTATAAAATAAAAGTAAAAGATTAATAAATAACGCAAAAATAAAAAATAAATTTCTCAAAAAGAAGATTATCATTTAAAATAATAAAAATATATGTACAATTAGAAAAAATTTAATTCATTTTCAGTTAACAAAAGTAATTGCTTAGGTTTTGTTTTGAATTGGTTTAGAGAATAATTAGTTTTCATTTCATTATTTAATATTATGTTCCACAACTTTGGTCCTCGGTTTACAATAGAGAATTTAGTAGCGGAATAATAAGTTTTGGATTGAATGTAGTTGTATTTTGAAAATCTTGTAGGGTATATGTGATTTATTTTTTCAAAAATTGAATAAAATAAGATTGGTAATATATTTTCATCAAGTTTGAACATGAAAATAAGAACTTGATAGAGGTTTAGTTTATATACATTTAGGATATTGAGTTCATTAAAAAGTGTTTGTGTGTGTGAAAAACGATCTACGTTTGAAATTATCCTTATAGCCTGTTTTTGTTTGCTAAGCAATTTTTTTATTTTCGTCGCGTTAGTGCTACACCAAGCAATGTTCGCATAACTTAAGTAGCAATGAATAAAAGAAAAGTAAATGTTTTTTAAACAAGATCGATGTAATAACTGCTTTGCTTTGTACATTATACCTAAATTTTTTGATATTTTATCTTCAACTACGCCTATGTGTTCCCTTTAGGTTACATTTTCGTCTAGAAACACGCCTAAAAACTTTATTGATTGCTCTCTCTTTATTAATTGATTGTCAATAAAAAGGTCTGGGAGTTCTAAGGGAATATCTGATTTTTTATGTAGGCGATGGAATAAAGTGTATTTTGTTTTAGTAATATTTAAAGATAACTTGTTTGATTTAAACCATTGGGTTAGTTTGTCTAGTTCTTTGTTTAATATTTGGAATAATATATTGATATCTTTATTGGAATAAAACAAGCTGGTATCATCTGCAAATAAAATTGTATTTAAAATGTTAGAAAATTTATTTAAATCGTTTATATAAACAAGAAATAGAAGTGGCCCTAAAATTGATCCCTGAGGAACACCACATTTAATTGTCTCATAATTAGTTTTTCCTTCATCATAAACTATATACTGCTTCCTATTGGTCAAATAACTCTCGAACCAGGACAAGTTAGTATTTTTTATACCATAACTTTTGAGTTTCGATAGAAGGATTTGATGATTGACTGTATCGAAAGCTTTACTTAAATCGATAAAAAGACCTAGGGTATACTTGCCTTCATCAAACAATTTAAATATGTCCTGAACAAGGTGAATGATTGCATGATCGGTGGAATGGCCAGATTTGAATTGAACAAAAAGCTTTTAAAATCTTTTCTTCAAAAAGCTTTTAAAATCTTTTCTTCAAAAAGCTTTTAAAATCTTTTCTTCAAAAAGCTTTTAAAATCTTTTCTTCAAAAAGCTTTTAAAATCTTTTCTTCAAAAAGCTTTTAAAATCTTTTCTTCAAAAAGCTTTTAAAATCTTTTCTTCAAAAAGCTTTTAAAATCTTTTCTTCAAAAAGCTTTTAAAATCTTTTCTTCAAAAAGCTTTTAAAATCTTTTCTTCAAAAAGCTTTTAAAATCTTTTCTTCAAAAAGCTTTTAAAATCTTTTCTTCAAAAAGCTTTTAAAATCTTTTCTTCAAAAAGCTTTTAAAATCTTTTCTTCAAAAAGCTTTTAAAATCTTTTCTTCAAAAAGCTTTTAAAATCTTTTCTTCAAAAAGCTTTTAAAATCTTTTCTTCAAAAAGCTTTTAAAATCTTTTAAAATCTTTTCAAAAATCTTTAAAATTTTTAAATTATTATTTTTTATAAAATTATAAATACTTACAACTTTTATAAACTATTTCTGCATTATAAAAAAAAACACACACACACAATGCATACAATAAGTTTTACATTCTCTCCGTTTATATAAATTTCCGTCATTATGATGTTACAACATACGTTTATAGTATTAAATATAGATTATCACATAATTTTAACATTGCTTTGTCCGTAATTATTTAACAATATCTGTTTATCTTTTTATAAAAATTTTTGATTTTATATTTATTTATTTTTTTGTATTTTTTAAATTTTATATTTTTTTGTACTTTTAGTTTTATATTTTTTTGTATTTTTTGTTTTTTAATTTTGAGCCGTTGTGCGGAAAGAAATCAAGAGTTTAGATAAGGTTTTAGAAGAAGATTTTCAATATTAGTGAAAAAAAGTTTTTTTTTTTAATAAAAGATTTTATTAGAGAAAATAAAAAAACAAACAGGACTTTTACACAAAAACCACCTTACGATCGCTACAGAAAACATTCAAATGATAAAATTATATATCAAAAAATAAAGACTGGTAGTGATTGTCTAATCATAAATAACAATATTATTGTTGTAAAAATGAAAATATTATTTGCAGGGTACAGGAAAAATTCACTAAACATTTAGTTTTTACTATGAACCTGTGTATTAGTTTAGCTCATATGTTTAGTTTCAGACTACTTAAAAAAAACGTTTTTAATACAAAAAAAAAAAGACAGAAAATGACCGCAGTTATATTTTAAAGTAATAAAATTTCTGATGTTTCTGATTATTATCCTGATCACTACCATTGGGTCAATTTTTGAATTGTTAAACATATGGTGGTACCTGCTGTTCCAGTACTCATAATGGTTTGAGTAACTGTCAACAACAGCCGCGAGATAGGGTTTTTCTCCGATAAATTCGCAGTTTCAATCGAGAACATCAAATTTATTGAAAAAAAGCTGTTTTGGGATGTCAAGGAGTTATATACATGTTTAAAGTATTCCAATATTGTAACAGGACAGTAGGCAAAGATGTGCAGATTATCCTCAATTTTTCCGTAAGTTTTACATTTGTTGTTTTTAATGATGTTTTGCCTTGTGCTTTTGGCAAGCAAGAAGGTAGGCTGTTATGAAGAAATCGGAAGAGGATATTTTGTGTCGGTCCGGATGCGTGGAAGGTAAAGTTTATTTTTCCAAATCTGGGTCTATAGCATTGTTGTTTTTGTTGAACTGTTCCAGAAAGGTTCTGTTGGCACGACTGTCTTTTTGTTTTTGTGCCACTTCTAAATAAAAGCATTTTGTTGATTTAAAGGGGATGTTAAACAGGGATTCGTATTTGCCTAAGATTTCAACTGTAGTTTTGTAGTACAGAGACATTATGTTGTCCCAGTGTTTTAGAAAATCAGCCGTGGCGCAGTGGTAGCACACTTGCCTCAGAAACATAAAATTCGTGGTTCAAATCCCACCTCTGGGCAAGTTTTGCGACATTGGTTGGGAAGAAGGCGTGAACTTCCTATTAAATGCTCTTCCGCGGTGCTCTGTGATAAGACCGTAAGGACTTCTTGGGGCACCTAAAATCAACATTATAAAAAAAAAAAAAAAAAAGTATTTTGTCGTAAAAAATTCCAGCTTTGGTTTTGTTTAGTAAATTTAACTTACTTTAAATTAAACTTAAATTTAACTTGCCTTGAAAAGTAATAAGAACCGTGAGTTTTGTCCTCTTCGCAAAGTTTCATTTGAAAGAGCGTTTTGCGGCGGAGCGCTCAAAATGACTTTGCTCCTTCGGTGACCCCTGCTTTTGACGATTAGGAAAAGTGTCTCTCGTTTGACCGTGTTGAAAATGGTCTTTTGCCACAAGTTTTTGAAAATGGCTACCGTATTTATTAAAATAATCTTTCCCCTAAGTTAGCAGTCCCAAAAACTTGAGCTTTTTTTCAACTTTGTTAAGAACTACTAAATTTACTAGCCAATTGAAATTGGTAGTTTTGCTCAGTCTGGTATAAAAGGTAACACCTAATATTTTGAAGCCGATTTTATTATTATTATTATTTTTTTTAGTTTACATTCGTTATCGTAGTAAATAAATTACATTCACAAACACAAACAAGGTTTTTAAAAGAAGATAGTACTGATCTTATCATCAGAACCATTTATAAGTGTGTGTATATAAACTACATCAAAACATAATCAACAAAATAAAACCTAATTAACAATAAAATTCCTAAAGAAAATATAAAATTACAAAAAAATCTGGCTACATCATCCATTAAGATAATTAAATTTTTCAGTTTATATTTGAAAATGGGAAAAGTAAAATGCATGTCGAAATTGAACGAAACAATTTTATTCCAAAGATAAAGTGTACGATATGCAAATCTGATTAAACTTGGTTCGACAAAAGGGCTAATATATAAAATTATTGTTTCTAAGTGTATATTTATTTATTGGTTTCAAACAAAAGATATCTTTGAGAACGGGTAAAGATATGTCATTTTTCCACATATACATAAAGCACAAAACATTAAAAACATTAGGCTCATAAATATTGAGAACTTTCATTTCAATAAAAAGTGGTTTGAAATGAGTGCATCGATCCGCAAACTTTATTAAACGGATCGCATGTTTCTGACGGTGATAAAGCCATTTTAACTTTTTTCAGTGCTTCCCCATGCAACATTAGCATTTAAGTTACTATGAATTAATGAGTAGTAAAGTTGAATTAGAATTTTTTTACATAAATATGTTCTGGTTTTATATAGAATTCAAATATTTTTAGAAATTTTTGAGCCAATATAGTCAGTATGCGTTTTCCATGTGATGTTTTCATCAAGAAAAATACCTAAGAACTTTGTTACAATATGTCTTTTTATTTCAACATCATCATCAACATCATCATCAGGCAAATTTTGGGGTAAATAAGCTTTTTTCGGTATTTGGGTAGATTTATTATTTGGGTATGATTGGGTAGAAAAGAAATCAATTTGTTTTTTTAATGTTAAGAGTTAGTTTGTTGCATTTAAACCATTTGGATATTCTTTTAAGTTCATCATTCATAGTATAGAAGAGTTTGCAAATGTCATTATTGGAAAAGAATAAGTTCGAGGCTTTATTTAGATTGTTTATATAAATCAAGAACAATAGTGGTCCCAAAATAGAACCTTGTGAAACTTATTTGGATAATCATTATTGCTGAAAACAAATTGTTTACGGTTGAATAGACAACTTTTGAACAATTTTATAACTTTGCAATTTATTTTATAATATTTTAGCTTTTGTAGTAAAATTTCATGATCGACAGTATTGAATGCTTTCGAAAGGTTGATGAAAACACCTAATTTATATATAGACTTTTCAATAAAATTAGAGATTTCACGTACAAATTGGATAACTGCATGTTCTGTGGAATTATTTCTTATAAGGCCAAATGAATGGTTGTATAAAAAATTATTAGAATGAAGATAATTGTATAATCTATTGTACATAATACGTCCTAGTATTTTTGACAATGTGGAGAGGGCATAGATAGGGCGATAATTGCTGATATTTGTTTGATCACCTTCTTTTAAAATTGGAGTAACTTTAGCAATTTTTAGTTGTTCAAGAAAAACTTCTTAGCGTATAGATGCTCAATAGACTTTAAAAAGAAATCTTTTTAGAACTCAAAACATTCTATGACTGTATTACCGTTTATGTCATCTGCTCCGATTGATTTATTTTTTTTTAAGCATTTTGAAAGCTTTTTCAAACTCTTGGAAGGATAGTTCAGAAGATAATTTTTTGGGACTAGTACAATTATCAATTTGTACTAAAAAATCTGTAAATGTAGGATTTGTATAAGAAATTTTTTTTTGCTAATTTGGGACCGATGTCAACAAAGAATTTATAAATTCATGAGGTAGAGTACTTGATTCGCATATATGTTTGTTATCAACTATAATCGTTTTGGGGAGGGAACCTGAGCATCTTTTCTGTCTACCACTAATTTCATTCATTATTTGCCAAGTGCATTTTGAGTTATTTTTAAATTTATCTATGAGTCTTGAGTAGCAATTTTTTTTTCAAGTTTTCACGAACTTTTTCAAATAGGTATTTGTATTCTTTATATATTTTTTCATTTGCAGATGATTTTGTTGTAAGATATTTTATATAAAGCTTCTGTTTTATTTTTGATGATTTTTTAAATCCCCTGGTCACCCATGTGTTGTTTATATTTTTTGGATTTAATGTATTTAGAACGATAGGAAAATTAGCGTCATACACGGAATAAAATGTTTCAAAAAATTTATCGTAAATTTTGTCTGCATTATCATTAAAGTTAATATGCTTTCAGTGTAGGAGTGATAATGGGTTTTTAAATTGTTTTATATTGGTTTCGTGCGTATTTTAATTTTATTTAGTTTGGTTATATTTTAAGAGTTTGATTTAAGCAACAAAAATAATGGAAAATGATCAGATATATCCGATTATAGGATACCCATATGGATATCATTATCGGGTATATCTGTTGTAATGATATTATCGATCAAAGACGCTGAGTTTTTTGTTACTCTAGTTGGACGATTAATCGACGGGATTGCTCCAGTTTCGAAAAAAAAAATCGTAAAAGTTTTTACGATTTTATCTTAAAGTTTTTACGATATTATCTTTACTGTATAGAAAACAGTTCATATTTAGGTCCCCAATAATAAAAATCTTTTTTTTTCTTTCTTTAAAACCTTATTTAAAATACTTTGTTTTAAAAAAATTCTTAAGTTCTCACTCACGCCGTTTGGTGGTCGATAAGAACAGCTTAATAATATGTTTTTTGATTTATTGTTTATAATTTCAATAGTTAAAATTTCTTTATCGCCATCGGATATACTTAAATCATTCGTAACATAATAAATGTTTTCGTTTACATATATAATAACTCCTCCGCCGCGTTTATTTAATTGTTTTATTCTAATTAAATTAAGGGAATGAAAAAGTTTGGGAAGTAGTGGAAGTGGGGGCATAACCGCATATGGAGGCACAACCGTTTTTTAACATTTCTCTTTGAAAAGTATTATCTAATCTGGCAAAAAAAACTACCACACATTAGTAAAAGAGTTTTCTTCATTTTTTTATGTCAAAAAGAGTGCCTGCTATGTTTCTGAGATGTTGTGCATAATAATGTATATTTTGATAAAAATATTATATTTACATCATATTTTTAAAGACCTTTTTTTTGAGGATAAAGCAATATTTGATTTTAGTGCTAAAGATATGTGTTATCAGCGTTATTTCATCAAGTAAAAACCATTTTTGATATCAACATAACCTAATAAGCAAGCTATGAAACTGAATTCTTTCTAAAAACTGTCCACTGGGGCAGAACCGTATAGACGCACACAGGGCCGGCGCGAGTAGGTGTCACGTGGGGGGGGGGTGCCATTACGACTTTTGCCGACTAAAAAAAAAAAAAAAAAAAAAATTTTATACTAGTTAGTCGACATTTGCCGACTAACTAGTATAAAAAGGTCCGATTTGCCGACTAAGGGTCCAGTTTGCCGACTAAAAATCATTGATGGGGGAGGGGGTGTCACACCCCCCACACACCCCTATCGCGCCGGCCTTGGACGCACAGAAGGCACAACCGCATACTTTTATTATTTATCAAAGTTATGTAATTACAAATAACAACAATTACAATCGTCACATTTGAATGCGTTCATGTATAAACTTGAATAGTTTTGCTTTGAGATGATAGAAAAGTTGTTTAAGATGTTAGAAAAGTTTTGTTTTGAGAAAAAGATGTTAGAAAAGTTTTTTTGTTAGAAAAGTTTTGTCCGAAAAGTTTTGAAAAGTTTTGTTAAAAAAGGTTTTGTATTTTGTTAGAAAAGATGTTAGAAAAGTTTTGTTATTTGTTAGAAATGTTTTGTTAAAAAAACTTTGTTAAAAAAGTTTGTTTTTTATTAGAAAAGTTCTGTTTTTTGTTAGAAAAGATGTTAGAAAAGTTTTGTTTTGAAATGTTAGAAATTAGATTTCGTATTTTTTTATTTAATTTTTGTAAATGAGTTTTTGAAATAAGATAAAGCTAAGAGTATATCGAATAAGAAAACTGAGATTGTAAGTACAAAGAATGCCTACACAGTATACAAACGTGCAACAAAATCAGCAAATAATCTGAGCTATGACAATTGTAAAGATGTACCTAGAACAGTGAACCCCCAACGATTTTTGTGAGGGTGCGATTGTGCCTCACAATGGGGGCAAAACCGTTTTTTTCACTAAGTGTAATTTTTGTGTAATAACATTTTCAAAACCCGTTCAATTTTTTTCTTAAATGCATCGATTTAAAGCTTAATGATGCGGCTATTGAAATAAACTGCTAAAAAAACACATTTCGTTTTCATTTTCGTATAACATTTATTCAAACGTTACGGGGGCGGTTATGCCCCCACTTCCCCTAATATTTGAATTATTCGAAATCCACGTTTCAGTCAAACAAATTATATAAAAACAATTTTTTCAAAATTATTATTAAGGCTTCGAAAGTTTACGTAGAGAATTTTAATTTTATTTAAATTTTTGTCGCAAACATTTTTAAAAAGAAACCCTTCTAAATCGCTTGGATAGTGAGCAATCCATAAGCGTGTCGTGTAAAAAATTTATATCGGGTTTTATATTTTCATTATTATTTATTTCAGAAAAGTTGAATTTTATGGCTTCAAAGTCACTAGTCCCAGCCATGTTTTTTTTTTAAGGGGGATTTATTTTTAGAAAAATTTCTTTTTAAAACGTAATGTTTGGGTTTCTTATTCCCTGCAAAAAATTCATAATTAATTCAATCATATTTTATAACAGCATACTTGCCTTCACTGCGTAATCTTTTTACTTCCTCCCATAACTTTTTACGACTCTCAATAGTTTCCTTCACAAAATCTTCACACCAGTTCCACGCAAGTTTTTTACGGCGTTTAGAATTTTCTTTTTGTCTTTGTAATCTAAAATCTTCAAAACTATTGTTCTTGTAAGTTTACTATCTCTTGATTTGCCAACCCGATGAGCTCTTTCCACAATCGCTGTCAATTATAGTTGTTTTTTGAAAATATTTTTTACTGTATTTTCACAGTCACTCAATCTTTTGTTAAGTTTTTCTTCCACTCCATCTATTCTTAGATTATTTCGACGAGATCTATTTTCTAAATCGATTGTTTTTTTGTATAGATTATTTAAATCCTCATCATAACACCTTTAGTACAGCTTTTTCTATTAAGTTTGTTTCTTGGAAATTTAGAGTATTTTTAAAATCACTTATATCTTTTTGAATATTCGTCTCATTTGTTTTGTTTACATAAACTTCTAGTTTTTCTGTTCGTTAATATTTTTAAATTTTACTCATTATCGATGCAAAACTTTTTTCTTGTACCTTTAACAACTTTTCTTTTTTTTTTTCAGAATAGATTTTTTTTTGTTTTTCTAATTTGTTGGTAATTAATTTTTCTATGTTTTTAATTCAAATTTTCATATTTGTAAAAAAATTTAAACAAGCTGTAGAAAAAAACGCGTCTGTTCATTTCGATAACTATGCGTTCCACTCTATGTCGTCCAATTCTCGTTAAACTTTGGGATTAAAACTCCCAATAGTGAGACTCTTGGTTTTTGAGGCGTTGATCACTGAACCACTTGCTTTTTCAAATAGTTTTATGTTATTAAGATTTTACGTCCTTTGCAAAAAAGTTCAAATCGTCTGCGTACTGCTGTAGTTTTAGAGGTTTCGGTATTCCCGGTAGAATAAAACCCTCTATTCTGCTGTCCGCTCTTATAACCAAAGCTAAAGCTTCAGCAATAAAAATATACAACAAAAGAAAGAGAGGGTCGCGTTGTCTAACTCCCCTTTCAGTAGGAAAATAAGCCAACAGGAAGCCGCAATTCAGAACAGATGCCGAAACTTCTTAATATAAGATGTTAATAAAAGATATAAAATTTTCTCCAAGATTGAATTTTCGGAGAATCTGGAGCAGAAACGCACGGTCAACTTTGTCAAACGCCTTTTCTTGATCTATTGATAAAATAAAGCTAGGTAGATTTTTAAATTCTTGGTCTTTGAGATAGCTAACCTCAAGACACGAAGCAAGCTCCAAACAATTATATGTTTAAACTTATGTCAAATAAGGATGCTTTGAAAAAGATTACCCCTCAGTTTGAGCTGACTTGTATCATTGAAGTGACTGGAAGAGTGTGGCTATTTGGCCTTATATGAAGAATTAGAGAAAAAGTTTTTTGTATAAACAATTAGTTTCGGTTAAATAAATTTTTTTTTTGAATTTTAGTAAAAGAGAGGAAAAGAAGACTGGTGAAACTGAATAAACTGTAATATCCTAACACACGGTCGTTTCGCAATGGACATTTATAGTGCGCAGACGCATTACTTATAAATTAATATGCTCAGCTAAAGCTGTTATTTCACTTGCCTCGAAAACCGAGCATTTGGAGGTATTTTAAATCTAAGGTATACACGATACGAATAAAATAAAACTCATTAATAAAAATTATTTTTATCAACTAAAAGTTTAGTAAGTAGAAAAAAAAAAAACACAACAAAAAAAACCACACATGAACCTTAAATTCACTTGTCAAGTTAACCGAGATTTTATCGCAGATTATACTATCTGTCTTATTCTTTAATAAAACTTACGAAGATCAATTTTTATAAAAAAGTGTTATATATCATTTGAAAGAATAAAGGTTGAGCTATATTATTTAGCATATTATTTTTACCAGCCATTTTTTTTACAAAAAGATTTGAAGCTTGAAAGTTGGCTAATATTTCGCTAATTTTCTACTAATCGTAAAATAATAGGGCCGACCTATTTCGAAATCTTTAAGAACCTTATATAAACATAATAAATATATAAATAAATTAAACAATAAATTTGATAATTACATAATTATTGCATAATAATAATTTGCATAAATACTTTATTATATATAAACTATAAATTTTATTATATAATTTTTTTTCTTCGAGGGACGATTGGCGGTTTTAACGAACTCGCAATTAAATTATTTCTTATAAAATGATCTCTCATGATACATTCTAGTTTTCTCGTACCAGACATGGTTGAGTATATTCTTCCAATATTATTAAACTCGGCATTAATACTCTCGCCACCTTGCTCCCCATATAGCCCAAGGCCAACTCCTCATGTGCTCAAAAAAACTCCAGTATGATTTTCCAACAAGTGCATTTTTGGAGTTATTGACTCATTAGGCCAAGTGCTTCTAAAAAACTTCATTAGTTCGCATACAGCTGTTTCTACAAAACAAATTAACAAGTATTAAAAATAATAATAATAATAATACTATATATTTTATATATATGGCAAAATATCTTCATCACTATTTATTAAAGATTATAATACTCCTTAAAAAAAGACTACTTCTGCAAATAAAAAACTACTTCTATAATAAAAATTTTCACCGAAACTCTTTATATTTTCTTCGTTGAATAAGTGACATGAATTCATTTCATTGTCGCACTTTGAATATTTGTGAAATAATGCTTTAAATTTTTGCTGTATGTCAACCGCCTCCATATAAATTGGATGTTCTCTATCTGCTATATTATTAAAAACTGTTTGAGAAATTGAGTCACATAACTTTTTTATGTTATCAACCTGAAAAATAAAATACATATATACGCATATATATATACTTTTATATATAGGTATTATAGTAGAACTATTATTTGGAATGATAACTAAATTATTTAATGCAGAGATGGCAAAATTTTAATGCCTAAAAACATAGATTTGTATACAAAAACATGTACCTTTAACATTTTGTGAACATGATTTCCAACGAACGAGCAACTGTGATAAGCTTGACGTTGTACTCCACATGACTGCAAAACAGATTCAATTTCCTTTAATATTGGCCCCATTTCTTCTATTAACTTAAATTTTGAGCATTCCGCAATTTTTCCTTCCTTCAAAATTAAATATAAATATAGATGTATACAAAATCCAGATAATACAGTCATTGAAATATTAAAAAAAAAAATGCCCTTAAAAAAAACTATCCTCTCAAAATAATTTCCAGTACTATTTAATGTTGATACCTTTTCTATTCTCTTCGATTTTAACAATGCAATTCTCTCAGAGTACATTAACTGCAAGTACTCTGTATTTTTAGGGCTGCGAAATACTTCAACGACTATTGTATCTTGAATAAGAAGTATTTTTGTATTTATATCATCAACGTCATATTCTAATTGATGTATCTCTGCCTGCTTCTCAACATATTTGTCAAATTCACTTGATTCAAGGTGTTTATCATTTATTGCTAGAAATCCAGCTAGTTTGATATCAAGGAGATGACATTCTACCTCTAACATTTTGAAGAATTTTAGAAATATTCCCAATAAGATGTGTAGAGCTGGTATTGCTATCTATAAAATGATTTTAACAATTGCATAATAGCTATATATATATAAGTAAATATATATATATACATATATATATATATATATATATATATATATATATATATATATATATATATATATATATATATATATATATATATATATATATATATATATATATATATATATGTATATATGTGTATATATATATATATATATATATATATATATATATATATATATATATATATATATATATATATATATGTATATATATATATATATATATATATATATATATATATATATACACATATTTATCAAATTCACTTGACAAATATATATATATATATATATATATATATATATATATATATATATATATATATATATATATATATATATATATATATATATATAGTGCCTATATATAAGTATATACTATTATATAGAGGACCTAAAAATAGTAAATTTTCAAGATTTATGGTTATGGTGCGCATGAAAGTATTGTCAGCATATAGAATATATATGGTAACTTGGATTTGATGAGAGCAAACTTACTGAAAGGGCGCTCTCCTTCAGTCACTGAAGCCGGGATCGTATTAAAAATGCGAAGCAAAATGCAGATTGATTCTGTTGAGTAACTTGATAGAAGAAAGAGATTCTATTTGTCCAAAAGTATTTGATTACTTCAGAACATCTAATTGATGGTTGACGGTGAATGACGGTTTTCTTTAATCAACTCCTCTTCTTTTACATCATTTCAGTTTTTTTTTTCATTTTTCTTTCTGACTCCCCTAGAGGACCCCCCCCCCTCTAAAAAAACACAGCCTCAATCTTAATCTTAATAACAATAAAATCTTCAAAACATTCAATTATTTAATGTATTTCTAAAAAAATAAAAAATCAAATTTAATACTACTTAAATTAAGCTACTTAAATTGTGGAAAGGGGCCTCTACAATTTGCTGCCCCTGGTTTGGGGTAGCCTAACCACAGACCTGCATTTATATTTATATTACTGGCATTAATGCTTTGGCAACAATTAACACACACCTGTTCAATTGGTATATCAAATAACGGCTCATCAATTACATTATTGAAATTCTTTGCACGTTTAATATTGCCTCCATCATTTTTGAATCGTTCATAATCTGATTTTAAAGTTGCAAGCGTTCTCAAAAGAATCGGTCGCGTTCTAGCTTCAATGTTCAATTGCATTTCACTTGATGTGATTTCACAGAATAAGCAGCAATGACGACCTGTTAAATTAAATATTCATAATATTACTTTTAATGCTCTTTGTGTACATTTTTAGTAATTAAAATAAGAATATAAGCTAAAAGAAATACAAAACTATAAGCTAACCAGTTGCTCCTGTGATGCCATAAATAGCACACAAAAATACATAATCACCAAATATAAATACACGCAAACATTTTTCCCTAAAATGAGAATGTATTAAAATCAAATAAAAGTTTATTAAAATATCTATGTTTTTTATTTTACAAACATTTCTTATCCAAATAAACTTTTGAAATATTTTTTTATTCACCTCCATTTCATTGCTTGAAGCAATTTCATCTATGTGTCTTGAGAGTGAAATTTTGAGGTTTGCTCTATAATCTTTGGCCTCAAATATATTGAAAACAGTCGTATTATTTTTTGAATTGGGTGTAGCAACATTAGCTACCTGATAGCTCATTTTAAATGAACCACCTCTGTGGTCACCACCAATCTTTATATGTATTTCACTAGGAGTTATCTTTTCAAATGTTAGTTGGTTATATCTATGATAATAAAGAAAGAAAATATATTTATAACAAAAAAATATATACAATTTATGCAGAGATATAATATTTGCACAATTTATGATTTACACTTCTTAAGTTTTGTTTAAAACATTAAATTTTCAATTTTCTTGCATATTTAACAAGAATTAATAAACATTACATTAGTCTCTTATATTTTGAACTTACCTTTCTAACTGATCCAGTACCTTAATTAAATGTGATGGCAAATCATTAATATATGCTGTAGGTGTATCTTTCAATTCAAAAGTTCCTTTTTTGTTTTTTAATTTAAACAGCAGTTCTTTATCTTCAACAATCAAATCGTTACCTGACCAATATTTTGCAACTTTTCGTTGATTAGAAAGTGAGGGTAATTTGACATTTTTTGTCTGGAAAAATCTGAAATATAAAAGTTTTTTTAATTTGAAAAATTAAATGAAAAAAAAAATAAAGACAACAAAATGCTGATAAATATATATGCAATTTGTAATTTGAAATAACTTGATTATTGTTTTATGCATAATTTATTTTTATTAAAATAATGTTATATACCTTATCATTTTTTTCATCTTTTCCCAAGGTAAACCACAGTCTGCTTTAAGTGATACAATATCTTCTGGTCCTATCTCAACTTGGGAGAGATTTGATTTTTTTAGAATATCAATTTTATCGTTTTTATTAAAAGAATTGAGCATAAGTGCTACTTGTTGTATTTTTGCCTTTTTTGTTGGTCCTGCATTATCTATTAGCGATTGGTGGAGTTGCTTTTGACGTCTATAAATGGTTTTCTGACTAATCTCAGTTGATGTTTTAAAGCTCTTTGTAGTCACTGAAAACTGTGTAGCCTAATTAGTGAAAAAAATTACTCTTTATGCAAATACATTATTTATAATAAATTTAACTAATAATATTTTTGTTAAAAAAATTTAATTTCTTACCCTTGGACCGCCAGAAGGAAGTTCAAATGAATGTGAATTGTTTTTTGCCATTTTTAGCTTTGCAAAGTGAGCAAATGCATATTCTAGTTCTTTAGGAATATCACTATTTGTATTAATTTTGTAAATATCTGTTACTGTCAATGAAGAAGAAGACGATGCTAAACATTGGGGTAATATCTTTCCACTTTTCCATACTTGTTCATGTTCTTCCTTATTGCTTATACTTTTGCATGAATTTTCGGAACACTTTAGAACTATATTTTCAAGGATATTTTGCATAGTTGTTGCTTTTGAAATGTTATCTAAAGATATATTAGAGCCACATAACTTGCATTTTGCTTCTGTCTCTAATTTTCCAACTAAATTTGGAAAAATACATGAAGCACAAAATAAATGTTGGCAGTTATTAAGTAAAACAGGTCGATGAAATATTCTTTTACAAATCTTGCAGATGCATAAATCTTTGTGGGGGTTATTAACTATACTGATAGACTCATAGTATAAGCGAGGCATTTCAGAAAAACTGTCTAATATTTCATTAATTGATTTCCTTGTCCAAACATCTTTATTAACTGATGGTGGTCTTCCAAATGGTTTCTTTTTCTTTCTGCCAGATTTCTTTAAAAAACATATACAGCTTTCAAGTGAGCACGTATGCGGCCAGCTTGTTAAAATGAAATTAAAAGAGGTCGTTCCTCGCTGTTCAATATGTCTCATTAATGTATAACATTTCATGCAAATTTTTGGTGGGTGGATCTTCGTTCTGTCTTCTCCTACCTCGGTAAAAAATGCTTGGTCAACTCTTGCTATTATATTTATTACATTAAATGAGTCAGTTCCAATATAATTTCCACATAGTCTGCATAGTTTGATAAGACACAAAATGTGGTTAGCAGAAGTAGCAGTCGCCATACTAGGTAGTTCGGTGAATTTTTTTATTTTAAAATTTCTAAAACTTAAAAAAATGGCTGGTAAATAAATTTAGTTATTTCTGAAAATATTTAAATTTTAGTTTAATAAACAATTTAGTTCTTGAAACAAAAAATTGATTTAAAAAAGTTACACAAGTTTGAAAAACATTTTTTTTTTTTTAATATAGATTTTTAAAGCCAGTCAAAGATTGCCAAAAACCGATTGAAGCAGGAATTCTTTTATTTAAATATAATCTTTGGTCCTTTAAATGTTTATAAAATCTTTAAATGATATAAAACAACATTAATAAGTATAAAATATAATAGTTTTAAAATGTGATCCTATTCTCGTCGCCTGCAAAAAATGTGGAAATTCTAGATTTTACTTAAGTCCATGTAAACGCTTGCGCACTATAAATGTCCGCCGGGGATCAATATTGAACGATCGTGAACAAGAGACAACATTTTGCAAATATTGTCATAAAATCATTTAATTCTATTTTAAAATGTTATGGGGATATTGCAATTTTGGAATTTATTTGTTTATTTTTTTTTTATTTTTTATTTTTTTATTTTTGCCGTTTAATATTACAATAACTAAATATATTTTACAATTTTTTACATTAGTAACGACAGGACATCTAGAAGATCATGAGGATCTTGTCATGAAGCCCTTTACAATATATGGTTAACTTTTAATAAAAATACAATGTCTGTAGTGTAATAATAATACACCTCTATGCAAAAATAATTAAAAACCAAGATAAAATGTTAAAAAGCCAAGATAAAATTTTAAACCAAATAATATACAAAATAAAACAACAACAAAAGCAAAACAAAAAAAAAAGCAATTAAAAATAAATCAAGATATTTTCAATTAAAAATTTAATTTTTTTAAGTTTCTGTTTGAATGAAGCAAAAGTCATTTGGGTTGAAAAATCAAAATTTGGTAAGACTATTTTGTTCCAGAGATAAGGACCTCGGTAAGAAACAAAAAACTGGTCTTTGCTTTTACGACAAAAAGGGGCAATAAGACTGTTATTAATTCGAAAATTATATTTGTTTTTAGGTTTCATACAATAAAAATTTTGCAATACATTTGGCGACAAATTTTCTCTACATTTAAACATGAAACATAAAATATTAAAGACATTTAGTTGATATACATTTAAGATATTCATTTCTTTAAAAAGTTGTTTCGTGTGAAAAAACCAACTTTTAAAATTTATTACGCAAGTTGCGTGTTTCTGATGAAGGTAAAGAGATTTTAGCTTTGTTCTGTGAGTGCTTCTCCATATAATATTCGCGTAGTTTATATGACAATGTATAATTGAATAATATAATTGTGTTAACTGGTGTTTACTTAATATATTTCTTGCTTTATAGAGAATTTCGATGCATTTAGCAATTTTATTGGAGGTATTATCAATATGATTTCTCCAAGATAGTTTTTCATCAATATATACTCCAAAAAATTTAGTAACTTTTTCTCTTTTTATTATTATATTATCAATTAGAAGGTCTGGCATGATATGGGGAAGTTTCTGGTATTTTAAAGGTGGATAAAAAAGTGTCCATTTAGTTTTTTCTATATTTAGAGACAATCTATTTTGTTTAAACCAAACAGAAACTTTTTTTAATTCATTTGTCATATTTGTAAAAATCATATTAATATCTTTATGAGACAAAAACAAGTTTGTGTCATCTGCAAAATTTATTGTTATTAAATTTGATGATTTATGAAGATCATTTATGTATATTAAAAAAATAAGAGGACCAAGTATGGATCCTTGTGGAACACCACATGTTATATTCATTAATAAATGAGATATAGAATCTTTATTGTAAACAAACTGTTTACGGTTAGTAAGATAACTTTCAAACCATAATAGGGTTTTATCTTTAATACCATATGATATTAGTTTTTTTAACAGGATTTGATGATTGACGGTATCAAATGCCTTGGACAAATCAATTAACACTCCTAGTGTAAAACAAGAGTCTTTAAATGAGTCGGTTATATTGCGCGTAAGTTGAAGAATGGCATGCTCGGTTGAATTATTTTTTTTGAAACCAAATTGGTTTTCGTATAGAATTTTATTTTCAACAAGATAAGAGTAGATTCGGTTGTACATTATTCTTTCTAAAATTTTTGAAAAAACTGGAAGAACTGAAATAGGGCGATAATTTGTTATATTTGTACGATCCCCTGTCTTGAAGATTTGAGTTACTTTCGCTATTTTTAGTTTATCTGGAAAAGACCCTTGTGAAATGGATGCTCTAAAGATTTTATATAGAATATCTTTTATAACATCGTATGAATCAATCACAATATTTGTGTTAATATCATCATACCCAGTAGCTGTATTTCGTTTTAATGACTTAAAAGCAACCTCAAATTCATTAAAAGCTAACTCAGTAAAATTTAGATTAGAACTTATTGATGTTTCAAACTCATCAACAGATTTATCTTTAATGAATGAAATACTATCGCTTAATTTTGTCCCGACAGTGGAGAAAAACTTGTCAAATTCAAATGCAATATCATTTGGGTCATTTATTAATTTGTTTTCAATTTGTATAAAATTTGGGAGTAAATTTTTATTTGGTTTAAGTTTTCCAGACACCTCCTTCATGATTTGCCAGACGCGTTTTGAGTTGTGCTTATATTTATTAAACAAGTTTGAATAGTAGTTTTTTTTTGCATTTTTGCGAAGCTTTTCAAATAAGTTTTTATAAGTTTTATAATTTTGTTTATGTTTTTCTGATTTTGATTTTAGGTATTTAATGTATAGCTTCTGCTTAATTTTTGATGATTTTCTGATACCTTTAGTAATCCAGGGAGATGACATTTCTTTATCACTTAAAACTATTTCAGTTAAAGGAAAGTTGGAATCATATACTTGGTAAAAAGTTTTGAAAAAATTGTCGTAGATTATGTTGATATTATCATTAAAGTTAATATAACCCCAATCTATATGTGATAATTGTTCTCTGAAAAAATTTAAATTATTTTTGTTGATAAGCCGTTTTTTCATTAATACCTTTCCCTGCTTCTCTTTTTTTAAATTATTTAAGTTTCAAAAATTAAATTATTTAAGTTTCAAAAAACAGTTTCAAAAAACTTAAAAATTGATAGTACATTTTTAGGATACAGCTACTGATATAAAAAAAACTTAACCGTGGAATGTTGTTTGGGAATTTGCAAACAAATTCCCAAACAACTTAGTTTGAAGTTCATGTCAGAATACAGTTAATTAATGTCACAGTTTGAAAGGAAGAGTTTGTATCGTCAGCAAATATTATTGAGTTAAGCTTTGCTGATGCATTATTTAAATAATTTACATAAATCAAAAAAAGCAATGGACTGAGAGTTGACCCTTGTATAACTCCGCAAACAATCAAAAGATTCCTTGATTTATAACATATGTTTTGTTTGACTGAGGTAGCTTTTTAACAAATTATGGGTTTTATTTATCACTCCGTAGTGTTTTATTTTTCTAAAAGAATTAGGTGATCAACCGTATCAAATGCTTTTAATAGGTCAATAAATAATCCTAGAATAAAGCAATTATTTTCAAGTCTTTGAGTAATTTGGTCTACTATTTTAATTATTGCATGTTCTGTTGAATGTTTTTTCCGAAAACCAAACTGTTTTGTGTAAAATAAATTATTTTCATTAAAATGGTTATAGATTCTATTATAAATTACACGCTTAAATATTTTTGAAAACACAGAAAGTATTGATATAAGTCTAAAATTATATATTTCAGATTGATAATTAATTTTGTAAATTGGACATACTTTTGCCAACTTTAATGCTTCAGAAAAAATTCCTTTTTTTATTGAAAGTTTTATAATATGGAACAAAGGTTTGGAAATGTATTTTTTGTTTGAAATAACTATATTATTAGAAAGTATTTCACCAGGTTCACTTTTAAGTATTTCTACAGGTTCATTTGTAAATATTTCACCATGTTCACTCGTCAATGTACCCAAACCGGCGCGATAGGAGCGTGCGAAGTGTGTGTGTGTAAAACCCCTTCCCCCCCCCCCCCCCCATCAATGATTTTTTATCGGCAAATTGGATCCTTACTCGGCAAATTGGACCCTTTTAGACCCTTTTAGGCAAATGTCGACCCTTTCGATAACCCTTAGGTTAGTCGGTAATCTAGACAGTGGGCAAATGTTGTCATGGCAGTCGGCAAATTTTGGAAAACGAGGACCTTTTTTTTTTTTTTTTAGTGGGCAAAAGTTGTAATGGCACCCCCCACGTGACACCTAGTCGCGCCGGCCCTGAATGTACCATCATTCTAACGAGTTTTGGTAAATGACTTGTTCCGCTATTGAGTTTTTTCCAAGTTATACAAAAATTTGAAGGTTTTTCACCATATTTAATTAGTTTTTGTTTCGTGCCTATAAACGTTCCTAGAAACTGTAGTTTCCAGGAACGTTTATAGACATGAGTTTCAGACATGGAAAACTCGCGTTTTCCATTTCTGGAAGTAAGCTATTTTAAAGACCAAAAACAGTATTGTACAAACAGTATTGATAACCTGATCGAATCTATGCCTCGAAGATGCAAGGCTGTGATCGACAACAAAGAATTAGCCACGATATATTGATAGCGAAATACAGCTTGGTCAACATTTTGTGGAGTTGCACTTGTTTTGTCCAGAAGGAAATCAACTTTTTTTAATACTTTTGATTAATTTATTAATTTTCGTGTACAAATAATGAACTTTGTGATGATTTAAAACTTGAAAAACGTTGTCTCTAAACAATTACATAGTTATTTCTCTAAATTGAAAAAATGCAGCACTTTGGTATAAAGAAACTAAATTAGCATTATTTGGTTGCACTTGTTTTGTCCGATACTGTATGTTTACATTTGATTTTACAATTTTTTCAAATTTTTCAAATAAATTTTTTCCGTTTAATCGCCGCTAATTAGATTGGTAATCAAGTTAATAAAGTTTTGAATGAGCTTTTTAAGTATTTAGCATATTACTGGTTAAAAACTTAATATAAAAATGGCAATTTATCACAGGACTATAAATGGGAAGAGTACATGTATTATTATTCAAAATTTGTTTTTCCCGCGAAAAATGCAAGAATGTATCAATGAAAGTAAACTAACAAAAACAAATGCTTGATGAAATCAGTCTGCTTGTTTTAAAACAAGCTGCATTTATAGATCAATGTTCTATTCATAATTGTTTACAAATCTTGTTTTGAATAGTTATTATCTTTAACAAAAACTGTTTAACTTCTAAACTTATCGTTTGCATTAATTCTTGTACGTTCTGATTTTTTAATTTTGATATTTTGTTTACATAAACAAAAAATATTATTCTAACCATTTTAATGTTGTTATCATTTGATATTTTCTTGTTAAACGAAAATCTCAATATAGTGTCGAGACAGTATTGAATTTAAAAATCTTGCATTCGAATGGAGACTAGAACGGAAACGTTTGAGGTAAAGTTTAAACTTCTTATTTTTATGTTTATGTTTGGTTGGATATATTTAAAAAAAAATTAAAAGTTATGTTTTTTAAACAGGATATCATTAAAGGCAGCATTCAATCCTTACTTTGGAAGTATGTTTCGAACGTTTCACAATTCTTCGTCATTTACACGCAGAATGACTCGCTACGCGGACTTGTATACTTCAAGCGTTTCTAATTTACTCCACTACAATGAGAACTATCACTTTTTTCCCAGAAGAATTTTATTACCCCACGAACAAGACTATAACACGGTTTTTAATTAAAAGTATCAAGTAATGATTCTCGGAACTGGGCCAGGGAAAAAATAACAAAAACTGGTTTGTGGTCAGTGACTACGAATCCGGTTAAAGTTTATTAAATTTTTTTTTTTTTTTTTTTTTTTTTTTTTTTTTGCTTTTATTATTTTATAATTACTTACGAAATAAGTAAATTTTTATTACTTACGAAATAAATAAATTTTTATTTCTTACGAAATAAGTTAATTTTTATTACTTACGAATTGAGTATATTCTTATTACTTACGAATTTGCAAATTGACATTGCGAAAATACTTAATAAATGTGTTGTAAAAATATTTTCCTGTTCTTATTATATTTATTTTTTTATTAAAGTCTAATAAAATAAAATAATGAAGTTTAAGTTAATAATTTTTTATATTTTAGTATTGTCAAGTTATCAGCCTAGCTACCATGTTTAATTATTTCCGCGACCAGGTACTAGATTCAGAGTAATCTTGCAGACACCCGTCCCACATCCACCCGCCCTATCTAAATAGTACCTAATCTTGATCTATTCTCTTCTTTTTTCCCTCCTCTCCACGAATTTAATATATTTATTAAAAACTTATCTTCTAATAACAACTTGCAGCGGTTTGTGAAACCGTAAAGTTTAAATCAAAGCCGCTGTCACTTGCAACTACAAATATTGCTTTAACCTTTGGAATACACACGAGAATCAGGTCGGGTTAGAAAAAGTTATACAATGACTCGCTAAAGTGTATGTACCAGTAATTTTAAATAAAAAAAAAATTGTTTAACTGATTTAAAAAATTTAAACTAATTTCAAGCAATTACCTTTGTCTCCTTAAATTGAGTAGTTAAATGAATTAGTTTTAGTATTCGCATTTGAGTTTGCGACATTCACGTCACATGTTTTTTACGATGGTGCTTGTTATTACCTGATGTTATTGTTAATTGCTTGGCGCATTAACAATAACATCAGGCTGTTATGTTTATCAACTTATTTATCCATTATAATTCATTCGTTAAATGTAGATGCGCATTGTAAACGAGCTTGATGCAAATTACTTACAGAACTTCAATGCAGCGGATATTAAGGTGTTCCCAGAAGTCCTTACGGTCTAATCACAGGACACCACGGAAGAGCATTTAATTAGAAAGTTTATGCCTCCTTCCTTACCAGTGTCGCTTAATGGGCTAGAGCCGTCGAACCTCGGATCTCTTGGTTCTGAGCCAGAACACTAACCACTTCGCCACAGCTGTCATAGCGCAGTTGTAACTCACTTGTCTAAGAAACAAAGGGTCCGTGGTTCAACGCCATCTCTGGTAAGGACGGTGGCGTGTACTCCCATTTAAATGCTCTTCCGCAGTACTCTGTGAAAAGGCCATAAAGACTTCTTAAAAAATAAAAAGTGTAAAGACAGGAGTTTTTTACAGGTATCTGTTCGCTGACCTCGATTACTAAATTTCAAGCGTGAATTTTAGTAAATTAGGTCAGCGAACAGACTGTTTAAACAGGCTTAGTAAACATCAAGCTTAAAGGTCTTTCCCATTTCGTATAAATAGTATTTTTTAAGGCTATGTACATATTAAAGTTTTCTACAACTCATTACTCAGTTTAATCAAAGCTTTTAACTCTGGTGACGCATTAAATTGCTTCACTTTTTGAGTTGATAATAACCATGGTTGGAAAATCCATCCAATTCTTGCATAATAAACTAGTTAAACATTTAAGAATTTAGTATAAAGCTAAGAGTACTTTAAATAAACGTTACCTAACTCGATTATATTTCTTATGTAGTTGTAATTTAAACTCAGTGGCGGACTTGCTCACTGGTCCACTGAATTACTTCTTGAATTACCAGGGGAAAAATATATCAGGGGAAAAGAGATATACATTTAGGCTTTTGACTTAGTAGTCTTCTTATTTTTAATTCATAAACTTGAAATAATATAAATTGCACACTAAATTTGAATTTTTTTTCGATCGGAAACTAAACCTAATTCATTTCCATAGTTAGGAATTGCGTTGACTTAAACCAAAAACATTTACGGGCAGGGCCGACGACACGGGTTTTGAAGTGGGGGTTGAGACACAATCATAATCTTGTAAATAAAGTCCTCGATATTAAGATATTTCTTTAAAAAAAAAAAAAGGTCTTTTAGATAAAAAGTGTAGGGGGTGCACGATACCCCCCCACCCCCGGTGTCGCGATGTCAGTGATGGATTTAAGGGAAGGGGAGGATGGGGTAGGCATCCCCCCTCCTTCCCCACCAGAATCTAAAAGTTCTAAAAGTATCTTAGAAATTGAGGGCCTTTTTTTTTTAGGAGACGAAAATATCGGACAAAAGACAAAAATGTTTTAACATCCCCCCACCACCACTGAAAATTCCTGGATCCGTCACTAATCAATGTTGCTTGTTTTGTCTTAACTACATGCATGAGTTTACAACTGATTATAAATATTTATAGACAACATACGGTATATTATATATGTATAATATACATTTAGAGATACTCAAATGTGATACAAAATACAAATTTATTTCAACATCTCACCGTCCCCCTCCCTCCCCCCACCCTTATCACCAAAAAAATCCTGGATCCGTCGCTGAAAGAACAGAGCTAAAATTAAATTTGTAGAATATTATCACAAATTTTTTTCATTTTGTACTATGTTTCATCTATAAAGACTCATCAGAAAATATTTAAAGTTATATTTAAAAATATATATATTTTTTTAAAATATAGTATTAAATAAAACCTTCCTTTATTTAAATTGACTGTTAAAACATAAAAAAAGTTTTTTAAAAAGTTGAAATTTAAAAAAAAAAGTTATATTTCAGATTGAGAAAAAAATAAGCGCATAATATTAATTTATATAGTTTTCTAAATATAAAAAAGTAATAAAATCAAATATTATTTAAAATGACAATATTTTTATAATTAATTTATTCTTCTATATTATCACACCACAAGCAATAAACTGTTATAGACTTGCAGAGTTATATAAAAACTGACCACTCACTTGTGACGTGTTTGCTTCGGCAACACATATATTAAAATTGGAACGATACAGAGAAGATTAGCATGGCCCCTGCGCAAGGATGACACGCAAATTCGTGAAGCGTTCCAAATTTTTCTTAATACCAATTAATAACAAAAGGGTATAAACTTTTTTTATAATATATATATATATTTAAAAAAGAAAAAGCTTTATTCTTGTTATATATGTGAATAATAATAAAAATATATTTGGTTATATATGTGTATAAGTTTTGGTATTTTTTTAGTAATAATTTCTTAATCATTTAATTATCTTTATTAAATTAATGAATTAATTTGGTACTATTTCAAAAACCCTTTTTAACTTTTTGTATTATAAATTAATTAAGATAATTAAATGATTAAGAAATTATTACTAAAAAAATACCGAAACTTATACACATATATAACCAAATATATTTTTATTATTATTCACATATATATGGAAGCTCATCACAACAATATCTTTCAAATCCAGAAATATATTTTAAATCCAGAAAAATTTTTTAAATCCAGAAATATATTTTAAATCCAGAAATGTATATTTTTAATCGCAAAATATTGTTTAAATCGCGAAATATATTTTAAATCCAGAAATATATTTCAAATCCAGAAATATATTTTAAATCCAGAAATATATTTTAAATCCAGAAATATATTTTAAATCCAGAAATATATTTTAAATCCAGAAATATATTTTAAATCCAGAAATGTATATTTTTAATCGCAAAATATTGTTTAAATCGCGAAATATATTTTGAATCCAGAAATATATTTCAAATCCAGAAATATATTTTAAATCCAGAAATATATTTTAAATCCAGAAATATATTTTAAATCCAGAAATATATTTTAAATCCAGAAATATATTTTAAATCCAGAAATATATTTCAAATCGCAAAATATATTTCAAATCGCGATATTTTCAAATTATCATATGTGAATTTTATAAAAATGGCGTCATAATGTGCCTCATGTGGAGCTAATTTAAAGCTTGAGGACAATTTTTGTACATTTTGTGGAAATAAGAAAAAGGTTAAAGAAGAAGAGGAAGTAAATATTCGCATAAATGAAAAACTTGCTCTTAGCGACTTTCAAAAGTATAAAACTGTCGAGAGGAAATCTAGGTTTAAAAGAAAATCTTTTGCACCGATAATTTCCAATGACTCTCTAAAAAAAAGTCGTTCTATTGAGAATGTAACAATAAATGTTGGTATTATGAAAGATAATGGTAAAGATGAAATTAACATTGTGAGGGGAAGTAAATTGCCTATACATGTCCCAAGGCAAGGTAATGCAAAGATGGTTTTTGAAATCGCTTGTGGAAAACATGCAGATCATAACCAATTTTTTTGTTATAACGATAACTGGGTACTACTATATCCTGATAAAAAAAAAGCTGAATATGTTCCAGGCACTAACTCTTTGTTTACAGTTGAAAAGTATAAAGAAAGTTTAAACAAACCATTTTAAAAGATAGACTTATATCTGTGTAAGCAAAGTATTTTAAATCTAGAAAATAAAGAAGTCACCGATTTAAATAATGACAGCTCTATTTCGGATTTAGATAACTTCTGTTTTCAATATCATAGTGAAGATTTCAATAATAACACTTTGTCAAATAATTATCTTGGAGATTTTCCAGAAAAATTATCTATTGAAAATAATCAATCATTTTCTTATTTTGGTGTTGTTGACAGTAAATCTGTAAAAAATTTTAAAGATATTTCTTCACAACAAACAGCCAGTCAATCTAGTTCAGGCGTCAGCTGCGGTCTTTGTCCTGTATGTAATCAAAGGTTTCCTTTTTCAGTGCTTGAACAACATGCAGATAATTGTTTAAAAAATAAAGAAAAGCAAATGGTATATTTGATTTGACTAATAGTTATGAAATTGATTTGACTAATAGTTATGAAAAAGAACAAGATTTTGATAAACCTGAGAATATAAATGATCTTAAAAAAAAGATTCCAGTTTTAATAAAACAACTCAGTGATATACATGATGGCGATGTCAGAATAAATGTTCGTCGTCAATTTGAATTTGAAGACTTCCACAAATTTTTTACTAAAAGTTGGAACAAGGATAAAATCCACAATTTATACAAGTTTTCATTTGTTGGTGAGCCTGCTATCGATACAGGTGGAGTGTTTCGAGAATTCTATTCAGGTTAAATTTATATGCAGAGTTGTTAATAAGGCTAAAATATAGCAAGGCTAATGTTAAATGTTACTTAGCAAACAACAAGGCTAAAATGTTTCATGACCAAGGAATTAATTCTTTTAATTAAAAGCAAGCCTGAGGATTAACAACTCTGTTTATATGTATCAATAGTGTTAATTGTTGTTTTTTAAAAGTTTTGGTTGATTATTTAAAGTTTTTTTGACTAATTGTTTTTTATTTTTTGTATCTGATCTTTTCTCAAAAAGATAATTCTTAAGGTAATTTTAGTGTTTTCTATAACTTTGACTCAAAAATAAAAGAACAATTTAACAGTTATAATTTGCAATTTATTTGTTTAAGATTTAATTAATAAACTAAAATTAATGCTTCAAGAATTATAGTTTTTTTTCTTTACAATATTTATTTTTGTATTTAGAAGCTTTAAAATCAATTAAAATTAGGTTCTTTACTGGCGATGATTTGGTTGGCTATGTACCATCATGTGGTATTCTTAGTGTTGCAGATGGCACAGTAAAAACTATAGGCCATTTATTTGCAGCATCTATTGTGAATGGCGGACCTGCACCTTTTTTTTGTCCCCTTGGGTTTATGAGCTTATGGTGAATGGCATTTCAACTGCAGTACGGTGTTGTCCAAAGGCTTTAGATGAATCTTCAAATTTAAAAAGTATTTTTGATAAAGTAAAATATCTCATTTTCTTGCTATTTCTGTGACAAATAAAAATATATAAAAATTATAAATAAAATCTAATTGATTTCAATTATAAATAGTGTATCTATTAAATAATATTATTTAATTTTAAATTGAATTAATATAAATTTTTTTAGATTTTATTTGCAACTACAGATGACTATTTAACTAATGTGCTATGTACTGAAGAAGGAATGGATGCACTTGAAATAATTGGATATAGAAGTGATCCAAGAAAATCGTCTATTGATGATAAACATGCTCTTTTAGAGTAAGTCAATAGTTACCTATAATACCCTATGAATAAATCAATTAGGATCTTCAAAGATCATTTGTTATTTCATCATTTAATAAACCTCTAGCCTCAATTCATTTAACTTATTTTTAAATATCTTCATATGTTCAATTTTTATTTTTTTTTTTCATTAGATCAATGTTAATTAAAGGAAAAATAGAGCAACTTTTACCTGTAGTTGGAGAAATTGCGATTGGTTTACAAGTGTATGGCTTTTATGAAGTTATAAAAAAAAATTCAAATATCATGCGAGTTTTATTTTGTGCAAACGAAAGTTTTATATGGAAATTTGATGATTTTATACTTTTGTTAAAACCGCAGTTTAGCGAATCCGGAGAGAACAAAAAATCATTTGAAATTTCTACATACAAAGCTTTTCTTGATGTTGTTGAGTATAGCTTCAATACTGGTATTGACACTTTTTACTGTTAAATTTATTATAATACTCTCAAAAACAAAGCAGCAGATTATGTATTTTTATTATTTAGAACTGGCGGATCCTTCATCAAATGATATTTTGCAGTTTTTGACTGGCTCGCCGTCCATTCCCGCAATAGGGCTTCCAAAAGATATTTCTATAGTTTTTGTTCATGGATGTCCGTTAACAAATAATGGTAAAGAATGCAAATGTTTACCAACAGTCAGCACTTGTGACATACAGTTAAATCTGCCAGTTCATATAAATACAGAAAACACTATGAAGGAAGCACTTTCATTAGCTGTAAAAAACGGTTACCATTTTGGACTTATTTAAATGCGTGAAGACATTTCTTACTTTATATATATATATATATATATATATATATATATATATATATATATATATATATATATATATATATATATATATATGTATATATATACTTATATAGCTTGTTTGTGTATTTTTATATATTTATAGTTGAAAACACGAAACTATATTGCTTGATAAATAATTGTGTTATAAATTTTTCTTGCTTCATCCCAGTTTCTCGGCGGCATTTTTAGTCCTTTTTCGTTTACTACGTCTTTAAAGTAGTTAACAAGTTGCAAGTCGCTCTTATTCAAAATTTCGTAGGCTTCAGCGTGAATATCTCTTTGACTTAGTATTCCGGAAAGAATGTCATCGTTAATATTTACTCCACATTGCTGGTAGTTATAGAGCTCTGGTAAATAAAACATTTCGTCTGGTATCCCATGAACATTTGCATGTCGGGTCTTTCTAATATTATGGGAATTCCACTCCTCTTTCATTTTATCAAGCTCAAATTGTATTAATTCAGAGTAACTAAACCAAACGCATTCCATTTGGAAACAATCTCCAAGTCTTAAATCATCATTAAAAACCATTCTTTTAAAATATCCTATAAAAGATGTTGTATATGTCCTTTTCAAGTTCGACCATAGGTTTTCAATTCTTTGGTTAGACTGCGAACTGCCGTACTTGTGTGCATTGATATCATTATGTACAAAGGAGTGTATTGCTGCAATAATGCCGTTTTCTGTGCCGCAATCAGTTCTCAGAGTATCTGGACACACTTTTAATTCTTTCAATGCATTAAGATAGAAATGAGCCGGAATAACTGGGTCTTTATTTGTTCGGCAAAGTTTTAACCAAATTATTTTACGAGAAAACCCATCAATGCATCCATGAATAGGGAAACCATACGGCTTTAATTTATCGTAGCCATCAACATGCCACACAAAATTTGGACCTTGGGAACTATAAACTCTTCGTTTTAGTTTACAATGTTTCCTATTTTCGGATTGCGCAGGGTTAATTTGCCTGAGGATGTTCATGACGTCATCTCTGTTGATGGAGATACCGTAACTTATGCGTAATGTGTGCCATATACTGCGGTAACCTTTAATTCCGGCAAAGGTTTGCACCTCTGTTTCTATTTGGCGGCGAATCGAAGTGTTTTCAAATAATCTATTTTTTCTTTTTAAACCCATTTTATTTAAATAACGTTTTAATGTACTAACACTAATTTCCAAACCATGGTAGCGACTTAACAGGAAAACAATTTTTTTGTATTGCATTCCTTTGTGAAAGTAATGCTTAATCAATTCTTCAGTGAAGTTGTTTTGAATTGATGTTTCTTCCTCTGATCGTTTCCTTCGTTCCCCGCACCGAGGGCAAAAAAACTCAGTATTGAATAAATATTTTCTTCCACAACAAAAACAAAAATTAACAAACATTTTATCACTTGATCGCTTTTAATTGTTTATTTACTAAAACTGCGTTTTTGTTCGTTTGTTTGTTATTATTATCAGCTTTTTGTTTTTCAAAACATGTGAAAGTATTATATTCAAAATATATATTTCTGGATTTAAAATATTTTTTGCGATTTCTAATATATTTCTGGGTTTTAAACATAAATTTTTGGATTTCAAATATATTTTGCGATTTGAAATATTTTTTGCGATTTCTAATATATTTCTGGATTTAAAATATATTTCGCGATTTAAACAATATTTTGCGATTAAAAATATACATTTCTGGATTTAAAATATATTTCTGGATTTAAAATATATTTCTGGATTTAAAATATATTTCTGGATTTGAAATATATTTCTGGATTTAAAATATATTTCGCGATTTAAACAATATTTTGCGATTAAAAATATACATTTCTGGATTTAAAATATATTTCTGGATTTAAAAAATTTTTCTGGATTTAAAATATATTTCTGGATTTGAAAGATATTGTTGTGATGAGCTTCCATATATATGTGAATAATAATAAAAATATATTTGGTTATATATGTGTATAAGTTTCGGTATTTTTTTAGTAATAATTTCTTAATCATTTAATTATCTTAATTAATTTATAATACAAAAAGTTAAAAAGGGTTTTTGAAATAGTACCAAATTAATTCATTAATTTAATAAAGATAATTAAATGATTAAGAAATTATTACTAAAAAAATACCAAAACTTATACACATATATAACCAAATATATTTTTATTATTATTCACATATATAACAAGAATAAAGCTTTTTCTTTTTTAAATATATATATATATTATAAAAAAAGTTTATACCCTTTTGTTATTAATTGGTATTAAGAAAAATTTGGAACGCTTCACGAATTTGCGTGTCATCCTTGCGCAGGGGCCATGCTAATCTTCTCTGTATCGTTCCAATTTTAATATATGTGTTGCCGAAGCAAACACGTCACAAGTGAGTGGTCAGTTTTTATATAACTCTGCAAGTCTATAACAGTTTATTGCTTGTGGTGTGATAATATAGAAGAATAAATTAATTATAAAAATATTGTCATTTTAAATAATATTTGATTTTATTACTTTTTTATATTTAGAAAACTATATAAATTAATATTATGCGCTTATTTTTTTCTCAATCTGAAATATAACTTTTTTTTTTAAATTTCAACTTTTTAAAAAACTTTTTTTATGTTTTAACAGTCAATTTAAATAAAGGAAGGTTTTATTTAATACTATATTTTAAAAAAATATATATATTTTTAAATATAACTTTAAATATTTTCTGATGAGTCTTTATAGATGAAACATAGTACAAAATGAAAAAAATTTGTGATAATATTCTACAAATTTAATTTTAGCTCTGTTCTTTCAGCGACGGATCCAGGATTTTTTTGGTGATAAGGGTGGGGGGAGGGAGGGGGACGGTGAGATGTTGAAATAAATTTGTATTTTGTATCACATTTGAGTATCTCTAAATGTATATTATACATATATAATATACCGTATGTTGTCTATAAATATTTATAATCAGTTGTAAACTCATGCATGTAGTTAAGACAAAACAAGCAACATTGATTAGTGACGGATCCAGGAATTTTCAGTGGTGGTGGGGGGATGTTAAAACATTTTTGTCTTTTGTCCGATATTTTCGTCTCCTAAAAAAAAAAGGCCCTCAATTTCTAAGATACTTTTAGAACTTTTAGATTCTGGTGGGGAAGGAGGGGGGATGCCTACCCCATCCTCCCCTTCCCTTAAATCCATCACTGACATCGCGACACCGGGGGTGGGGGGGTATCGTGCACCCCCTACACTTTTTATCTAAAAGACCTTTTTTTTTTTTTAAAGAAATATCTTAATATCGAGGACTTTATTTACAAGATTATGATTGTGTCTCAACCCCCACTTCAAAACCCGTGTCGTCGGCCCTGCCCGTAAATGTTTTTGGTTTAAGTCAACGCAATTCCTAACTATGGAAATGAATTAGGTTTAGTTTCCGATCGAAAAAAAATTCAAATTTAGTGTGCAATTTATATTATTTCAAGTTTATGAATTAAAAATAAGAAGACTACTAAGTCAAAAGCCTAAATGTATATCTCTTTTCCCCTGATATATTTTTCCCCTGGTAATTCAAGAAGTAATTCAGTGGACCAGTGAGCAAGTCCGCCACTGAGTTTAAATTACAACTACATAAGAAATATAATCGAGTTAGGTAACGTTTATTTAAAGTACTCTTAGCTTTATACTAAATTCTTAAATGTTTAACTAGTTTATTATGCAAGAATTGGATGGATTTTCCAACCATGGTTATTATCAACTCAAAAAGTGAAGCAATTTAATGCGTCACCAGAGTTAAAAGCTTTGATTAAACTGAGTAATGAGTTGTAGAAAACTTTAATATGTACATAGCCTTAAAAAATACTATTTATACGAAATGGGAAAGACCTTTAAGCTTGATGTTTACTAAGCCTGTTTAAACAGTCTGTTCGCTGACCTAATTTACTAAAATTCACGCTTGAAATTTAGTAATCGAGGTCAGCGAACAGATACCTGTAAAAAACTCCTGTCTTTACACTTTTTATTTTTTAAGAAGTCTTTATGGCCTTTTCACAGAGTACTGCGGAAGAGCATTTAAATGGGAGTACACGCCACCGTCCTTACCAGAGATGGCGTTGAACCACGGACCCTTTGTTTCTTAGACAAGTGAGTTACAACTGCGCTATGACAGCTGTGGCGAAGTGGTTAGTGTTCTGGCTCAGAACCAAGAGATCCGAGGTTCGACGGCTCTAGCCCATTAAGCGACACTGGTAAGGAAGGAGGCATAAACTTTCTAATTAAATGCTCTTCCGTGGTGTCCTGTGATTAGACCGTAAGGACTTCTGGGAACACCTTAATATCCGCTGCATTGAAGTTCTGTAAGTAATTTGCATCAAGCTCGTTTACAATGCGCATCTACATTTAACGAATGAATTATAATGGATAAATAAGTTGATAAACATAACAGCCTGATGTTATTGTTAATGCGCCAAGCAATTAACAATAACATCAGGTAATAACAAGCACCATCGTAAAAAACATGTGACGTGAATGTCGCAAACTCAAATGCGAATACTAAAACTAATTCATTTAACTACTCAATTTAAGGAGACAAAGGTAATTGCTTGAAATTAGTTTAAATTTTTTAAATCAGTTAAACAATTTTTTTTTTATTTAAAATTACTGGTACATACACTTTAGCGAGTCATTGTATAACTTTTTCTAACCCGACCTGATTCTCGTGTGTATTCCAAAGGTTAAAGCAATATTTGTAGTTGCAAGTGACAGCGGCTTTGATTTAAACTTTACGGTTTCACAAACCGCTGCAAGTTGTTATTAGAAGATAAGTTTTTAATAAATATATTAAATTCGTGGAGAGGAGGGAAAAAAGAAGAGAATAGATCAAGATTAGGTACTATTTAGATAGGGCGGGTGGATGTGGGACGGGTGTCTGCAAGATTACTCTGAATCTAGTACCTGGTCGCGGAAATAATTAAACATGGTAGCTAGGCTGATAACTTGACAATACTAAAATATAAAAAATTATTAACTTAAACTTCATTATTTTATTTTATTAGACTTTAATAAAAAAATAAATATAATAAGAACAGGAAAATATTTTTACAACACATTTATTAAGTATTTTCGCAATGTCAATTTGCAAATTCGTAAGTAATAAGAATATACTCAATTCGTAAGTAATAAAAATTAACTTATTTCGTAAGAAATAAAAATTTATTTATTTCGTAAGTAATAAAAATTTACTTATTTCGTAAGTAATTATAAAATAATAAAAGCAAAAAAAAAAAAAAAAAAAAAAAAAAAAAAAAATTTAATAAACTTTAACCGGATTCGTAGTCACTGACCACAAACCAGTTTTTGTTATTTTTTCCCTGGCCCAGTTCCGAGAATCATTACTTGATACTTTTAATTAAAAACCGTGTTATAGTCTTGTTCGTGGGGTAATAAAATTCTTCTGGGAAAAAAGTGATAGTTCTCATTGTAGTGGAGTAAATTAGAAACGCTTGAAGTATACAAGTCCGCGTAGCGAGTCATTCTGCGTGTAAATGACGAAGAATTGTGAAACGTTCGAAACATACTTCCAAAGTAAGGATTGAATGCTGCCTTTAATGATATCCTGTTTAAAAAACATAACTTTTAATTTTTTTTTAAATATATCCAACCAAACATAAACATAAAAATAAGAAGTTTAAACTTTACCTCAAACGTTTCCGTTCTAGTCTCCATTCGAATGCAAGATTTTTAAATTCAATACTGTCTCGACACTATATTGAGATTTTCGTTTAACAAGAAAATATCAAATGATAACAACATTAAAATGGTTAGAATAATATTTTTTGTTTATGTAAACAAAATATCAAAATTAAAAAATCAGAACGTACAAGAATTAATGCAAACGATAAGTTTAGAAGTTAAACAGTTTTTGTTAAAGATAATAACTATTCAAAACAAGATTTGTAAACAATTATGAATAGAACATTGATCTATAAATGCAGCTTGTTTTAAAACAAGCAGACTGATTTCATCAAGCATTTGTTTTTGTTAGTTTACTTTCATTGATACATTCTTGCATTTTTCGCGGGAAAAACAAATTTTGAATAATAATACATGTACTCTTCCCATTTATAGTCCTGTGATAAATTGCCATTTTTATATTAAGTTTTTAACCAGTAATATGCTAAATACTTAAAAAGCTCATTCAAAACTTTATTAACTTGATTACCAATCTAATTAGCGGCGATTAAACGGAAAAAATTTATTTGAAAAATTTGAAAAAATTGTAAAATCAAATGTAAACATACAGTATCGGACAAAACAAGTGCAACCAAATAATGCTAATTTAGTTTCTTTATACCAAAGTGCTGCATTTTTTCAATTTAGAGAAATAACTATGTAATTGTTTAGAGACAACGTTTTTCAAGTTTTAAATCATCACAAAGTTCATTATTTGTACACGAAAATTAATAAATTAATCAAAAGTATTAAAAAAAGTTGATTTCCTTCTGGACAAAACAAGTGCAACTCCACAAAATGTTGACCAAGCTGTATTTCGCTATCAATATATCGTGGCTAATTCTTTGTTGTCGATCACAGCCTTGCATCTTCGAGGCATAGATTCGATCAGGTTATTAATGAAACTTTGTGGAATCGCTGCCCAGGCCTTTTGGATTTGTTCAAACAGTTGATCCTTATTACGAACACCTTCACAATTAATTCTGCAGTTGACGATCTCCCACAGGTTCTTGATAGGGTTAAGATTCGGAGATTGAGGCGGCTAATCCATCACCAATAGGTGTTGGATGTGGACTGTATTGATCTAATGAAACACTTGTTGTATTTCACTTCTTGTATTTATGTTCTTCGATAAAACATTTTGATAAAACTCACTTCGATAAACTGTCTTGATAATACTGACTGATTGTATACTGACTGAATATACTGAATATATATATATATCCATATACTGACTGAATTACATATTGGTTTACATGTCTTTTATATAGTAAAATGAACCCGTGTGAACCTGTTCTGGAAGATTCTAGATGCTTCTTTTCGATACTTCTGGATGTGTCTGGATGCTTCTGAATTTTTCTGGATATTCAGGAAGCTTCTGCATGCTTCTGGAAACTTCTGGATACTTCCTTTAATTATTAAAAAACTTTCGTGACGTTGACACGGACCAGACTTAAGAAAATGAAACAAACTAAAAAAGTTGCACTTGTTTTGTCCGTTGCAAAATGGCACTTGTCAACGAAATTCTGCCTGTGTGCTGTCACCTGTCAGCTGCTTGCTCATGTCATGGCATACTATGACTCCAGACCCCTGAACTGTTTGTTCAGGGGCCGGAGTCATAGTATGCCATGACATGAGCAAGCATGCCATAGTAAAGACATGTAAAATTAGGAACACTTTTTAGCATTGTTCGATATTGGTTGCAAATGTTTTGTCCAATACTGTAAGTATTTGAAATAGTTCGAAAATATTGAAATGACAATAGGTAATAGGTAAAACATTAACAATTTATAACTAAAAAATCAAACCATGAGACCAACAACATTTTCAGGGGAAATATAAGAATCTAGTCGACTAAACCTGAGCTAACCTTAAGATGTATTATCAATAAAACAAACCTGAGCTAACCTTAAGAGGCAATAATAATAAAACAAATCCGAGCTAACCTTAAGAGATAATAACAATAAAAAAAACCTGAGTTAAACTTATAGGTCAGTTTCCACTCATCTTATTTCTACGGAAACAGAAAAGGAAGGAAAAAATAATTACATGACCATGCGTAGTTTAGATTTTAATTTATCGGAAGCAAAACTAAGCATGCTCCCGTGATAAATTTTCCCTTCCCTTTCCCATAGAAAAAAACTGACCATTAGAGGTAATAACAATAAAGCAAACCTGAGCTAACGTTATGAGTTCTTCTAAAGCAACTAGCCATTTTACATTTCTGATATATTCTTCTGAGTTACAAATTTCAATCTCCCTCTAAATAAATTTTTAAGAATAATTTTAAAAATAAAAAAAAACATAAACGATATAAAACGAGTTTTTCATCTCGCTATAAGTAAAATAATAATGATTATATAAAATAATAATGATTAGAATTAATATGATTAAGCTTTATATATTTAAAAATATCTAGGCCTGACAAAAACTTAAAATATGACAACAGAAACGTCATTTAAAAGATGACGAGGGGCCATGGCATTCTGATTTTCAATGCTATGTACAGAGTCTCTAATTTTCATCTGAGCTGTAAGCACGCAGAACTACATAAACTGTTTTTGAAATTGTGAAAAAGAATAATGAAGTTGAACCGAATATTTTAATCTTGTGAAGAGATACTGTGTTTTACTTGAAATTTTTATAAAACTGTAAAAATTATTTTTGGTTTTAACAAAACACCATGTATTCTTTTTTAACTGAAAATAATTTTTAGGTCTAGACAAAAGAAAAAGTATTTTTATTTTTAAAGGTATTTAACATAGAAAAATCAGAACGCAAACCAATACTCAAAATTTTGCTTTATTAACATATTTTTAAATATATGAGCTTATTGACCAGTTCACTGTTGTACAAAATGGTTGGCAATTACTTTGAGCTGACTCAAGAAAAACGCTTAGACTGGGTGACAGTACTATGTTTCCTGACTCCAAAAATGTAAAATTCGACATCTAACTTTTCTTCCAAGAAAATGAATTTGATTTTAAGTTTTTACCATTTTGCACAATAGAGTGAAATGACAGTTTGTAAAACTTTGACAGTATTAAAAAACATTCTATAATCAATACTTATTACTTAAAACATACAAATATACATAATAAAGACAAAGATGGTTATTTTTCACACATTCGAAACAACAATTTTTTAAAAAAATGTACAACTGCATAATAAATTTTCTATGAAAACCTTAGTTATTCTGCAATAAAAAACTGTGCCTACTTTGGATTCTTATAAATATACAGGCTCACTATAGATCCCCAAGGAAGCATGATTTATCTCAATAAATTGCTTAACATGGAAGAAAACAGCATAAACTTTTGGGGTCACACTGATGTTCATAACTACCAGATAAGTGTCTCTGAAGTAATCAATTTTTTTTGTAAAATCATCCTCCAGGATTATTCTGAAACATGTCTTTTGGAGATCTATATTGCTGAGCAGCTTGTGGCAGGCATTCTGCCAGCCTGCAAACTGCCCACCATGATATGGCTTTTTTAGATTGTGGAGAGCTGAGGGGCATCAGAAAGCGCTAAGCCTAAACTTCTGTCAAGACTTTGTAAATGCAATTTACCACACCAAGAAGCAGATAGAGCTCTCATCATTATCAGGATCATTGAAAACATTTGGCTGTTGCCTGCTAAAAAGAGTCTGGATATGATTGTAAAGTTGACAGTTGCAGCTGGACATGATGGCAAAGTTCTTTGGCAATGTAGTCTATGAGCCATTACTGTCTGGATCTGAAAACAAACTCATCTTGGAACTAATACCAAATATTGGAGTTGCAATTGTTTCCTGCAAAAACTTTGATGCTGGTTTGAGTGAAAAATTCAGACAGCTGTGTGCCAAGGCTTCAAACTTAGCACAAAACTTTGGCCCTACAATCTTAGTTTCAAAGAATCTGTTGATGGTTGATACCAATTTTTTCATGCTGTGATTTGTCAGTCCTGTATTCAGCTGAAATTGTACAAGATTTTCAGTTTTGATTGTTGGTACAGGAAAAAGGTTCTAGCACTTGAGCTTCCTAAAATAAAAAACATTTTTAAATATCTTTTTGTTTAAATATAAATTTCACAATGGATGTCATTTTATACCTGACTTAACTTTAAGTGGTTGACCACTAGGGTAACACAAAGTAAGGTCGAAAAATGAAATTTTTTGAAAATCAATAACTGCAGTTGCTTATCACATTCTACAACATTCAGTTAGTCTATATACAAAATTATTTTTGTTTGTTGGAAGTACTACATGTAATTTTTCAAATATTGAGAATTGGCTGAGCTTTATGTCATTTTTACGGGTTAAAATATGTTTATAACTAATCTTTTGTTTGATCTTACAAGAAAAAAACCCCTGTTTATAACTTCATACAGTTAGCTATTATTTTGGATTAATTTTTTAACTCCAGGTTTCAGCTTTACTAGTTCCTTAAGCGACTTATCTTTTTTAATTAGCTTTCTGTTTCTTGACTAGCAAAGGAATGTTCTGTCTCTGATCCTCATTGTTTTTGATAATTGGGAACTGTGAAAAAAGTTTTCAATTAAACTAACATTACTTTTAGCACAGTCGTTAGTCACACTAAGATTGCGAACTACCTGAGTGAAATGTGTGCATGAATCTAGCAGTTAGAAAGCACTTCAAGTATGCCTACTGCCAACAATAAGGTCTTGCTCAGGAAATCGTTTGAGCTTTTCTACAGCACCATTGGCTGGAACTTTTGTATAAAATACTATTATCCATTAAAAATCTTTTAGTAATTTATTTGCAGGGGCTTTAGACGTTTCCTTTAAATTTGCCTTAAAAGCCCCAGTAATATTTATCTCGGCAATATGGTTTCTACACAATTACCAAAGAAACGGTTTACAGATAAATCTTGCCATAATAGTTATTGCACCAGATTTCCCTCCAGTGTTACTTACTGTGATGTTAGAACAGAACCCTGCAATAAAGTAACAAATTTCAAAATATTCTAGGAGATTTATAATACTTATAGCCATATTGATTCCCTTACCACTATCAGTTGTCACAACACCAAGTAAAAGATCATCTTTGGTTTCAAACTCTGGGCTAGTTACAGTCACCAATAGTCTATTTGCAGTAATTGCCTGTCTAGTGTCCTCCTCAATATGCTTTAAAATTTTATTATCAAATTGTAAAAATATTATCTTATTAACCATTAAATCAATATATTTGTTACATATCTGGCCTCCTTCCTCTTCTAATCTTAAAATCTGTAAAATCGCTTTCTGACAGATTCTCTGCTTAACTTTGGTTGTTTAACATCTCCTTCTAAATAGCTACGCTTGCAATAAGAAGAGTTTGATCTCGAATGCTGAGAACTTTTACTGGTGGAAGTTGTTGCTGCAATGAGACCCTCACTGGTTATCTCTTTTCTTTTTTTAAATTTGTTATTTAGGTGCATTTAACCAGGAAGTTTGCACCTCCTTCCTTACCGTGACGCAAAATATGTCCAAAGCTTGTTTTGAATCTGGATCTCCTGCTTATAAAACAAGTGCTCTAACCACTGCGCCACAACCGTACAAATCTCTTTTTCTACTCTGAAGTATGCTGGTCTAAACTGATGCCTACTTTTTGAGCTTGCTTCATGAAAGTTAACATTTTTATTTGAGACAAAAACTTCCAACTCAGCAATTACACTTCCAGAATCTAAATACAAAGATTTTGAGCTCATTTTTACCTTTACTTTAAAAAATTAACAACTTTACCTTAAATGCCCGTGCATTATTAAAAAAAATTGTTTATATTTTCTCTTTATTTAATCAAAAGTTGAAACAAATTATTTTATGTGTTAAACAAATTTTGGTATTACCTAATTGTGATTCAGCTCTTGTTTTTTTAGGTTCTGTAGGTTCCTACTTTGCGAAATAGAAATCTATATCATTGTTAGGAAAAAAGTTATGAGTCCATTGCTTTTTATCACAATTTTCCTCTCTATTATCACAAATTATTGAATCGTTGCTCTTCTGTGCTCAATCTTTGTATTTGTCTTACCTATTGCATCCATCAATCTTTCTCTGAAACCTTGCTTCAAGGTGTGTGTCAATTTTAAAAGATATGATTATATTCCTGTTAGCTCTGTGCAAAAAGTTGTTAAAACACTTGGCGTAAGATAAATTTGAATAAAAAAACAAAATTTCTTCAAAAATTTTTTTTTTTATATTTGGAAAAAAATTAGTAGATATTGAAATTGAAAAAAAAGTTTAAATCTTTGCAAAAAAAATTTAATCAAAAAATACCTTTGATAATCTAAGAAGTCTTTTGTACTGATGTCAAAAAATTGCTTTACCATATTGTAAAAGTCATTTTTATGGTATTCGGAAATTTGCTTTTTGATTTGAAAGGTTTTACTGTTGCACAAAATTTTGTATTTGCTGTATAGAGATTTAAACTTTTCCAATATACTTTTCTGAGAAATCAAGTAATTATTGAAACCAGAAGACCAAATACTTACAATCTGTCTGAGTGAATAGTAGTTTCGGTATTTGAATTACAAAACTCGTCTTTCCCTTTGCATATAACATCCTCTCATGCTCGCGAGCACAAGAGAATGTTATATGAAAGGGAAAGACGGGATGAAAACAAAATTTTCATGTTCTCAAGCGCTCGAGAACATAAAAAGTTTGTTTTAATAGGTTTGAATCGCTTATCTCTAGCTGAAGTTAGGAACAAGTAATATCGAAGAACACTTCAATTTGATGGAAGTTGGTTTGTAGGTAGGTAGCTTAAAGGTGAGTTAAGCAGGTAAACAGACCTACGAGTGTTATAGCTAATTTCTTTTGTTTTCTCTCTTTGATTTTCAACACTTAGATATGTAAATAGTAAAAAAAAAATCAAAGTTTATAGCAGGACAATAATTAAATTAAAAGTTACCAAGTGATTAAATGCAAACCACCAAATTTATGCTACAATTAAACTTTTTAAAAATTTATTGTAAATGACCACAAATGTTTTAGAAACATCTTGAACTAGTTATAAATTCATCATTTTTGACGTTTTAAAAACTTGTTGAATGATGTGAAGATAATAAAATAATGCGAAGAAATAAAAAAAGTTTGGAATGTAAAATTTTCAAATTTTCATGTAGCTCTTCCTAATCACTAAGGGATGTAAAATTTTTTTTGTAGACTCTTAAAGTTTGGTAAAACCGGAAAATGTACTGCGTACATTTTCCGGTTTACCAAACATTTTTTTTTTCCAATTTTGTGTCACCCTATTGACCACCTTTTGAATATGCCTTCTGGAGTTGAAGGTTTGGAAAAGATTACTTGAAAGAAGGTTTGGAAAAGGTTACATCTTTTCTCCTACAAGTTGTTCACAGATCCCTCTTGGCACTCTGGTATCACTTTAATTAAGATTTGTATGGTAGTGCCTAAAGATTTTTAAACAAGGAATTGAGTCAACTCACGTAAGAACTTCTTCATGCACATAACATAAACTGATTTCTGACAATCTTCATGATTTTTTGCAAAATTAGGGTTATTGAAAGCTCTTGTACACACATGACATGTAAAAAACTGCTTTCAAACTGTACATTGCCGATTTCCCGACTTTTTTTGACTAAATACAAGTAGTTTTAGCAGTTTGGATTTTTACAAAAACATTTTTATTTCATCAAAACTTATCAAGTTTATATAAAAATTTATATAAAAATTTTAATTTGAGTCAAAATAACCAGTTGTCTTTATTTTTATGTTTGGAGTAATAAATATTGATTTTAGAATGCTTTTAAATGCTGTAAAAATGCAAAATTAGAAAAGCTTTCATTTTGCCCTATTGTGCAAAAACTTAAAGTCAAAGTTTATTTTCTTGGACGAAATAGTTAGATTTAAAATCTTTACAGTTTTGGAGTCAGGTAACATTTTACTTTTTTATAACAGTAGTGATATATGATATATGTAAATAACTTGTTGATATATCCCATATCACCATTTTACTGAAATTATTATTTTCAAAAGGGTCAATAGCAGATATTTTGTCAATGCATCACAAAAAAATGTGAAATTTTTGTTTATCCTGAAATAGCTAATGCATTTTAGAACTTTTAATGCATTTCAATACTTCTAAATTTTTATTATTACTGTAATTTAAAAACTTTTATAAAAAAAAAAAATTCAACTGAGATATAAAACTTTAAACATAACTGTCCCAATATACCCTACCTGATATCTACTTATTCTGACATGCATCACTCTTTCCTATTATAAATATGGCTATTAAAAACCCCTATTTTAAATAGGGGTTATTAAAAACATGGTTATTTAAAAAGAGGTTAACAAAACATGGTTTCTGTTTGAAACCATGTTTTTAATAACCACAAAATCTCGGTTAGAATATTATGACCATTTTTTATCATCAACATAGATTATCCTTGTCATATTTAAAAAAATCCGGAAAATGGTTTGGAAAAAATTTCCAGTAAAAAATCCGGAATTTGTTTTCCCTTATTTTCTCTTTAATTTCGCTTTTAGTTAAGTTGTTTCTAATTTTTTTTTGATATTATTCATAATTTTTTTTTTAAGTGATGAGTGAAAAAGCTTAAAAAATAAATATATTACAAAAATATATACCTCAACATGTATTGAAAATATTTTGGATATCTGGAAAAACTAAAAGTTAAAAAAGATAATCCCTGCATCAAAGCACTCCAAAGAGTTGAAAGATGAGAAAGTTTTGAATGAGCCACAAATAAGTTATATAAACACTTTGAATCTATTAATATGAGGAAAGTTCAAATACAATTGCATTCAATTAATACATTTAGACTCCAGTATCCTAGGTAAGGCCTGTTACTAGTTAAAATTATTTAAGTAGGCAACACTATTTTACAAACAGTTGTTTTTGAATGGAGGAATTTATGAGCTGTGAGGTCAAAATGAGTTAAAAAATTCAAATCAAATGTTAAACTGACTAATTTACAAATGATCCTATACAAGAAAAACAAATTAGTATTAAATTTATAAACAATTATTGTATTGGCTGTTGAAGATGTTGCTATAGCGCTATAATAATTCCACAACATTTAAATTAATGTTATTATTATTATATTGTTTTCTCACTAAAAACTTGTAAACTAAAATTTTTCACTTTACATTAGTATAGTCAAAAGTTTTAAAGGAAAAGTTTTTTCTTTTGAAATTGTTGTTACATTATTAACCCTTTAACAGTAAATCATAAACTTTAACACTAAACCATAAACTTTAACACTAAAGCATAAACTTTAACAGTAAAGCATAAACTTCAACACCAAAGCATAAACTTTAACACCAAAGCATAAACTTTAACAGTAAAGCATTAACAAACGAGATATGCATGGTAAAACAAGATCAACATGGTACTAACAGGATTGTGGATTGAATTTGTAATTTTTTGCTTTCAAAGTAATCTATCACTACACCACACCCACATTTATATATTCAATTATTTGCTTAAATATTTGTACTTTAATATTAAATTACAAAAATATTATTAATATTAAATTAAGATATAAAATTAAAAAATTATTAACAGCAACATCTAAAAAAAATCTAAAGACCAAACCATAGAAACTAAAAAGCAACAAATAGCAGCCAACAGTAAATAATTAATAAATATTCATTAAAATAATTACCTCTAGCTCAGGAATGATTGCACCCGTTCTCCAACCATATCTTAGAACTGGATCCTAAATTAAATATCTTATTAAATATATTATTAAAGCTTGTGGCTTAATATTTTATCAAAAAAGAGAAAAATATATTAATGAAATATATTTGCATAATCAACTGAAATACTTTATTGAAAAATAATTATCCTAATTTATACAAATGTATAAATGTATATCTGCTTTTTCTTAGTACAAACACAATGTTGATCCACTGTAAAAAATCCAACGTTGTTCCATTGTATATGAATCAAAGTTGATTTAATATATATACATCAAATCAACATTGGTTTATACACATTGAATCAACGTCGGGTTAACAACATTGTCAATGTTGATCACATTAGGTTTATAATCAACTTTTTACGATGTTTTTACATACTTTGGACCAATGTAAATGTGCCAGCTGTTTTTAGTTCCGTCGGTATTAATTTCATCAATAAACAAATGACATTGGATCAACGTTGGTTGTGCATTGGAAAAAACAGCAGACGTTCGCAATGTTTTAACATACATTGGCCCAACGTAAGTGTGCTAGCTGGGTTTTAGTTCCATCGGTATTAATTTCATCATTAAACAAATGATATTGGATCAACGTTGGTTTTGAATCGGAAAAAAAATCAACGTTTGTGATGGTTTTACATATGTCAGCCCAATGTAAGTGTGCTAGCTAGGGATTGAAACAGTTTAAAAAAAAAAAAAAAATCAACTAAATTTGACAGTAATACATACAGCTGTTAAATGTTTTGACAGCAATATCTTCAGTTGTTAAGTGTTGCAATAGTAATATTTTCAAATTATTTAATTATCTATTAAATTATTATTAAGTTTAAAAACTCCTTATTAATTAGCAGTAGCCATGGAATAACTTAATATGATAAAATGATATATAAAAAAATATACAAATGACTCAGAATGCAAACCAATCAAATGTCAAATACAACAAATAAAACAACTAACTTACAATACATTAATAAAATACAATACATTTTGAAAAATGATAATAATAAAATATAAGAATGATAATAATAATATAAAAATGATAATAATAAAATATAAAAAAATAAAATAAAAATTAATATCATTAAATCTAATACAGTATATAATAAAATTACAAATAATTTAAAACTAATAACATACCATTAAATCACTAAATACATGGTCACCAAAGTACATTACACTTGGTCCTTCATACCCAGTAAACTCAGAAAACAACCGAGCATTTCCCTATATATATATATATATATATATATATATATATATATATATATATATATATATATATATATATATATATATATATATATATATATATATATATATATATATATATATATATATATATATATATATATATATATATATATATATATATATATATATATATATATATATATATATATAACATAACAATTATAATATTAAAATACGAAAATTCTTTTAAAAAAAAAATTTCAAAACATTAAAAAATACAAAACATTAATTCATTTTTTATTTTCATTTAAGAAAAACAATTAATCATTTTTATTTAAATTTGAAATTTTATCATTATTTTTATTAAATAATTCAAAATACAACTTTAAATGTTGGTTGACCTTTTTTTAACTTATTTTGTCAGGGTTGACGAAACAATGGGGGGGGGGGGGGGTGTTCAGCCCCCACTTATTTTATAAAGGGCCATTTTTTTTATATAAATCATGTTTTTTAAAGAAAATTTTAGATAAAGAGAACTTTTTTTAGAAAATGACAATTGTGCCCCCTCCCCCACTTCAAAACCTGTGTCGTCATCCCTGTTTGTTTTTATTATGATTTTTAAATGCAAATAATGTGACATTATAAGAATTTTTTTTGTCTAGTCTACATTGTTTTGATGCCAATTTTCCATAATGGTTTTATTTTATTATGCAAAATACTAATAAAGAAATTTTTACAATTAACACTTTAACTTGAACAATAAATTAAAAAATTTAAGTTTGTGAAACTATAAATAAAGTGAATACAAATTTATTTATGCATCATTTTTAGAATAAAGTACAATACTTTTTTTTTTTTTTTGCCAAAGACTCTTCTAAGATAAGATTAGGTTTAGGCATAATTATTGCAGAGTTTTTTCATTCTTCTTTTGAAAATATTTGTGTTTTGTTTATTAATTTTTTATTAAAATCTTTTTCTTTCATTTACAGAAATAATATCAACATTCACCACAATATGCTATCATTTTGATAGCATATTGTGGTGAAAGGTTGAAAGGCGGCAAAGTCATTTCACAATCTCAACTAACTTTTTGGCACAGGAGAAATTAACAAAAGTCAAGGTGAAAAATGGTTTAACCAGTTTAAAATGGGCAACACAAACCTTGCAGATAAAGAATAATCATCGGAGTTCAACAAACACAAATGCTAACTGATGACTTAACAAGCCAATGATCATCTCAAAAAGCTTGTCTTAATGATTGTTTCAAAAAAAAAAAGAGTGTGGAAATTGGTTAGATGAGTCCCCCATAAACTCTCTGACAACAACAAATCGAACACATACACATTTTTATTATTTTGCTGCAATGAAATGAGCAAGCTTTATTTTTGAAGAACCTTGTCGCAGAGGTGAATTCAAAAAAAAACCAGCAAGAGGCATTCCAACATTAACAGCAACATCTATCTAGCTCAACTTGATCACCTTCAAACTGATGAAATTGAAAGAAAACGCAATTTTCAATTTCGCAATTGAAGAAAAACGATTACGAATAATAAACCAAATCATCTTCCACCACAATAATACCTGTCCTCATTGTCACTAACCCTCATTGTTCTCTTAAACATAATGTTGTCACTATGGATGGAATCCATTAGAGACAACATATACTCCCATAGACAGGCAACCATGTCAATCAGTTGTTAAAAAACGTAAAAAAACAAACAACAAAGCAAACAAAATTTATAATGATTTAGAAGACTTGGTGGCAGATGTTAAAATGTGTCTCCAATTGTAACTACTTTGCCTATGGAGTCAATTGATTGCAGGCCTTGTTTTAAAGTGTGACGCCTAGAGCAATTTTCCTATGCCTTAAGCAATTTTTACGTACGCGTAGAGCTGTTTTGGTTAAGCTACTTTTTATCATTTTTTAACTTTTAAATTAGGGGTAACATAAAAGAAGTGATTAATTTTTAAAAAAACCACATTAACTTTTAAACAATATGTAAAGATATTTATTACTAAAAAGAATTTACATTAAAAATAATTGTTGTAACTTTTCATCGCGATATACCATTATATATCATTATATTTTATATCATTATATATCATTACCATTTTATAGCAAATAATTTTACGCTAAACTTTTTATCCAAATATTTAGCAACATAAAAAGCTGTTCATCAATCCTTAACTAGAAATTTTTTGCAATGTTTTCAATAAAAAGTAGTAATTTTTTAAAGTTTTCAGTAAAAAAATTTTAAAAAATCTATATTCCATATTTATTAATAACAGAATATAAATGTTTTTTATATAGATTTTTAATATAGATTTTTTAAGAGTTTTTACTGAATTTATAATAAAAAAACATTTGCAAAAAAATTTGTAATTAAGGATTGACATTTTTTTTAATATGTCAAAAAATGTCTTAATATTTTTATATCACGAACAAAAATATCAAGACAATTTTTTGAGATATTAAAAAAATGTGCCAATGAATGAACGATTTATTTGTATTTTTCTAAAAATTATTATTACTCTTTGCTTTTCTTATTAGTTAAAGGTATATAGATACCTTTACCTTTAAGTTATGCGGGAGGAGAGGGGTCGGCACAGAAAAAAAAAATTACCTGTTACTCACAATTTTTGAATAAAGAAAATTTGTTCAATTTCTTCTGCGTGCGATTCAATAAGTTTTTTTCATAAATCAAGTTATATTATAAGGTAATGAAATCACGAGTAGACTATAACATCCGCTGATGACACTAATATTACGTTGAATATATTTATATAACGGAGGTTTCATTATGCACGCGCACATTACAGATTTCGTTAAATAAATACTAAGGCACGTTTTAGTTTAATGACAGTCTCTATTTTTTACTAATGAATATGTATTTTTCTTTATAAAACAAGACAAACTAGTATATAAAGACCTTGTATATTTCTATTCTCTCTAAATTGTTTAAAGTTCGAATATGGATTGTATTTTGAAGGACAAAAGATTTGCTTTAAAAACTTTTAAACCTTGGGACTTTGCCGATGCGATGATCACAGAAAAAGTGAAGACTTACGGTATTAAAATCAAATGTAAGTTATTTGATCTTCATCAAAATAAAATATTATCCAAAAACAATGGTGCCGTAAGGGCAGCTGCCCTGCGGTTTATAAATAACACAAGTCATGTTAAAATATTTTAACATGTTACTATATTTTAATTAAGTTGATATATAAATGAAAATAAAAATATAGTTCAATAAATAAATTAAATTTGTTCTTAACAAAGATTATCTCATATCTATTCTTTTTTTATTTTATTAAGTTAAATTGCTTACAAACGAAAAAAAAAAGCGTTTTGTAATTATACGTAGAATAAAAATACTTTTGAGTTTGTTTATAAGTTAAGGAACCTAAGTTTTAATAAACAAATTTTTACGAACGTTTATTATAAACAGATACGATTCAAATTATTAAATATACTTTAATATTATTAAATATACTATAATATTATTTTAGTTGAGTATTTTTTTAAGTTTGCACGATTAAAGTTTTGCGTAGAAGTATTTGTTTTTTGTTTTAAGAATAATTAACAAAAGAGTTTGCATAATTAAGACTTTTATATTTAATTTAATTTTTTTTTTAATTTCCTAAAACTTAAAAAAAAAAGTTTTAATTGTTAAAAGTGTTTTTTCTCTAAACTATCAATCTGTTTTTTGTATGCTCTGTTTCTTTGTGATTTGTTTAAAATGTAAAACATTTTTACAATAACATAAAAAATTTATGAATTAAATTCCTGGCGTTCTAAACTATGTATCAAAAATATGCTCAAAGCAGAAAAAACTTTTTTATATTTTTATATAACGCAAGTTGAAATGCCAAGCAAGATAAATTTAAAAAATATTTAAAAACCTAAACTATTCTTTGCTAGTCAAAAACAAAAACGCTGTTTAAATAATTCACATTGTTTTTGTTTATCAATGTTAATATTTTTTGTTTACTCCAGAAATTTAAAAAAAAAAAAATCATTTTTATTTTATGTTCAATAACAATTTATAAACAATTATTATTCAAAAACAAATTTCAGAAATAATTAAAAAAAAAAAAAAATATATATATATATATATATATATATATATATATATATATATATATATATATATATATATATATATATATTATATATATTACTAAATAATATTGAACTAAAGTTAATATTAAAATAACAATTGAAAACATAACAAACTTTTCATAATAAATTTACATTTAAAATGTTTATAGTTATTTGAGTTAATTGTTAAATTGAACTAGTTAGCGGTTATTTATTTATTGCGGTAGTTAAAACACTTAACATCTATAAAAAAAAATAAAGATAATTTTATGACGTCAAAAGCGCGTTAAGCTAATGCATTAAGCACTTTTTTATTTAAAACAAGGCCTGGATTGCAAAGTAAATGGGAAGCAGTTCTTGAAGTTGATAGTAACTTTGCCCCTAATTAATCATTTAAACATGTTATTGTTAACTATTTTTATATATTTTTTATATATATTGTTGAATATCATTTTTGCTTAAGCACACATATATATATATATATATATATATATATATATATATATATATATATATATATATATATATATATATATATATATATATATATATATATATATATATATATATATCTATATCTATCTATCTATATCTATCTATATATCTATCTATCTATATATATATATATATATATATATATATATATATATATATATATATATATATATATATATATATATATAGGTATAGATATAGCTGGAGACAGTAATTAAAAAAAAAAAAATTCAACTAAATTTGACAGTAATACAATTTTGAATGGCTTTGTATAAATAAATGTAATAAAAACTCACTTCTGCATACACACCATGCTTTTCAAAACTATGTACTTGATCCCAATGATATTTACCAGTATTCAAATTTATTGTACGAAAAGGACGAAAAGAGCTAAACAATATTTTTAAATTATCTAACAAACTAAAAGCTTCCTTTCATATGAAACATAGAAACAAACTATAGGCTTCCTTTCATATGGAGCATGGATTACATTTTACACATGTAATTTTTTGTTAATTTTTTTTTACCTTTCTGTATCCACAAAAGATTTTGGTTTTCTTGCTCTTACAATAACCACATCAAATAAATCTCTCCAATAATTTCCAAATAAATGTTTCATGCCAGCATTTCTTAAAAAATTCAATTAAAAAATAAATCTCTTCAACAATTTCCAAATAATGCTTCATACTAATACTTCTTAAAAAATTCAGTTATAAAATTTTAGAAAAGTAAATAATGATTATTATTATATTATATAATTATAACAAAAATTCCCTTACACAAATGTAAAGCCACTGTTTGTGATAATAAAAAGTTTTTTACTAGAATTAACCAAGCGCTCTAAATATGCTTCCAAGTAACGGTTTTTTGGTAAGTAACGATCTTTTGATAAATAATTATTATAAAATGTAAATATTACAAAAATACAATATAAAGTTGTTAAAGAATTACTAAAAAAAAAAAAGAAATTTTTCTTTTCATTTCAAACTCATGCAATGCAGAGTGATGTTTTTTCTTAAAAAGTTGTGAAATACATTGTAATATAACTACAGCATTAATGACAACATGGTCAAGTTAGCAAAGTATTATCGTTGTAGTGAAGATAAAAAACATTATCGTTGTATTGAAGATAAAAAGCACAAAACAATCATTTTCGAATAAAACCAATAATTGCATAATAAACTGCAATGCATTTTTAAAGTTATTGTTATACGCAGTTATTGTAAAAAAAGAAATTAAAAAAGAGCGCCAATCGCAAATGTTTTTAATTAGATTATACTAATTGATTAGTTAAATAAAAATTAAAATTTTTTTTTTTTTATAAAAATGGCATTATGAACAAATTAAGTGATAATATTTTGTCGTGAATCAGTCAATGCCTATATATATCAAAGTTATTATGTTAAATTCTGTTTATAATATTTATAATTTTATAATAATTATAATGTTTATAATGTTAAACATTTTTTAATGTTTGAAAAAGTAAAATATTCTTTTTAAATGTTTTAACTTTTTTTATTTTTCTCAAACTCATTTTATACTAGCTAATTATATGATATAAAGTTATTACGCACTAAATTTTGCATATTAATTTTTATATTATGTAATGAATTATATACTTTATAGGCTAAAATAGTCTAATAATGCTGGCGGCTTATGACACCATTTCATTTTTCAAAGTTGACTCAACTAATATTCAGTGTAAACATCTAGGAACCATTGTCAGGACTCCATGAAAACATCTAGGAACCATTGTCAAATCAATAATTTCTGAGTTACTATAATTATAATTTACTGTAAACTAATTTAATGAAAGTGTTTAAAAAATTATATGAAAAAAGAAAATATTTAAATTGATAAAAAAAACCTTTATTAAAGTAACAACCACACTACTTGTATCAAAATTCAAAACATGAGTTCAGGTATAATTTGCCCCTTGAAAGTATTTATGGTTTGACTCCAAAAGGATATATTACTAAAGAAAGAACTATGTACTTTTTTGCATCGTTTAAACCAGCACCAATTACCTGGAGAAGCTTTATTGATTTTTGACAGATATTGCAGTCATTTGGATATTGATGTAATTGAGCTGAAAAACATCCATTGTAGTCCTGAAAACTAGAATTCTGCCATTGATAAATTCTGTTGACATTAACTGTGAAAACTGCAGTTTCTGCTATTATTTACTAAAGCATCATTGGGTACCCATACACCAGTAAATGCCATATCAGGATTCAGATTTACAGCAATCTAGCCTTTCAACTCTAGTATTATCCTGCAAGTAGCTTTTTATACCTGTGAAATTTTAAATTGCACAAACGTCGAAAAACCTGCTTTTCATAAACCTGGAACCTAAATCATAAGGGTTGGCACCAAGTATTCGTACAATAGTTTAATCGCCTAAAACAATTAGAAAAGTAATAGAAGGTCCTTAAATGTGCAACCTGCTCTTGTTGATTGAGCTTTAGTTGAGGATAAAATGACTAAAACGCTAAAGCCACATAAAAATGATAACAAAACAAAAACCTAAAAAACTCAAAAAGCATAACAAAAAAAGAAGAGAGACAAAAAAGAAGTAAGAATGACATTTTGTTGTGATTAAACAAATTAATAATAATTAAATAATTATAATTATTTTATTCAAAAGTTGAATAAATATTACGATTTAATGAGTTGTGAGTGGCAAGTTGTTATAGGACACATTACAAATTTCAACTCTGACAATCAATACAGATTTCAACTTTCTGACAATCAATACAGATTTCAACTCTCGGACAACCATTACACATTTCAACTCTCTGATGAAGTCTATATTTTATTTCAGCTTATATTTAAAAAAATATATATATTTCTTTAAATCTATTTTAGTTGAGAGCAACAAATGATGTTTTTTGAACTAAACTTCATGATTTATAATGTTTCTTGAACAAAACAATCTGCAACTATTTTATAAAACTTTTTTTTTATAAAAATGTAATATTTACATAAAAATAATCACCAAAATATATAAGGGTCACTACTTAGTTAGACTACTTTAAAGTTAAGTTAGATTACTTTATCCTATATCATATTTAATGAATTATATAAATTTAACTTAATTAGAGCAAAATAAAAAATAATGCACAATTGAAAAAAAATTTTAATTATATAAACACTTTTATTTAAACTTTATTTGTTGTAGTAATTTTAATCATTGTAATAATTCTTAAACATCCTGCATTCTATTACAGTAAAAAAAAAATATTTTTTATAAACAATAAAAACTTTTTTAGCTTTTTGCTTATTAAATTTTCTATTGAATAAGTAAAGTTGTTTATGAATAATGTTAATGGATAAATAGACAACTTGTGTGAAAACCCAAAGAAAACGCTTGTCTAAATAAAATCTGGGAAGGAGTGCCAGGACTGATAGGATTCTGGGAGAGATAGCTGAATAAAATCTGGAAAGGAGTGTGTGAACTTAGTAAAACCTTCAAAGGAGTAAACTTAATAAAACCTGAATAAAACTCTGAATGTTTAAACTGAAATAAAAACCATAATTAGAAGGAAAAAAAACAAACATCCTAAATGTATGTGCTTTCTTTATTTTGGAGAAAATTTATATTAGATGTATCATTTGTGACAAATAATATCATTGTACCAATCTCCAGAAGTTCATATTTTAGACTTGTTTTTATAGCAGCTGTTAATTTAGTTTTCTACCAAGTAAACAGGCTTTAAAACCTAAATTCTTTAATTTTCTTCAAAGAGTTGCATATACTCAGAAGTATATGCAACTGAAAACAGTTTATATTTGTTTACATTTGTTTATTAATTGGTTAGTATTGTGATGTCATACATTAAAAGTAAATACAAGTTCGATGTATATAAAAATCTCTTGAATAAAACAATTTAAAATGTAAGTAAAATCAGTGGAACAAATGTTGCAGTATATTATTTCAAAAAATTTAACTGTCGCTTTCCCAAATGTATGGATTGTATTTCAGATTTGAGCATCTTGGCTACTTCTTGTGAAAGAGAACATTCTGAAATAAGTTAAAATTTATTTGAACATGACAATTGGTTAAGAAAAGCTAACAAATCTTTCTTATCTCTGTATTGAATTTGATGAAAAATCTAAACCTAACTTGCATAATCAAATGCTTTGCAACTAAGAAGTACAGAAAAACAAACATTTTGTTTTCTGTATTTATTACTAATACAATTATTAATTTGAATTAGTTTTTAGCAGTAAACTACGCTTTGTTTGACAACTAATTTTTTAAAGAAAATGTTTAGGCTACAGAAATTCCTGGTATATATATACCTACAATATTTAAGATTATATTATGCTCCAAGTCTATAAAGTACCTAATCAAGCCCTGTATAGAGCTAGTAAAAATTAGCTAGCCAAAAAAAAAAAAACTTTCTTTTTTTTTGAAATTTCTTTTGAAAAAACTTTCAGTTTTTAAATTTATTCTCAAAATTAAATAAATTCTCACAGTTCATCCCAGGTTTTATCAAAATTATCTTTTTGTACGAGTTGCAAAAAAAAACTAATTTTAATAACATATTAAAAATGTTTGCAAGAAGAGAAATAATCTTTTTTTAATGTTTGTGAGAAGAAAAATATATATACTTTTAAATGTTTTAAATGTTTGTGAGAAGAAAAATATATATACTTTTAAATGTTTTAAATGTTTGTGAGAAGAAAAATATATATACTTTTAAATGTTTTAAATGTTTGTGAGAAGAAAAATATATATACTTTTAAATGTTTTAAATGTTTGTGAGAAGAAAAATATATATATATATTTTTAATGATTTTTAAAATAAAAACGAGAAAGAAAAAATATTACAAAAATGTTTGCGAGAAGAAAAATAATTTCTATTGTTAAGTGATGAGAAAGTGACAATGAAAAAAAAAAAAAAAATGAAATAAGCAGATAATGGAAAGAAAGAAATGTGTTTAAAAGTGCCAGCTTACCATGTAAAACACCTTAAAATAGAAAGTAAAATAACTAACCATGGGAAGATAAATGCGTAAAACAGTAAAACTATAAAAACAATTCAAGATTGATTACCTAAATCATTCATTATTTCCATGTGAAGCTGTCCAGATATATGAATGTCTTGGATAGCTTTCTAAAGATAATATATACCTTATTATGAAAATTATTCAAACACATTTTTTCAATATGTGTTAATAGTGATGTCTTGAATGCATAAATTATTTATGTGATAACAAGTGATCAACTGATATAAATATTTTACGATTTTCAAAACAATCATAAACATAAATATATCATGATTTTCAAAACAACCACTTATATAAATAAATTATTTTAAAATATGATATATTTATACTATATTAGCAATGTTGTAATAAACTCACAGAAACAAATAAAAGTATTATTGAAACACTTGCCTCAACATCATAATAGACATAGCCAGGATCAAAATCTATATTTTTCTGAAGGAAATACTAGAAGAAGAAAATTCAAAACTTTCAGAGCATCACTAAAAAAAATATTCAAAAGTTTGATATTTTTCTTTTTAAAATAAAATTTGATATTTTTTTGGTAATTTTATAAAACAACTCTATCTAAATAATACCTCAATAACATTAGAAAGTAATGACAAAAATGGGATAGAGAACAAATCCATTTGTTGATGAATGGTAGTTCCATGCTTCTAAAAAAAAAATTGAACAACAAAGATAAACTCAAAGTTTTGTATTGAACAACAAAGACAGAGATAAAAAGAATTTCTTGATGACTGAATCTTATGAAAATTAATTTTTAAAATTTTATGTTTTTTTTTTTTAATTTTCTTACCACACAAAACTGTTTTTACCATACAAAAAAGTTTTATAACTTGGTAATTTAAAAATATAATGAAAAAAATCAATTACACCCTTTCAATTCTAACCAATTACACCCTTTCAATTCCAAATTAAATCTTACAAAGAAGCTCAAACATTTAAACTTATTCTAGTTTTAGGCAATTAAAACAATCGTACTGGTCAATTACATTTCTTCAACTATACACACTCAACTATATACTTGTCAACTGCATACTAGTCAACTATGTAGCAATGAACATCATAGCAGTCAGCTACATAACAGCAGAATTTACAAATAAAAAAACACTTGAAAACTTTAAATATAATATAAACAACCTTGGTTCCCTTGCTGATTTTATCCACATGAATCAAAGTGCCAGAATACTGTTGCAATACATCTTGATCTTTTACTTGTTGCCAACCTCTAATTTTTAAATGATTTAAAAGATTGAAAAAAACATTATTGGGGAGATCATAAATTTACATGGTTAAAAAGCTGTAAATTTATAAAAGTAACTAATTTTCAGCTACAATCAACAATATCTATTCAACAAGGAAATAAAACTTGCTTACTTGTACACAGTACCAAGCTGGACATGACTATAACAATCCAATTTCATCATATAACCCTGTAGAATTTAAAAAACTATGGTTAAATGACTTAATTAACTAACAGTAGATAACTATAAAAGCTAACAGTAGCTAACAGAAGTGAAATTAAATTACATTGTCTGAGTCAAAATGAAGACCTCTAATTGGAAAAGCAGGATTGTATTTATATTCTTGGATGCTTGGCGGATACTATAAAACAGTCAGAAGTATAAATTTTACAAAAAAACAAAAATTAATTTAAAAAAACTATTTTTAAACTTTAAAGTGTATATATATATATATATATATATATATATATATATATATATATATATATATATATATATATATATATATATATATATATATATATATATATCATTATATATACATTAAGGCGTACGCCTTAAGCGATTTTACGTAAGCAGTAAGCAATTTCGGTAAAGCAACTTTTTATAATTTTTAAACTTTTAAATTATTCAATAAGCGGCAAGATAAAAGAAGTAATTAATTTGAAAAAAGCCACCTTAACTTTTGAATGACATTTATGTAAAAATATTTGTTACAAAAGTTTGAATGACAAATATGTTGGATAAAGAAAATGTTACTAAAGAAAAACCACAAATAAAATTAAAAGTTTATTTTTATTTTGTTTTTATTTTATTGTAAAGATTGATTTTTCAAGCTTGAAGCAAAGTCAATAAAAACATAATTTAATTCTGATAAAAAATATATGATTTAATTTAAAACTAATTTCATAAAAATATATAATTTTATTCTGATAAAAAAAAAAAAAATTTAATTTTGATTTAAAAAATAAATTCAAGTTTATTAAAATTAAAGTTAATGCTAGGGTTAAACTCAACTGTCAAATTTATTTTTAAATATTACAAAGTATTGTTCAATATTTAAATTTTATTGTTTTGCGGTAATTAATATTATTGCAGTAATTTAAAAAAGTTAACGTTATAAAAAAAAAATAATAATAAAGAGAATTTATTTATGTCAAATGTCGCGTTAAGCTGATGCATTTAGCATTTTTTATTTAAAACAAGGCCTGATATGTATATATATATATATATATATATATATATATATATATATATATATATATATATATATATATATATATATATATATGTATATATATATATATATATATATATATATATATATATATATATATATATATATATATATATATATATATATATATATATATACAAATGAACAATATTGTTGCATGACTTACTCCATATTTGTTAATTAGTGTTTGCATAGCCATAATATAGGTAGTTTCATGAAGATCATCAGAATAACTTGCTAATGTATAATCATAGTCAAAACCATAGACATTAATGTGGCGAAAACTTACTTCATTGTTCACAAAAATAGCATGCTTTTCACTCTTTATGATTCTTAAGGGATCTTCTATAAAAAAAATTTTTTTTTTGTTTTTTGAAAAATAAATGAAACCCTCCTTCATTGTATCTTCAGTCATGTCAGTAACCTCTTTTATTGTGGTAGACTTAAGGAAATTAATAACCTCTTTTATTGCAGTTGATTTGTATAACAAAATTTTCAACTCAAATCATTTTTTAAAATTTTTACTCAAAAAAAAAACCTTTAAAAATCTTTGATTGCTTTCTGTAAATTTTTATTAAATTTTCGCATGTATAATCATCCTGGACAGGCACAGTGTGAAGCCAGGTTCTTTTGATGCAACAAAGAGAAGATGTCAAATGCACCATATATCTTGGTATTAGAACACATTTGTTTGAATACATAAACAATGTTGACATTTTAATAGTTTTGCTGAAACGCATCACAAGTATTTTTGACAAATATTTGTTTAAAATTAAAAAATCATGTCTTTGTTATTTTATTAAACTAAAAAAAATATCAAAACTATTTAGAAATACAAGAGTAATCAAGCATTAAATAACCAAATACATCTTAAACTAATTGATGCAGTAGTTTTACAGTGTTTTTTAACAAAAGGTACAGAATTTAAACTAATATAAATATGTAATAACAAAAGCATCAACAATCAACAATTACAACCATCAACAGTTAACCATCACTAGCATTAACTATCAACAATCACAAGCATCAACAATCACAAGCATCAACAATCACAAGCATCAACAATCACAAGCATCAACAATCACAAGTATCAACAATCACAAGCATCAACAATCACAAGTATCAACAATCACAAGCATCAACAATCACAAGCATCAACAATCACAGGCATCAACAATCACAAGTATCAATAATCACAAGCATCAACAATCACAAGCATCAACAATCACAAGCATCAACAATCACAAGTATCAATAATCACAAGCATCAACAATCACAAGCATCAACAATCACAAGTATCAACAATAACAAGCATCAACAATCACAAGTATCAACAATCACAAGCATCAACAATCACAAGCATCAACAATCACAAGTATCAACAATCACAAGTATCAACAATCACAAGCATCAACAATCACAAGTATCAACAATCACAAGCATCAACAATCACAAGCATCAACAATCACAGGTATCAACAATCACAAGTATCAATAATCACAAGCATCAACAATCACAAGCATCAACAATCACAAGTATCAACAATCACAAGCATCAACAATCACAAGTATCAACAATCACAAGCATCAACAATCACAAGCATCAACAATCACAAGTATCAACAATCACAAGCATCAACAATCACAAGTATCAACAATCACAAGTATCAACAATCACAAGCATCAACAATCACAAGCATCAACAATCACAAGTATCAACAATCACAAGTATCAACAATCACAAGCATCAACAATCACAAGTATCAACAATCACAAGCATCAACAATCACAAGCATCAACAATCACAAGTATCAACAATCACAAGCATCAACAATCACAAGTATCAACAATCACAGGCATCAACAATCACAAGTATCAACAATCACAAGCATCAACAATCACAAGTATCAACAATCACAAGCATCAACAATCACAAGTATCAACAATCACAAGCATCAACAATCACAAGTATCAACAATCAATCACAAGCAATTTACAAAATCTTTAAAAAGTTGTTTTTTTAAGCTTTTATTGAAAAATGAAAGTTTAAAAAACAACTGTAAATTCAAGTAAACAAGAAACAAGAAAAAAAAAAAAAAAAAAAACTCAATAATTTTATTATTTATCTTTGACAATAAATGACAATAAAATAAATACATAAACCAACTAATAAAATGATTCGACATAAAGATAAAGAATACTAGAAGAAAATATGTTACATCTAGGTAATTATACAAAAAAAAAAAAAATCACAATAACTAGTATATAATATTTTTTTAATTTTTAGTACTAAAAGATAATCTGAACTTCTGTAGAATTTTCAAAAACAATTTCCTTTAAGAAATGAATCAATTTAACTCTGCAGTGGCTTCTTGAAGCACATTTTGAGCAGCAATGTATTCCTCAACTTCTGAAAGATCGTTTTCAGTTTCCTGCAACATTAAAGAATTATATTAAATAAATATTTTTAAAACAAAAAGATTTCACTTATTTCATTATGTTCTTATTTAATTAATATTTTTACATTTAAATTTTATTATTTTATTTAAATTAATATACTTATACTTTAATCAAAAGTTTTTGGGAAAATTTTTTCACATACAATAAAGATAAAAATCTTTACTCTTGAAGTAAAAACGAATGAATTTGTTTATTTGAAAAATATTTAAAAAACAGAGGCTGGTCAAAAGATAATTTAAATAACATTGTTATAGAAAATATGAAGTAAATGATGCTAATTATAATGACTTTGTGAGTCAATGAACAAGTCATAAAATTTAAACTAAAGTTTAGTTAAAATTTAAACAAAATTTGAACTAAAGTCATAAAGTTTTTACTAAAGTAATATTTTTAGAATTAAAATACAATGTGAATATTGCTTCTTAAAGAAGTGTAAAAATAGGGCTGTGTAAAAGCAGGTGGTATAAAAAGGAATATTAAACAAGATAAAAATAATGCTTCTCAATACAAATGAAATAAAGAAATAAAGAAAAAATAACTTACTAACAAATTGACTAAATCATCACAAGCTTTTTTTAGACGTCTTATACTATCTGGTATCATGGCAGCAGACTCATTTTTGACTTCAACCTACCAAAAAATTTGAACTAAAATTAAGTTACTGTATAATTAACATATTTAAAAAAATTCTTTAAAAATGTCTTTAAAAAATGTCTATAAAATATTTCAAACGCCAGCATTTTTTAAATTTCTCATAAGAGTTACAAATGTTGCAATCTTTAACATTCCTCATGGTTGATGTCTTATTAACAGTTACACATGAGTAAAATTAAAGTTAAAAACTTTTTGAATTGTGAACCTGTTTCCTTATATCATATTCATCTGCACCGTCATTTTTCATCTTTAAAATATTTTCTTCTTGTTGGATAAGTTCCTTTTCATAAACCTTCTTTTCTTTGTGCAATCTTAAATTCAAAAATGGAATATAATTATTAAACTTGTCTTTAGAAATAATATCATTTTGTGTACTATTTAAACAAAACTGTACATAAAAAAGGAAAAAAATAAAAACATTTAGAATTTTATTTTAAAAAAATAAAAAAACATTCCAGTTATTAAGTTACATTTTTGTGGGTTTTAAAAAACCACAAAATTTAATGAGTTTTGTCAATTAAATTTAATGGTTTTTACATAAAGTGTATTTAATTTTGTGTATATATATATACAGGCCTCGGCGGGAATAAATGAGCACGAGAGCGGAGAAAAGCTCTCCTAAAACGAACTTGGCGAGCTGTGCAAGCTGCTACAGTATACGGTATACTAACTTTACGGTATACTTTACCGTATAGTTGGTATACTAAAAATTACTATACTAATTAGGTAAATAAATTTAGGTAAATAATATAATATTTATTAACAATAAATATAGTATTATTTATAGTAGTATTAAAAGAATTATTATTTATTAAAGTGTTGTTTTTTTGTAATTTAACTTTTGAAAGGTTTTTGGATTTATTTAAACTTAAATTTCTTTTTTGTTCTTTGTTATTTGTTTATTGTATGTATAAAAGTAACATATTTGCTCTTACCTTGAAGTAAAATATTTAATGTCAGAACAAATTTACAAACATATCTCTTTTTTTGGAAAAGGTTCAACAAGAAAAATTTATTGCAAATATTGTAATAAACAAATTACAGCAAAATCAACATTGAGATGGGAGCAGCATTTGAGAGGATGTAGAAAAACATCTGATGAGGTTAAGTTGTGCTTTAAAAAAATAAAAAAAAGAAGTTCAGAGTGTTATAGTTGAAACAAAAGGATATGATAATATGGCTTCACAAACCTCTGAAAATTTAGTTTTCAAAGAATCTGGGCAGCCTGCTAAAAGAACAATGCTAAATTCATACTTTGACACTATAAGCAAAGATGACATTAAAAAGATACATAAATCATATGCAAGGACATTTTTCCATACAGGAGAACCTTTTGTATTAGCTGATTCTTCTGCATGGAAGCAACATCATGCTAATTTTAGACCTGCATATAAACCTCCATCTAGTAAATGTATAAGTGGGCGTCATTATAATGATGCATTAAATGATGAAAAACGTGCAATAAAAGAATATGTTGATAGTTCTGAATACGTTAGTATAGTGACTGATGGATTTTCAAACATTAATGTGAATCATCTTGTTAATTATTCAATTCATTTTGAAAATAGGACTATGAAACTTATTGCTTACAAAATTGAGCCTATTGGTCAAGAACAGCAAACTGGCATTAATATTGCAAAACGCATAGAAAATGTAATTCTCGAAATAGGTGTTGATAAAGTTACAAGCATTGTTACTGATAACGCATCAAACATGAGAGCTGCATGGGATATTATTGAAAAAAAAATATCCAAAAATATTTTGTAATGGTTGTGCTGTCCATACAATAAATCTTTTAGTAAAAGATATTTGCCATCTTCCTGAGTTTGTGGATATTTTACAAAAGTCTGGAAAGCTGACAGCCTTTGTTAAACAAAGAACATCACTTTGTTAAACAAAGAACTTATCGATCAATTTCGTATAATTCAAAATCGTATTAAACAAGAAAATAATTTGAAGAAAATGCGAGAATTATCACATGTAGTTTTAACACGGTGGTATAGCCATCATACATCTGTTGCCCGTAATCTTGAAAACAAACTAGTTCATTTGAATTTAATCAACTCTGGTGCCTTCTCACGTGTATCTATATAAAAAAAAAAAATCAGATTATGTAAACATTGTACAAGACAATTTTTTTTGGGAAGAATGTCAACGTTTTTTTAATGTTATAAAACCATTATCAAAATTAGTAGGTAAACTGGAATCCGATAGTTGTCTACTTTCTGAAGTTTATATAGGTTTGTTAACTTAATGGAAATATGGAAGGAAGACGCAGTATTGAAAACTCTTGTTTTAAGCAGATGGGAATTTATTCACACGCCATCTATGGGATTTGCATACTTTCTTGATCCAGGAAATCATGGTGGCAGAAATATGTATACTGAGTCTCCTCCATCTAGCAAAAGTGATCTTGTTATTGCACTTGAGTTGCTTCCAAAGTACATAGTTGAAACAAGAGGACTTTGCAATTATGAAATTTCAAAAAAAGAAATAAAATCATTTCAGAGACTATGTGCAAATCCAACTCCAGATTTTGCAACTCGGATTAAATTAATGGATCCTGATATCTGGTGGGGAGTTGAGGGTGCAAGTAAACTTCCAAATTTAGCAAAGGTTGCATGAATAGTCTTTACTATTCCAACTTCTCAAGCTGCAAGTGAGCGAATATGGAGTTTGTATGATTTATTCATTCAAAGCGAAGAAACCGACTTGCAAATGATAAAGCAATTGGCTTGGTCTTTATGTATGCAAATGCAACACTCCACAAAAAAGAAGCAAATATTGCTGATATAATGCTTGGTAATACTAGTGATCACAATGAGAGTGATGAGGTTGGTGTTAATGTTGATTTCACTTTAGAGACTTCAGGTGATACAATTGATTTATTGTCACAGTTGGTTAACTAAATGCTTTATTTAATTACTAAGGAGTTTTAAAAATCTTTATATTACATCGATAAATCTTTAAATCATCGAAAAATATTAGTCGAATTTTGTTTAAATGAAAATATAAATGTTTTTGTTTACTTTAGTATTTATTTATTCTTCCACCCAATTATGTTTATTTTGCTGTCTCAAAGGCATCCTAAAAAGATAGAGAGCAGACAAAGTCCAGATGGCCAACGAATCTATAACAAGGTTAGGGCTCCATAGTTTTATAAGATTACAAAAATTGCAAAAAGAGGAGGAGTTTTGTGTCATGTGATAAGTTTCTGCTGTTTCTATTCTTCTAAAATTATTTGAAAACACCAGAACTTATTTTTAAAATGCTTGTTCAAGTAAGTAGTGGATTTTGATCAACGCTTTTTATTTAATTACTTAAGTTATTACTTATAAAAGTCTTTAAATATATTTTTGTTCTTACTTAAAATCAGTTATATATCAAATCTAATAAAAACTTTTAACCTAATGCTAATTTGAATATTTAGCTAAGGACGGGGTTGGGAAATTAAAAAAATGTGTCTGGTCCTCTTGTGACTGAACAATAACATTTTTTAACTTTTCTTATAGTTTCGCTAACAAAATTATTAAGTGAAAAAAGTTGTTTACTGCAATGACATCATTGGTATACTTTACAGTGTACTTTATGGTATACTATACAAAGTATAGTTTACACTATAGTATACTGACTTATACTTACGGTATACTATACAAAGTACCGTTTACACTATAGTATACTGTAAAGTACACTATAGTGTAAACGGTATACTAAAATTTTAGTATACCGTAAACTAGTGATCCCTAATCGGCGCTCTTTTTTGATTTTAATTTTTTTTTGCAACAATCGTGATTTTTAAAATGCATAGCAGTATATTATGCAATTAACTTTTTTTAAAATAACATTGTGTTTTTTATTTTAGTTTCAATGATAATTATACTTTTGTGAGAAAAGTTATACTTTTGGGAGAGCCATAAATTGCTCCCGTAAACTGTTTTAGGGTATATTAGGGTATCCCATATAACAACATTTTTGAAAATAATCTGCTCTCACCCCCTTAATGTGTTCTATCTATCTTTTTTGAATAAATAATATTTTAAGGGGTCCCCAAATTCCTCAAATATTTAATGGGTCCCTAATATTTAAAAAAAAAAAAAATTTTTTTTTAAAATATGTCAACCTGGTACCCAAATGAAGCAAAATTATATATTTTGTTACAAAACGCAATATTTTATATAATAAAACCAAAAATAACAATTTTTTTTCGAAATGAATATTATTTTTGAAATTTTTTAAAATAATTATTTTCAAAAATGTTGTTTTAATTTTAAAATAATATATATATATATATATATATATATATATATATATATATATATATATATATATATATATATATATATATATATATATATATATATATATATATATATATATATATATATATATATATAAAAGGCTTTCCCAGGAAAGGCGTGCGGCCGCACGCCTTGTTTTTATGTTTTCTTGCGTATCAATACATTCAAACATTTAAATCAATACATTTAAACATTTAAATGTATTTACGAAACATTTGAAAATTGTTTATAGTTCTATCGTGAATTTTAAAGTATTACTGACTGATAAAAGTCATAAACAAATTTTACATTAAAAGGTCCTTTTATTTTCTTTAAACATTAATCTTTTTCTTTTTGATTTGATTTTTCTTATTCATTTGATTTTTTATAGCTAAAATAACTACCACCCTAAAAAAATAAATAAATAAAATATAGGTAAATTTTTTTTTAATAATATACATTAATTTTTTAATTTTAAAGCACAAACAGATTTCTGTTATTTACTTTAAGATTGCTTGCATTTTTGCGGTATTTTCATTTAGCTTTGTTTTGGCGCGAATTCTTGAAACGCATAATAATAAAACGTGGTCAGTTAGTCAGAAAAATTTATTCTATGCGTGGACAAACAAGGCGTGCGACCGCACGCCTTTCCAGGGAAAGCCTGATATATATATATATATATATATATATATATATATATATATATATATATATAATAGAAAATAATATAATATAATATAATATAATATATTTAACTACCAGGTGTTATTATTTAATTTTACAGAATATAATTTGCTCTATTCTGTATTAAGCACTCTATGCCGGTACTTATTCAAAACAACTATATATATATCAGGCCTTGTGATGAATAAAAACTGCATGACGCATAAGCACGACGTGATTTTTGACATCATTAAATTCTTTTTATTTGCTTTTCATATTTATCGACATTAACTGCACCAATTTACTTAATTACCGCAAAACTACTTTAAATCATTAATGCAGAAATGTTATTATTTAAAAATGTTTTGGAATGTTTGGTTTTTTAAAATGTAAAAACATTTGTTTATTTTCTGGACGTTTGACACGTTTTGTCTATACTAAATGAATAAAAAACATTATAACTAAACATTATAACTAAACATTTATATAAGATTATAAAAGATGCTAATATTTGATTTTTTTTTTCTCAAATATGCAATTTAAAGTTTTTCAAATAATTATTTTTTCTTTTTAAAAAGTCAGCGAGTAATAAACTGGAAATTTTAATATTGTACGATTAAAAATTGTGCAATAGCTAATATTTTTACCAGCAATTTTATATAATATTTTTTTATTTATTTAATTTTACTTATTTTCATAAAGCGGTTGATAAGCACAATCACTCATATTACTAAAAAACTTTAACAATCGTTTTGAATAGATTTTTAATGTTTACAACTTTTGTAAACATTAAAACAAAAAAGCGATTGTTATTATTTAAGTAATTTTTTTTGAGTTACTTTTTACAAAAATTTTAATAACTGTACTTTTTTATTGAATCAAGTAGAGTACGTTTTAATATTAATCCTTTTATTTGTTTTTATTTGCGCTAACCAATTTTTAAAATGTTTCCTCGAAATTACTCTTAAATACTTTAAATACGTCTAACAGTAAATAAATATTTTTAAATCTATGGAATAATTTTAAAACCTAACAAACCCCCGTAAAATATCTATTTAAGTTAAAAATCTAAAACTAAAAGCAAGTATTTTTGTTCAATTTTATTGACAACTTTGCTATTGCTGAATAATTTTATTAAAATGTTAGCTTAAAAAGATTTTTCTAATCTGAATTTTTTCGACTTGTAAATAAAAAGCATATTTAATTTTTACTTTTATATCAACTGCGTGTGGTTTTTAAAATACTTTGTTAAATGTTACAATAATCGTAAATTACTTCATTAAAATTATCTCAAAAATATCTTCAAATATACTCAAACAAAAATTTTTTTGCTCGACGCAAAACCCTCGGGGGAGGGGTTCGAGATAAAAAGGACAAATAAGAACAAGGAGAGGGGGGAGTGTCAGAAAAGGACATCACTTTATAGATTTTTTATTTTAGTTTAGTTAATATGAAAAAATATGTAAATATATGTTTTTTAAGAAGATAATGTATAAGAATACTATTAATTTTATTTTTCAAAGGTGTAGCAGCAGATTTAAACATCATTGGGAGATCAAATAATTTTTTGAGGGGTTTAATTTGGTTGGGGGGGGGTCAAGATTTTGAGATGTCCTTTTCAAAGGAGTATAGGGAAAAAGAACATCTGGTGATAAAGGAGGGATGGGGTCAAAAATTAGCTAAAATCGATGACGTTCTTTACGGATAGCTCCAAAACTATTTATTTATTACTATTGTAATAAATATAATCTCTTATCCATGAAAATGATATATCTGTACCAGTTTTATATATTTTAATGCATTTGTATGCAATATAATAAAAATTAATAAGAAAAATGTAAGATAAATGCAAAAGGAAACTTGACACATAAAGATTTATTTTGCCACAAACTGACGTCAATGCACAAAATCTTTTTAGCTTAACTTTCAGATTAGCGTTTAATAATATTCTTTAGTTCTTAATCATAATCATAAAAATGAATTTTTTTTAATGACAATGTTTTAGTGCTCTATAATCTTCTTAGTTCCATTTGTATAACATTATATACAAACGTCTGTAAGTGTAAATGTCTTTAGCATATGTTGAGTTTCCACGCATTATATGGAATAATTGCGTCTATCTATATATCTACAAAATGAGAAAACTTTAAAATTTTATTTAAAATTTTTATTTTATCTTACATATTATCTTACATATCTATAAAAAGAGAAAATTTTAAAATTTTATTTTCGAAATTTTTTTTGCTATATTATTATTTTTTTGCTATAAATATATAAGCAAGATTGAAAAAATTTCAAAACTTATTACGCTAAGAGGAGGTCTTAAACCTTCCAAAACAACACTGATGACAGTGCACTTAATCACTGAGCTTTTAATGAAATGCATTTAGCAGAAAAACAAAGCTAATTATAAGTATCTTATATGCTCTAAGTATGCGGAAAAGATGTGCATGTTTAGTTTTTTGCTCTTTATTTTTTTTTCAGAATAAATTATTTACTAAAAAACATTGAAGTAATTAAGGAATAGGTATAGAAATTTTCGGCTAGAAATAGATATGTAAATTGGTAAAGACCTGTATTTTACGGATCCAAAAAGCTAGAATATATAAGGAAAAAGTATAGAAAAGTTCGGTTTGGATTAGATATACAAAGACCCGTATTTTTCCGGGGCCGATCTCAGCTTTTTTCATGTCATTATTTAATTTAATTTTGTTTCATTTTAGACATTTTACAATGCTTTTTTAGCACTTTGCAGAACAAATAGAGGGCTCACATTCCCCACATGGTGTGGGTTCAAATTTAGGGCAAAAGCATCCCCCACCTTTTTATATATATATACATATGTAAAGGAGGAGAGTAAGTAATAGATACAAAAAACGCTGTGTCTATAATAAGGTTTTATGTAGTTGGTTATTCTACCAATTAAACCAAATATTGGTTAATCTACCAATCCTTTATTGATAATGCAAATTTAGTTGAATTTTTTTTGTAAACATACATTTCTTTATATATTTTGTTTTGTTATTATGTATAAATAAATTGATTTCCATTTAATACATTAATACAATACAGAATATTTTTTATTCCTTTAAAACATGCCAAAGTGGTTAAAGTGCTTCGCATGGGTTCAAATCCTTTCGTTACACCTAATTTTTAAATAATCTTTTCTAATTTTTTAGAATACAAAATAAAACATTTTTAAAGGCCTATAGATATATGCAGGCTTGGTCGGAAAGCAAGCGCGATCGCACTTGATAACTGACCACGGAAATAATATTTAGTTGCGAAAAACCGGCCAGATTTTTTAGTCGTTTTGAGAACATTCAAGTTCACGTATGTTTCCTTGTTTGTCCGCAAAATAATTATTAAGTTATCGTAAATCTTAGAATATTTTGTATTACGGACTTTCACGGAAACATACATAAACTCCAATGTTCTCAAACTTTGTGCGCAAAAATAAAAAAAAGAATATTCGCAAACACAAAAAACCCGCCAAATCTACTAACAACTAATTCTATTGGTTCAAAAAATACTAACGGAAATTTCTAGAGTGTTCAAAAAATACTAACCGAATGTTCTAGAGTATTCTGTTAAATTATTTTTAAAAAGTTGTATTATTTGAGTTTTGTTATGTTTTCGTCGAGATTTCTAGCATAAATTGTTTTAACAATAAGTTCAAACGAACTTTTATTTTAATACTATGTCATTCTCGAAGCCACATCTACAAAGCTATAAATGTTTTAAATTAACATTAATTGTTTGCAAAAATAAATGTTTTAAATTTATGTTTTTAAGTTCTTAGAAAGAAAAGTTTTTAAGTTCTTAGAAATTGGTTAACTAACTTCATTTATTTTTGCTTCAGCGATTCTTACAAACTTGTTATACTTAAGTCTTTCCTGTTTTAAATACTTATTAAAATTATGAAGCCCACTCACTAAACATTATCAGCGGTAATGTGAAGCTGTTCCACTTCCTCCACATTAAGTAATTTAACGTTTTTAGTTAATTTCTATCTAGTTAATTGAATTTCAACAGTAACTCAATGATTTAATTATTTGATTTGTTCATCTTACTAAAAAGAATAGTTTCAAATGTGTTAAACTTTTCAAACTACGAGAAAACTACAGTTATTAAAAAAACCTTTTTATTTATAAATAAATCATCTAGAGTTAGTTTTACTGGTTGAATCTTGTTGGACCTTTCAGGGCCGCGGGCTGCATTATTTTAGTAGCATTTATTATGTGCCACAGCGTAAAAATGACTAAAAAAAATACTGAATGGTCCTTTTGACTATTTCGCAGCCTCTAAAATTGTGAGTCCCGGGGCTATAGCCCTTCTACCCCATCCCCCTCTCCCCCACCTCCTTAATCAGCACTGGAAATAAGACATAAGTATATAAATAAAAATTTTATACTCATTGATAAATTAAAGAACATTTGTTTCCTTATTAAATAATCATTAATTGTAAGTTGTTACTTTATATAAAAAATGTCGCCTAATTTTATAAAAAAAATATAAAAGAACGACGTTTCAAAAATATTTGCCCTAATCGTACTTTTTTTGCTTAAAGTTTTTTTGCGTTAAAAGCTGTTTTCTTTTTTTAACTGTCTCTCAACGGTCCAGTTAATCTAGTTGCGCTTATTTTTATTTTTTTTTTGAAATATTCTCAAAACGACTAAAAAATCTGTCCGGTTTTATGCAACTAAATGTTATTTCCGTGGTCATTTATCGAGTGCGATCGCACCCGCTTGCCGACCAAGCCTGGATATATACCTAACATAAATCAAGATATATACTATAATAAACAAAAGGGAGAGAATTTTTTACAAAGCTTTTTAAAATTTCTAAAAACATGATTACACCGTTAAAATTTTGTTGAGCATATGTCACGGTACTTAAGTTGTTAATGTGTTTACTTTATTAGTTAAGTCTGTGCATTAAAGGGACAATTTTATTTCTTATAGAAAAATATTTTACATAGAAAATTGTTGAATTTATGAAGTATTGAACATTTATGGTTATATCAAAACAACGATTTTTATATTTATCTCTTTAAAAATTATTGAAATAAAGAGAAGTTATTTCGGTCGATGTGGAATAGACTTACCATGACCAGTATTAAACTGCTCATGGTATGTCCGTTGTTCCACATATTTAAATCATCTCATATTTTTTAAAATTATTTACGATAGAATTTTTTTTATGGCTCAAAAATTAAACCAATGAGTATAGTTTTTTTATAGTTATTTTCCTACCTCTTACTCAAATATATTGAGGTATAGATTTAGTATAGAAAAGGTTGGTTTGGAATACATTTGCAAGATCCATATTTTATGGGTCACGACAACAAAAATTAAAAATAAAGCAAGCTGATGATTTAAACTTGCCACACGGCGACCTTAAGTTTTTCAAAACAGTACGGTGATTAAAAATATGTTTTTATAAAAACATAATTAAAAAAATACTAATTTTATATTTAAATGAAACCATTATATTAAACTGATTACTTTTAAAAATAATTAAAAGTTAAAGTTTAACTTTTATATTTAATATTGATATAATAAGGAAATTTAGAGTTATACTGCTATTAATTCACACCCTCGTTAAACATACAAAACCAAGTGCGCAATGACAACACAATTTAGATAACCATTAAAATAATATTATACTCTATATTTTTTTGGCTTAATATACTTTTTGGCTTATCCTTTATCTAAACTTTAAAATAAGGGATGGTCCATAAATTACTCAACGTTAAATTTCACATTTGAAGAAAACAAAAATGATCTAAATTTTTAGAGCTCATTAAGTTTAATGAAAATTGTCATCCTAAAGAACTGAAGATCTCTTCTACTTTTTAAAAAATAAATTTAGAGCTGCGTAATTTGTGGACGATTCTATAGCGTTTTATAGTTTATCTAATTTTCTGCTCTTAAATTAGTTTTTCAGAAAAAAATTATTTTACTTGAAAGTATTGAAGTAAATAAGGAATAGGTATAGAAATAATCGGTGTGGAATAGGTATGTATAGAAATAGTAGGTTCGGTAAAGACCCGTATTTTACGGATTCGAAAAGCTAGAATATATAAGGAAAAGGTATTAAAAAGTTCGGTTTGGAACAGGCTTACAAAAACCCTATGTGTATATATATATATATATATATATATATATATATATATATATATATATATATATATATATATATATATATATATATATATATATATATTATAGTAACTATGAATAGGTGTTTAGATAATATTTCAGACATCACACTAATATAGCCTGCTGCCAAGGGCTTCAGTGCAAACATCAATTATCTTATAGCCTGCTGCCACTAGGAAGTGCGAGTAAATTTAGATATCTAACTATAGGAATTTGAGTTAATAACAACTGAAAAAGAAAAAAAAAAGTAGAGAAAAGAGAAAAGAAAACATAGTAATTACTAGAGAAGCAAATTTGGTCATTTTAATTTTTGTCAAAGAACAATAAACAAATAAAATCTAAAGTATTCTAAACAAACTGAGTATTAATAACTGCTAACCAAAATTTCCTAAGTGAACTTAATCAAGTACAAAAAACTACAAATCCATTTCAATAAGTTAAAAGAAAAATGTCAATATATAAAAAATTACAAAAAACTAAAGAATAATTACAAAAAAAAAAACAAAAAAAAAACAATCAATTTTTAACGAACTTTAAAATCACTACTTTCTCTTCTCATAAATATATTGTTAAATTGAGTATTTTTAATCTTATTAAAAAAAGTAACATTAAGTTTCTTGGAATAAGTGTTTAGCTCTACACTGTATTTTTTTATTAAGAATTATATCTTATTTGTATTATATTATATTGAACTATAATTATATATAAATTAAAATTACTCATAACACATTATAAAAATAAACTCTCTACATTTAGTTGCATTCTCCATTTATTGTTTTAATTAGCAATATTATTTACATCACCCTTAAAATTATGTTAAACAGCAATGCTCAAACTTTCAGAGCAAATACTTAACACATTAATGTTTTTACCACAATATCCTGTTAACTCAGACTCTCAGGGGAACAGAAAATTGTCTTCTAGGTCAGCAGTTAGGTTGGCATTGCGGAATGCCAACCCTAATTCCGAGTGCTGATATATACATACATATATATATACATATATATATATATATATATATATATATATATATATATATATATATATATATATATATATATATATTTATATATATATATATTTTTCAAAAAAAATTTTCATCAAATAGCGATTGTATTGAAAATCAAGAGTTATTTTTATAAGAAAAATTTTGATAATGAAGAATTTCAATATAATAACTATGATGAAAATGAAAAAAAATCAACTAACAGCTGATATTGATGAACTTATAGAAAAAACTTCAACATTTTGTTGGTGTTCAGGCCTAGCTTTAAAGCGTTAACTGGCACACCATTTTACATCAACAAAAGGACAATTACATTTGATATTCACGCTATTTACAACTGTAATAACATAAGAAAAATGAAAGAAAATTTTGGTTTTATTAACCTAACTTTTTGAAGAAAAAAGATGTTATAGGGGCGTAAAAAAAAAATCATAAAATAAACATAAGATTTTTTAATTTATCATCTTGCAAGAGCAAGGATTTTTATTTAGGCAATTTCTCATAAACAACAATAACAAAAATTATTACCCAATTTGAAAAAAAAAAAAAAAATCAGCTAAAAAATAGCACACCTTAAATTTTATTTTATATTAGTGCTACTTTTAATATTTTAAATTTTGCTTGTTTGTTTTGTTATAATGATTTTATATCAAATTTTTTTTTCATTTTATCATCAAATTTAAAAAACATTATTACAAACTTTAAATGACATATTATAAAGAGTTAATTTTTTTATAACAAAAAAAAAACAACTTCTTTTATGGATATAACTAGGGTTGTTAACCGGAGGATTTCGTGCAATTCCGGAAAAACAACATTCTTTCGTAAGGAGATTGAGAACTAGGAATTACATTTTTTCATACCGAATGTTACAAAATATTTAAAATTGCCAATGTTCATTTCGCAAAAGCCACTTCCGAAATTTAGCATTTCGCAAGTTGACATACGAAACAAAACTATTTTGCAACATACGAAAGTAGCGGTTTCGGAAGTCGCACTTGCGAAACAAACATTTTCGCCAAACGACGTTTTGAAGTCTATAAAGAAAATTTGTTTGCCAGACTGATTTTAATTGTAAAAATTAACATCTTTAAATCCCAAAATGTTTATAATGAATTTTTATTTTCAGTATAATAACATATTAAATTTTTATGGTTTAATTTTAGAAATATTGATAAAAAATAAAATTTCTTTCGAAACGAAAGTATTTCGGATCACAACATACGAAAGAATTCTTAACGGAAATAAACTTACAAAACGTGTCATAATAAATATATATAACGATGTTTTTTGAATTCATTACGTATATTAAAAATAAGAATTATGGGTAGAAATATACATGTTTTTTTTTTTTTAAGCATATGAAATTTTTGAAACAGGTTCGAATATGCTTAAGCAAATAGTAAAAAGAGGCTCAAAAATATGCTTTAGCTTAAGCATATTTCTGATAAAATAAACCATTTCAATATTTTCTAAAAGTGTGCACATTACTAAAGTTCTAGCAGATTTTAAAGGTATGTAGAGTCCTGTTTGAATACGCTTTTCGAAGTATAGATCTTAGAAAATATTGTTTTTCAATTTTAATAAGATATAAATTTAAGTATAAGATCTTATAGTTCAATCAGTTAGATACGTGATAATTTGCCGCAGAGATCCGGGTTCGCATCCCGCAGCCATTGTAACTTTTGTTCATTAAACTCTTTTTACTTAAGATAGCATTTTTTGACCTCCATGTTCTATATTACAGATCTTTCGTCACCTTCATAATATTGACAACCTCTCTTCTGTTAGTTATTCTTTTAAGATTGAGTTCATTGTGCTTAATTCTACACGTTTCCCTTGCTTTAATAAGTTCTACTTAAACTATGATGAAATGTACGTAAAACAAATTTTTCAAATAATATAAATCATTTTGCTTTAAATCTTGTGCTTTTTGTACTAGATATCTGTCCTAAACACTTTGTAATAATTTCTAGCTAACTCTGAGTCTAATATAATCATTTCTGAATATAATTTCCCTGAGGCTCCTACAGCCTATTGTGTTCCATTAAAAGTAACTAGTTTTCGAGTCCAGATATTAATTATAAGCAACTAAAGGTTCACATTACTATACATTTTCCTGATATATAGAATCCTATTTGCATACGTATCATTTTCTGTAAATTCTGTTTTATATAGTTTCTTAATTATATAATAAATAAATAATACTATTCACTTAGTTGAATGAACGTATAGCTCATTCAGTTAAGACATTTGGTTGCGGAGACCCAAGTTCACATCCCGCTGTTTCACATATATTTCTTCTCTTTTTACTCTTTCTGATATCATTTACCTTTAGAGAGATCTCTCGTTCTTTATAATAAAGTATTAAATTGTTTATCACACATCCTCTTTATACTTTTTAAAAAGAAAGGCATACTGTTTATCTGTTCATTGAGAGTCCAACTTAACAGGATTTTACTGTATATATATGTGTATATATATATATATATATATATATATATATATATATATATATATATATATATATATATATATATGTATATATATATATATATATATATATATATATATATATATATATATATATATATATATATATATATATATATATATATATATATATATATATATATATTAGGTATATTTGTATAAACATTTGAAGAATCATTTGACAACATTTTTTTATAATTTTATTATTTATTATTTAAACTGTTAACAGTTAATATCTTAAATATATCGTAACATAAAATCTTTTGCGTCTTTTTCGTAACTGCACATTCCGGAATGCATCTTCCGTAAGGAACTATTTTGTAAGTATTCTTACGAAATGATTTGTTTCGCAAGTTTTCTTTCGCAATGCTTTATTACGGAAGTTTATTTATTTATACTTTCGTATTGCGCGTTACGGAATGTGCATTTTTGCATGTGCAACTTCCGCAATAACAATTCTATTACGGTAGATAAAGATGAGAAATTTTCGCAAGTTTTGTTTTTTGGCGAACAACCCTAGATATAACTCTATTTTTTATTTTTATTTTTGCTTCAATTTACGCTTGAAGCAATATATCTTTTGCAATGTCTTTGTTTATATTTATAAGTTTTATTTTGCAAAATATAATTAAAAAAGTTTAGAAAAATAATATTTTATAAAAGTTTTATATAATAGCTATATATATATATATATATATATATATATATATATATATATATATATATATATATATATATATATATATATATATATATATATATATATATATATATATATATATATATATAACGGATTGTGCGACATCAAAAAAGTAAAAACAGAAATTTCCTTATAATTAAAAAAAAAAATTTGATTAAAAAAGTTATTTAAATTAAAAAAATTACTTTTTTTTTCCCTTGGTTTTTCTTCCTCTTTTTCTATTTTTTCCAAAAAATCAAATTCCTTGTAAACATCTTATAACTTATAACACTGCATCAAAAATATTCATAAAGTGTACATTTAACTTTTTTGTCTTAAGGCAGGTGAAAGCGCAACTGTATACATTTTTTAATAAATACTTCTTAGAAATATAAATCTTTGTTTGTCACACAAAAAAAGTGCTTTTAAAGTAATTAACTTGAGTTTTTTTTTTTGCAACAAGTAATATTTTTTGTTTGTTATTAAATTTTTAAAAGTAAAAAATTATTATTTGTGAAGTCGCAACTTGATAAAATAATGAAAAAAAAAAACGAGAAGAATATATTTTAATTAATTGATACAAATTTTGAGAAAAAAAAGAAATTAAATTATGGTAAATGATAATAAAAAAAAGTAAATTTAATTATTTCAAATTAAAAAAAAAAAAAATTGAACCAAAATAAACATACCACAATATGCACATTTAAAAATTTTTTTTTTCTTAATTAGTTAAATAAACTTGTTTTGCAATAATTTATTTTATTGCGGTAGTTTAAAAAAGTTAAATTTACCATTAAATTATTACTTTTAAAAAGTTAAGTTATTGTTTCATTTAATTTTATAATACTGGTATGTCAATCTAAAAAGTACTAATAAAACCAAATAAATTGTAGTATTTTAGAACTAATTAATAATGAGTAGTATGCCTAAGCTTTCTCCTTGCTGTTATGGCAAAGCATTAAAGGAACAGTGCTATCTTATAAAGTTTAACAAGTTAAAAAAAGTAAATGTTACCAAAGATAGCCTAGACTAAACCAAGAGCTTCTTTCTTTGAGAAGCAAAGTAAATCCCATAAATTTTATTTGTAACTATCATGAGAAAGTTTACTTGTTGAGGTATGAGAATGAACATCGAAAGTATTATTGTAATCTTTTTAACAAGCACGCAAAAAAAGTGAAAAATAAGTTTTAATATTTAAACTAATACCTTAATTTAACACAAATACCTTTAGTAATAAATAAATGTGAAACAATATTTAATAATTATTTTCTTTACTGTGTAGATTTTCTTAGAGTCTTTCATATGCCACAGTCTTTCATATGCCAAAGATTTGGGTTTAATACCTGGTCAAAAAATGTGTACTAGTTGCAGAAAAACCCTGCATTGCAAACATCATAATACAAAAGAAAATGAACTCCAAGAAAAATAAATTTATGTTGACAACCATACATTAAAAGAAGATCTTAATTTAAGTATGGAAGTTTTGGCTGTTGCCAATGGGCTAGGTTTAAACATAGCTGCTCTTAGCAATTGGACCACCTTCAAAAAAATGTTTGAAAAAGACAAACAAAGATTTAGACAATATTATGATTCAAATTAAGTCAAAATTTGACAAAACATTTTCATAATCCAAAAAAATCACACCTTTTACACTCACTCCAGACAGTTGGTTAATAGAGAAAACTCAGAAATATTTTTTGACTTCAAAAAGATCTGTAGTACAAGCCAGAGAAATAAGAAAAAAAAGTGGAATACTATTAAAACTTTCCCAAAAAACAGGTAAAAAACTTAGCTAAATTGTAATTGCAGAGGTGTTTCAGTTCTATCAATGAAATGAGTATTCAAGGGTTTGTCTAGGAAAAAAAGGGTTTATTTCAGTTAAAGTAGTTGATATAAAGCAACACATTCAAAAATGACTTCTTCTAGTCAATATGAGAGAATTTCATATTGAGTTTAAAAGAAACATAATTATCTTAATTTTAATTTTCAAAATTTTTTGAGCTAAGGCCCAAGTGGTGACCCAGCAATATTTTATTAAGAAATTTAATAAAACTTTTAAATTTTTAATGTTATTTTACTGGGATTTATTTTGTAACAGTTTTTTTATAAGCGCTATTTTATGTCTGATAACGATCTATTCTAATCAGATCTAATTACTATTCTATTCAGATCTAAATAAATATTCGAAAAAACATAGAAAATATTAGACTTCTGTTATTTATGTTTTAAATGGAATGACTTCTAAAAAAAATTTAAGAAAGTTATTTGGATTTTTTAATTTCCCATATGAAAATTTTGAGTTAACCATAGAAATTTGCTGAAAGGGGACAAAAAAATGGTTAGACTTAACAAAGTTCGAATTATCAGAGGTTCAAATTAAACAGAGATTTTTAATAATAATAATCAATTAGTTGATTTCAAGAGATTAAATGAAACAATTCAAGATTGGACTTAATGGAAATGTATTACTAACTCATTATCAAAAAAAAGATTTCGGTCCCTTACTGTTCAAGATATTGCGATTTGAGAAATTATATGTAAATCAGGGAAATTGAAACAAAGAGCTGAATACTAAAACTTTCAAGTTTTATCCTAATACTAATAAGCTTTTTAACTTATGTAAAAATTAGCAAAATAAAAAAAATAGGATATCATTTTTTTTGTTTTTTCTGCTAACTTGACATAGAGTAAATTCAACAAGAAAGTAAATGTTATCTAACAACATGAATATCCTTCAGATAGAATCTCTTAAAGATCATCTTGAAGATAATAGAGAAATATTAATAACTTGTCTCCATCATGAACACGTTTTTTGAAGGGGGTATGCAACAAAAGTAATATGATGCTGCAATTCATATAAAAATATATATGCCAATAAAAAAAAGTTAATAAGTGTATTGAAATTTTTTATTTTTCAAATTTATACTGAATAGCATTGAAGTGATACTTTGTAACTAGGTTCTATTTTCTCAATAATTACAGCTTTTTTTTAGCTAGCTACTGAATATGTAGATTATACACCAGACTTTTTTGAGCTTTGTTAAGATTTTAATAAACATTAAAATTTCATTTATTTTAATTATCTGACAGAAGGTTATGCCCACAATTCTAATATAAATAAGCAATTAAGTAAAATTGCTAATTAAGATTGATGATGATATGAAGTAATAATTTTCCTAGAATCAACAAAATCATTGCTAAACAGTAGTTTTTAAGAACTTTAAATATGTAATTAAAACATTCATTTATTCTGATTCTCTATAAATTCTTCATTTAGAAACAAAAAGATAAAAAAAGTTGAAGAAACATTTACTATGAAACTTGCAACAGTTGTTAAATAGTGATAGTTTTTGTTGTTGCAACAAAAATTATCACTATTTGGTGCAACATTTTTGATGCCAATAAACTTGCTTCAACAAAAAGAATTTCTATTTGATGCAGAATGTTTGGTCAGAAATTAAACACTAACAACTTTATTGTAAAATAGCCATTTTGTAAAACAGCCATATTGTAAAACAGCCATTCAACCAAAACAACATTTAAAAGAGTACAATGTGAAACCAAAAAATAAAACTAAAATTTAATTTGAAATTTAATTTTTTTAAATAAAAAACAAAACAATAACAGCAGCAACAACAACAAAATTAATAATAAAATACCTTTGAACAATTCCTGTTTTAATCTTCAATTGACGAACTCTTTGATCTTGAGAGCTCATTTTCAAATAATTTTTTATGTTTGTATAACTTAAGCAGTAACTATGTTTAAAGCATAAAATAAATAGCGAGTAATTTATAACTAAATTGATTTTTTTCAACTTTACATGCCAAAATTAAATAAGATCAAAGTTATTTTTAAGATGAATAATTTATAAATAGTTACTAGATAATAGATAAATAGATAAATAGTTGTTTAAATAGATAAACAATAATTTCCAATGATCACTTATTTTTAGATGATAAATAATTACCTGAAATAAAAATACAAAACCTTACAGTTCTATACATTAACAATACAAATCACTATTTTTTAACTATTTTTTACTTAATACTTGTTTATTTTGGTGTCTATTATTCTTTATGACGGTGTATACGAATACTATACCGGACCACGCCAGACTACACCGGTTCACACCAGCTACAGCAGACCACAACGGACCACATCGAAGTCTTTTATCATCGTTTATATCAAAATTAGGACCATTTTTATGGAATAATATGGTTTTAAATACTACTAATAATTTTTCTCAAAAACTATAAATATACTTATATACTTTAAAATTTTTGGAAATCTTATTTTCTTTATTTTTTTATTTTTAGTTATTTATTTTTGGTTATTTATTTAACATGTTCAAATTGAAATCAACAAGGTAATTACTTTTTTGTTTTATTTTTATTTTGTTTAAATTCGTATCCTTCCAGGTTATATTAATAGGAGTATAAACCACAATACTATATTGTGTTATAATAAATATTATATTTTGAAACATAAAATAAATTTAGGGTCAATTGGTCTAACGATTAACATCACCAATAACATATAGAGCGCTTATTTAATAGATTGCCTACTTACGTTATTAAAAACGTTATTTTTATCACTTTATGCCAAGCTATCATAATTGTGTTATTTTGCAAAATAAATATAAGTTTAACTTATTTATGTAAAAATTTCTGAAGCAATTTTTTAATAGGTATAATTTAATAGCATGTCTGTCTGAGCCAAACTATTAACACAATTATGATATGTGTACTTATAGATCAAATATCAAATAATCATACTTTGGGCCAGTGCAACACAGTTTTTCAAACATTACCTTAAGAGTTTTTTTAATTAGGAGAGTATTCAATTGCTTTATTTATTTGTGTACATCGCCGTAAAGATAGATCTGGCGATAGTCCAATATTTATTGGACCATTTTTCATTAACAGTCACTCGGATTTAAAGAAAAATAAAAATATATTACACTTTACCAATTATTATAAGTTTTAAATAATCTGTCTAGAAATCATACACGGCAAAAAAATCTTTGTAAAAACACCTACGAATAGTGATCTTGCCAAATAAAGCGCTTGCTTTAGAAGCAGGAGATCAAGGTTCCGAAGCTCTGGAAATGTCCGTGCTCTGGACATTTCCGTGCCTCCTTCATTACCGTGACACATTCGTGTCACGGTAAGGAAGGAGGCGTGAACTTCCTGGTTAAATGCACTTCCGCGGTGCTCTGTGACAAGACCATTAGGTCTTCTTGGGGCACCTAAATAACTGAAAAAAAAAAAAAATAAAAAAATACCGAATACTGAATCACTTAAATATTTCGTTATTATACTTGGTTATTATACATTAAATTTTTTCAACTATAGTTATGTATAAAAGTCATACTTTTATACATAACTATTCAAAAAAAATTACAAAAATAACCAACTCAGGTATATCTTTCATTTCTGAGGTAAGTTGCTATAGATAGATATAGCACAAAAAACTCCAAACTTATTAAAAGAGATACTTAACTACAATTTGAACTTAAAACATGGGCTGTTAGCCCATAAAAATGTCAGTTTATACGGTCGTCTTTTTTATTGGGAGTCTGAATAAGTGCAAATATCATAAGTGCGAACAGGCGTAGGGCGAAGCAGTTGTAAATATTGGTATATTTGTGAACTAGTATAAGTGCGAACTGCCATTAGTGTGAAGTAGTTGGAAAAGTTGCCATAAGTGAGAACTGGTACAAGTGTGAATTAATAAGTGGAAATTCTATGCCAATGTTTTCAAATTCATTTGACTCACTTGTGCCAGTTTTTGCAACTGGTTTGCAGTTCTAACAGTTCGCACTTATGCCAACTCGCACCTATGCTAATCTTTGCAAATTCTTTCGGCATACTTATGCCAATTTATACATAGGGATCGTCGATAAAGGACGTCACCATTTTTTTGTACAATTTTTGACTCCTCCCCCTCCCTCTCCCTTTGTCATCGGTTGTCCTTATTTCCTATACCCCCTTTAAAGTGATGTCATAAAATTGGGACCCCCTCCTTTTATTTTTTAAAACAAAATCCCTTTGTAATTTAAGCATTTTTATTGAAATTTTTCACATGATTTACATTTTTCTGTGTTTGAATATCATTCAGTTGCTTTTGAGTATTTCCAGGTATGTTTCATTTGTTTATTCTTGAAAGCCTCCCTGAAAAAAAAAATTTTTGTTACATAATTTATACAAACCTTATTCTATATATTAAATTTAATCAACGCGTGTCATGGGAACATGCCACATTCTTCATCCATCCAAGGATTTTTTAAATAATTGACAATTGATACCATTGGAAAAGGGCAGTCCGGTTCGTCTAAAATAGTCGCATTTGAAATATTAAGGCCCTCCGTTTCAATTTCGTCCTCATCGAACAATTCAGCAAAGGCCGCGTTTTCTTTTACCTTAATTACGGCCATTAACTCTCTGCTGCGTTTGACGCTAATGCGAGTAGATCTAACTCGCAAAAGGGTAATAGGCATTTGGTTAATAAAATTGGAATATGCAATGCTGACATGCTTTTTTATCAAGACTTGGGAGGCAAAGTACAAGTTACAATGCTTACAGATTCCCTGAGACAAACCTGATTGAACAGAAGAACAAAAAAGATCGTACAGAAGAAGTTTGAATGATTTCAATGATCGAGAAATGATCCTCTGAATTTTGAAGGCGATAATAAAAAATACAAAAAGAAAATGATTCTTGCTGTTGACGTCTGAAACGACTACAGCTTTCAAACCATGCCATCTTCTAACAGATTGAAATTGGTGAAGGCAGAAATCAACCGGGAGTAACATGGAAATAAGAGCTCTGTTTCAAAGAATAATATCCGGGATTCTCAAATTTTACAATTTGCCTGAAATATTGGCTTGTGCGCACATGATGCAAACCATTCCTGATCCTTCAATAAAAGGTGACGAGCATCGAGCTCCGTCTTGCCGTCTGGATCGATATACTCAACCACCGTTGGAAACTTGTCAATTACCAGACTTTAAGCATAATTAAAATTTTGTTTTCCAAAAGAAGATCCACTGTCCTACTTTAAATGTAAGTTGCAATGCAGATAAATTAACTTTTAGGTCTTGCTATATTTATTGTAATTTGATAAAGAGTTGATATTAAAAATGAATTTGAATTCCTTAAGAGTCTGGAAGAATTCCATAATGATTATCAGTAAAATTCTATCCTCCTAAATCAACAATTTCCACATTTCTTATAGTTGTTGTACGAAGAGGATCATCAATGTGACTTGAATGAAGATTATTTTGGGCTTGCATCAACTTGGCTTGAACCGACGTATGTCTTTCCTTCAAACAATTAGCTCTATTATGGCATTAACCAAGAATATAAAACACTTCTGCTAAGATCGTAGCCTCTTTTTTCGAGTTCAGCACCAAACTTATCCAACAACTTGAAGCTCCTCATAAAATATTTAAAAAAATATAAGTAAATATATTTTATCTTGACTCCCTCCACCCTCCTCCTCCTACATCATGACGTCCTTATGGATGGCTTCTTATGCTCATTCGCACTCATGCCAGTTTTTGAAACTGCTTTGCATTTATGCCAGTTCGCACTTATGAAAGTTTGCACTTACGCGAGTTTGCGCTTACGCAAGTTTGCACTTATCCTGTTTGCACTTATGAAATTCGCACTTATTAAGTAACCCCTTTTTATTAATACACGCTCCAAAACAAGCTTTAAGGGATTAGTTAAAACACAGCAAGAAAACCAAAAACGTTTTTTAAATGCTTTGAGAAATATTAAGTCAGTGAACGGTTATTCCTTCTCAGTGAATGGCTGCTTGATACGAATAAGCTGCAGTGAATGGCTGCTTGATATGATAACAAAAAGAAATGTTAATAAAAACGATCAAACCAATCTCTACAGAAAATATGCACACATATGAAGAAGTTTAAAAAAATACCGTTCGCTTAAATTAGATAGCAAACTCTTACAAATTTTAATAAAACTGTGGTCGCAAAACGCCGAATAAAACGTGTTAAATTTTATTTGCTATTACTATTCGGAATTCGGCTGAACAGTTTGCAATATTCGGCCGAATGCCGTATACCGAATAGTCACCAAATATTCGTGACATCTCTAGCGATTAGTGATTCGGAAAAATTAAGCGGACTTGGCATTTTATAGTTTAATAAAATGTGACGAAAATCAAATAATAAGGTATAGAGAGTAAAATAGAATATTCTAATATAATAATATAATGTTGTATAATTTTTCATAATTTTTCAGTTTCAAAATAATTTAGAATTAAAAGTTATTAAAGTCGTAGTAACAGTAGTGTAGTGAACATAAAAAATTAAAATAATCTAAAGAACTTTAAACTGATGCAATTTTACAAATGAATAAGTGGTTTTAAAAATAGCATTTGTTACATTTTTTTCATGAAATAAATTTTGAATGTTTTGTGTTATTTGTCTTTTGTATGTCGATGTATGTCTTTGAGAAAGTGACTAGTCCATAAAAATGCCATATGAGTCAAAAAGGGGACTGATACTGTCATTAAAACAAATCTACTCGCGCTGCGACATGTGGTGAAACAGAAACAATATTTCCCCCAACAATTTAATTTTTTTAATTTTTTCATTTAGTTAAAGTACTCCAAGAAGACCCTACAATCTTATCACGGAGACCTTACCAACGTTGCAAAAATACAAAATTTCCTTTCTTAACGATATCGCAATACCATGCAACTATGTGGTTTTGTGTGTAGCCTCACTTATAAATGTTGAAATAAAATAAAATGGGTACTTATTCTTTTATTATTTACTTACTCAATACTTATAAATCAAGCATTGAAAACAATCAAAATTTTAGAAAACAAAAGAGTAAAAAACCTAAACGGCTATAAACAAAATATATTATTAAAAGAAGTAAATTGAAATAGTTGCAACATAGCAACTACGCTTAGAAAATATTATGCTCATTAGTATATTATTTATAGTAACGCCTTATTGAGTAATTTTTTGTGTTCACAAATACTTTTGATAAGCTGTCTGTTATTATAGTATCTTTTTTTCTATTTGAAAGAAGACAAAAATTTCTGTTTTAAGAGCACTACTTAATTTTGAAATCAAAATGGAACAAGATATTTTTCTTTAATAACTATTTAATAAAGATATTCATTGTAAACTGTCAAGATATAAAAACCGTAAATCAAGAGCTTGCCATAAACTGTATTTTTTATGAATGCGAAAAAGCTATAGTTTGCAAGCTTTTTTAACTTTGAATTGAATATCTCAAAAAAATAGATATTGACAGAAGTTGAAACTTCTAAAGAAAAAAAGAATTTTATAACTAAAACTGTACTAGGAGAAATAGTTTAAATGTTACATGAACATTAGAGTGGAGAAAAATAACTTATTTTAAAATACACTTATTCTTCCTCACAAAAAATTTGAGTTTTAAGCTTCTTCTTATTAAACGACCTAAAAGTGGCAAACCAAAAGTTTTTTTTCTATTGTTTAAATTTATATGGCAAATACTGTCAAAAAACCATATTGCCTTTCCCGCACACTCAATAATATAACTGTCAGTTGGATGTCAAAAAGTAACTGAACTTGCTTGTAAAATTAACTGTGCAGAACTTTTATGTAGTTTGTTTTTTATCGTATATACACTAAAGAGATAAATCGTACACTAAAGAGATAAATCGTACACTAAAGAGATAAATCGTACACTAAAGCAATAAATCGTACACTAAAGAGATAAATCGTACACTAAAGGGATAAATCGTACACTAAAGAGATAAAAAGTCTGAGTTTCTTTCTATAATTTTGGTAAAAAGATTTTTATTATTATTATTATTTTTTCTGTTTTTTTATTCAGTTTTGAGAAAAAAATACCTAAGATCATTTAAATGAGTTTTTTTTTGTAAAGGTACTTTAGTCGGACTTAAAGTAACTCCATATCATAAAAAAAAACTTTCTTTTTTTTTATTAAAAAAAAAAAATAAATAACTAAAGAAACATATATCAAGAAGTCCTTACGGTCTTATCACAAAGCACCGCGGATGAGCATTCAATTGGAAGTTCACGCCTCCTTACTAACCGATTTTGCAAAACTTGCCCAGTGGAGTTTGAACCACGGATCCTTTGTTCCTGGAAGTAGCATCTAAACATTTTGACATATGTTGAATTACCATCCAAAATAAACTAAAGCTAAAATACAATCAAAACCCAGGAAATCTTACAAAATTTACTGCTTTGTAAGAAGCTGCTTTGGCTTCTCATATCTTGGCAGCGTTTGAGTTTGGGTTCCCTATGGATAAATAGGATTTTAGGTTTATTGTGAAGGATTACCTTTCTTCCTAAAGAAAGATTACTGCACAGTTTAGAAATAATTTCCCGGAACTAGAATGGAGTAAACTATTTTTAAAAAAGTACCTTACGCTCACTTTTCCGTTTGGCAACCAAAATAAAATACAATCGTACTGCTATTAACTTAAAAAAATTATAAGTAGTTTTTTGAAAACCTCACCCAAGTTGTTACAAATGTGACAGCAATGATGATGAGACAAACCTAGGATTGATTCATCATAGTTGTATATATTTACTGCTGATGGTAACCTAATCCGCAAAAAAATTATATGTCGGAGAGGCTGTAAATACCTTGAAAGAGGAATAAACTCATCAAAGTCTATTATTTTAGCCGTGTTTTGTGGCAACTCTGCTGGATTTACAACGCCACTTTACGTTGTCTACAAAACAGAAAATCTGTGGTCAACGTGAACCAAAAACGGTTTAAATAAAGTTAAATAAATAAACTATAATTCGAAAATAACCTTTTATCGGAAGGAGGGGAGTGTATCATACACCCCCACACACCCTCTCCCTAAAATCGCTTCTGAGTGTAACATCTAACAGTGAATATAAGTATAAGCTACTTTGGTATTGTGGTTTAAACATTTCTCATAAGTTTTTTTTTTTAGGTTATTTAGGTGCTCCCAGAAATCCTTACGGTCTTATCACGGAGCACCGCGGAAGAGCATTTAACTAGAGGTTCACACATCCTTCCTTACCTATGTCGCTTATTGGGCTAGAGACGGCTTCGAACCCCGGACCTCTGGGTTCTGAGCCAGAACTTTAACTGCTGCACCACGGTTGCTCGATATATAACCTACTTTAAATCTGGCTAAAACAATTATTTTTAAATATCAAATATTTATATAGAGCAGTTACCAACCTACCAATTTAGTTATGGTTTTAGTTATTATAGAACAAAAAAAAAATATTTAATAAAATATACATATACATATAAGTTTTTTGTATTATTTCTTGATATAGATCGAAGGGCATTTGTTTTAACAATATGGAGGTAATTCCTCAAAATAAATTTTAAGTAAGTAGTTGTTTTAACGTTATGGAGGTATTTTATTTACATCCCGTAATTTGTAAGTAAATGAAACAAAACAGCACAACAAATATATATAGCTTAAAGATACACAAACCTTTTAAACCACAAAAAGTAAATTTGTTTTTAATCTATTTTGTTAATCAAATTATTTTGAATAGAGCAAAATTGATCGTTAAAACAAAAAAAAGTTTCAAAATTTCAGGAAAACTTTTTTCAGAAGTCTGTGAAGTAAGAACTTTTAAGTAAAAAAATGCAAAAATGCCTAGTTTAGCAAGAAATCAAGATAAAACCGAAAAGACTTTTATGAAAAAAAACTTTTTGCAGCCGTGGCGCAGTGGTAGCGTACTTGCCTCAGAAACGTAAGATCCGTGGTTCAAACCCCACCTCTGGGCAAGTTTTGCGACATCGGTTGGGAAGGAGGCGTGAACTTTCTATTAAATGCTCTTCCGCGGTGCTTTGTGATAAGACCGTAAGGACTTCTTGGGGCAACTAAAATCAAGATAAAAAAAAAAGACAAATAGACATCTCACAACCTTTTTGGAGGAAATGTTTCAAATTGTCTATGGCCAAAAAATCAAATTTTATGACATAAGTGTTCTCCAAGGTATTAGTGAAACACATAGAACTCCTTTGAGAACGCGCTATGAAGGTCATCAAGTTGAACTGTTACAGCTTTATCAGTTTGAAAAGATTTATGTTAAAATACTCACAAGAGGAAATTATTGTGAATGCTTGGTTTTCTGTATTGGCTGTTTGAAATTGGAAGAAAAGTACCCTTTTGAAACTGAAAAAAAAAAAAAAAATGTCTGACAGAAGGTGCTCTAAATGTTTCTCTGATTGATAGAAGGCTACCACATCAGTGCTCAGTTGCGCAGTTTAGAGAAGAAGTTTTTCCTCATGGAACCATTTGATTTCAAGAAGCCAAAGGTCGACAAACATTCCCTTTAACTCAATGTAACAAAATATGCTAATCTTATTAGAGAAAACAACTTTTCAGGGAAAAATCAGTTGTAACAACTATAGATCTTGCTCAGGTATAAATAATTTCAGGCTTGTCCAACAATGTGATCAGAAAGCTAGCGCAAACAATCAACAATGTTAGCACAACCAAAGTTTTGGAGCCATAAATAGTTAAAAAATTTCAAGAATTTGGAAAAAATCTTGAAGACAGTTTCACTCAAATATCAATGTCATTTACAAACTCCGAAAATCATTCTCAAGCTACACATTGTAACACATTGTTACACATTGTAAGAGCCTCAACTCCCTAGCTCAGATTTACTTCGTGACATCATCGTTAAGTTGGGGATTAAAGGAGTGGAGGATTTTTAAAAGTCTGTCTTTAAAAGTCTTGGAGTTTCTGAATTGGAACCAGAGCACAATAATTGTTACCAGCAAACGCTTGCTTACGTCCCAAACATCAAAAGATACTGGTGTTAAAAACAACTTCTTGTGGTTGTGGCTGAAGGCGTTTAAAAAAATTACACAAATATATTTGTGTAATTTTCTCAAACACCACCATTCTTCCCCTTTTTGACATCCAGAAGTTGAAACTCGTAATCTATTGTGATATGAAATTGGCTAAGACTCTATGTGACCAGCAGGACCATAATTCTTCTAATTCATGCACATTAGAGTTATGAAAAAAAAATTTTTTTTTGGCCTGTAGTAGGAATAAATGAAATTTTTAATACTGATTAAGAAAATTTTATTTATTTTGTTTAATTTATAAAAAAGTTCCTGCACCAAAACACCATATGATGTCTTATGCCTTATAATACTAAAAATATTTCTAAAACTTTTAAATAAAAACCAATTTTTTTAAAATTTATAGCAATAAAACTAACATTTTTTAACAAAAATTGGAAAAAAGCCCTTTTTAAGACGTTTATAAACAAAATCTTCTTTAAGAAGGTCACATTTGATAAAATTTTTTTTTTGTAAAATCTTTCTAAAGTTTCACTTCTTTTGAAGCCCAGCATGATATAATTTGAAAGAAAATCCTTTATGGTAAAGTATAACACGTACTATATTTTTGGACGACTTCGTGCAAAAAAATTTTTTTAAATTAGTTCTAATAATAATTTAAAAATAATCTGGTCACAAAAGACCAGATTATTTATTAATAATCTAGTCACATTATTTGTGACACAAAATTTTGCAAAAATATTTTCAGTCATAACTCTAGTGCACATGGTGTACAACTGAAAGTTGAAACCTTGCAAACTGTGGTACTTCAAGAACTTTTGAAGGACGTTTTTTTATTTAAAACTGTCAACCCATGTCTTCTCTACAGCAGGTTCAAATATCAAAAATGCCAAGAAGTTTGGAAATATCATTCATGAGTTTATTCTTTTACTTGTAAATTCTGCTTTGGTAATAGGTCTTACACCACCAAAAAAGAATTTTTTATTTGGTATCGTAAATCATCTTTTTCAGATTTTCAAATATGTATGGCAAAAGCTGACGATTGAATTTAAGTTTTACACCTAAAGCAACAGCCCTTTTATGAGGTAATTTTTTCCATAACTGAAACCTTGCTAATGTTGTATCTTTTTGTTTTAGCAAACAAATTGCATTTTGATTGAAAAAAAAAAATTGTTTGTTAAAAAAGAAAAAAAATTGATGATTTCAGATTCTTTTTAATCTCTGCCGATTGGAAATGTCACACCTAAGGTTTATACAGTATTTTTTTTATGTCAAAGACTTTGTCCGACAGAAAAAGATTTAGCTCAATATTTACAGCAAACAGAAACATGTACCGTTGGTTTAAATTTTTTTTTTTTTTTTGTAGTTGTTTAGGTTCTCTCAGAAGTCCTTACGGTCTTATCACAGAGTACTGCGGAAGAGCATTTAACAGGAAGTTAATGCCTCCTTCCGTAACAATGTTACTTGTTAGGCTAGGGCTGGCGTCGAACCTCGGATCTCTGGGATTTGAGCTAGAACTCTAACCACTGCGCCACGGCTGCTTCACACTGGAAAAGATAAAAATTCAAAAAACACTTGAAAAGTTCAAAACCTACTTCTGCTACATTCTACATACTAACTTGGTATTTTTTATTCCACAGCAAATTCACAGATTTAGTGTCTCTTTATCAAAGCTAAAATATCACTTTCTATGCTACTTTACACCTTGCAACAACCATGTTCGTTCTTAGTATCAGTTCAAGCATTGCTTTAACTTGAGTGGTTTCTTGCAAATTAGCTAGAGTAGAAACACCTAACAACTTATCTTTCTGTGTTTTTCTTGTATTCAGAAACTTATCTTTCTTGTATTCAGAGTATTTCATTGGGATCTCGGATCTTATCTTTTAAAGATTACCATCCTAATGTAAAACATTATTTTTAAAGGGTTTTATTTCGTTGTCTCCCTGACACGGAGACAGTGAAATAGAACTCGCTTAATTTCGTCCGCATTTTAATACGGATTAACGGAACTAAGGGTGGAATGCAAGAAGCAAACTTGAGTTAAGTTCGACTTGAACTTTACTTTGTTTCCAATAGCGGCAGAGTATTTTCGAGGGGAAAACCCATACTCTGTCGCTATTGGTTGCAATGTAAAGTTCAAGTCGAGCTCGCTTCTTGCATTCCACCGTAAACCTATAAAATCTAGATGTAAAAACAAAAAAAGCATATTACGGCATGTTTAAATAAGCTCCTCCAGTTTTGGGTTGTTATGATATTTAATGTCGTATAGCAAAAAAAGTTACATTGCCGTAAACATATAGGGCTATGGCCCTTACCGCCTCCCCCACCCTACACACATATGTAAAGTTAGTCATTATTGTAGTAACATTAATTTGTTTTTCATGATATACTTCAATGAATATGTCTTTAAAACGAAAGTTGCCTGGTGCGGAATGGAACCGTCTTAAATGACTAAAGGAAAGATTGAAAGGGGTCGATACAAATTGGACTATTACTTTTTTTTTTATACAAGAACTGTTGTCTAATTAACTTCACTTAGCACTGCCTCTACTTTTTAAAATACATCTTATGGTAGCTCTGTAACTGCCGCTACTACTGCATTTTTATTAGACACTACTTCAACATCTAGCGGTTTGACAATACTTTTATCTCTTGCTAATCCTGTCGCTACTGCTACTAATTCTTCTTCTGTTGGCTCTACGTCTACTGTTACTTCGGCAATCACGAGTTTGCTTAAATGTTTTATAAGGTCTCATACCATATAAAACTTGTTTTCAAAACCAAACTTTGTTTACTTTCATAAGCATTCCGCGTCACGAACGCATTTGAAAATATTATATTTGAAGGGGGATTAGCTTCTTCTTTCAACTTCTGTGGTTGTTTATTATTTTTATAAATAATAAATAACTACAGGAACATAGTAATTGGTACTACCAATCTGTTGAGTAACTTAACTTATATAGAAATTTTCGAAATACTATTCGATTTATATTATCGCATTTATTATATTTAAGCGATTTGCAATCCATGTACAACGTACCCATGCACGCGGCCAAAGATCTATGTGATCTTCTAGATAAACGTTTGAATGTGAGCAATACAGTTAGGAATACAGGATATTTGACACTATAAAATAAATTTATGGAACTCCTAAAAACATGCTATATTACTCTATACATAAGAGATACGTATTAATACAGAATCTTAAAAAGTTTTATCATTAAGAGACATTTTTGTTGCGCAGATTGCTTCCGCCCTCGTATTCATACCCCCTCCCCCACCACCAGTTTAAATGTTGTTCACGTCCATGAGTTATACTTACATAATAATTTATGTTCCATTTTTTGTAATTTTAAGGTGACACGGGAACTTGTTTGATAAATTCAAAAAAAAGTTCACTCTCCTATAACAGAAAGTTTGTCCTACCTGATTAAAAGTCTTAAAAGAAAAAAAAAAGAAAATTAAACAAAATTCGCGCGACAACCCAATTTTGTCCACGAGATATTATTATTCGCACAATTTATTTTCAGATTCTTTTATTTATTTTTGAGTATTTTCAAGATGAGTCAACGTCAGGATCCAAGTGATTTTCTAAAGCAAATTATTGGACGTCCAGTCGTAGTAAAGTTGAATTCTGGAGTTGATTACAGAGGTATTTTATTGATTGATAATGGTAGTAAATTATAATAGATTTTAGTTATTTTTGCAATTTTCCGTAAATTAAAAAAAAAAAAAAATTATTGTTAACCCAAAGACACATGGTTTCGTGAATAATAAATAGTTCAATCAGTTGAATAAATTTGTGATAAATCTTGTTTTAAATCATATCTATTTAAGTTATTTATCACTTCAAATTTTAAGTATACTTTGCAAAGTTTACTAACAAAGGGTTATTCCATATGAAATTACCTAATTTGTAAAAAATGCCCCAGAGTACCACCTCAAATTTGCTTCAAATTTTGACCACCCACAGATTTTATGAAAAAAACACAATCCTGAAAATTTCAGTTTGATTGGCTAAATCGTTCAAAAGTTATGATCAAATCAATATTGACCAAAATTAGAATAGTTTTAGTATCTGGAGCTTATAGTTGATTTTTTTGATTTTTGACAGACCATAACTTCATAAATAAAATAGGTGATTAAAAAATTTGTACAGTAATAGTTTTTTTTTTTTGAATACATAAAACATTAAATTGAAATGTTTTTTCAATTAACTATCAAGAGTTAAATAAAGTAACTTAACTTTTTCTTCCTTCAAACTTATAATTTAAACTTAAACTGTTATTTACCAAATATCTTTATTGTTTTAGTTCTTATATATTATTATATATACAATATTGTTTTGTAAAATGTTTTATATATAATCTCTTATTTATTAAATTAAAGAATTGCCTCCGGTTTTCCTACCTCTTTAATTTTTACATTACCTTAATATTCTCATTAAAGATTTAATTATTGTGCAAAGAAGACTTTTAAATAAATCTATTTTAATTTCTTCAAATACTTTTTTCATGAAAAAATATCCTATTATTGAATGGTTAGTTGTACGCCAATCAGTGACTTGTTACTTTTTCTTTTTCAGCATCAAAACAATTTTGAAAAATCAACAAAACATAGAAATGGAATAATTTGTTAAGTGCTTGTCCTTGTGCAGAATTAATCTCCAATGAATTTAGTGTTGCCATCATTAATGATAGTGCAAATTGAACTTTATAAAATGTTGTTAATTAAGGAAGCGTTGTATAGTAATCATTACATAAAAGTAACAATTTTGATTAACTCCCTAAAAACTTTAATGCAAACACTTTTTTAATCCATTTTAGGACTCCCAAAATTGTGGGGCTCTAGGTTGCAGCATAGTTGGCCTATAGGTAAATCCAGTCTTGCTAATAATATTAATAATGTTTTTGGACCTTGTCTAAAAGGAAGAGGGCGTCATTAGAAGAATTAGTCCAAATATGACAACAATAATCTGTACAAAATAGATATTTACAGAAGTAAAAAATGGAATAAAGGGTAAGAAAATGATGAACATAAAAGCAGGCATCAACGGGAAGTGAGAGCTTTGGCTCGGTTTACAGGAGCAATTTATGGCTTTTGCAAAAGTATAATTTTTTCCTACAAAAGTATAATTATTGTTGCAATTAAAATAAAAACACAAAGTCATTTTTATAAAAAAAATAATTAATTGCACAATAAACTGCATAACCATGCTTAACATGCATTAATTATGCTTGATAAACATGGATATAATGAAACTCTGATCTCTATGAATATTTCATAGACTGTATTTAGAATGGCCTCTTAATAGATTCAACATGGCATTGAATCTCGAGGAGCATAAATAAATAATAAATAACAATAAACTGCAATGCTTTTTAAAAGACACGGTTGTTGTACAAAAAAAAAAGAGCGTGGATTCAAATTTTGACTAGATTATACTATTTGATAAATATAAAATTACAGTCTAAATTATATTGATATAATATAAAATTATTTAACTGATAAAAAATAAAATTGTTACAGTCTAAATTAATTGTCTAAAAATTTTTATTTTATGTTATGAATTATATATTTTATATATTAATTACTTTAATATATCATTTACTTTTATTGTAGAACTTTTAATTGTAATGATTTTTAAAATGCTCGCATTCTATTACAATAAGAGCTCTTTGTCATATTTTTATCAAATAAGTAATGTTGTTAATAAATAAATGGATAGCTAGTATGAAAACACAAAGACAATGCTCGTCTAAAGAATATTTACACAACACAATAAATCACGCATGTTATGTATATATTCTTGTAACATAAACTTTACCAACATATGCTTGTAACAAGTATAAAACAAATTTTTTTAATTAAAAAACAATCTTTTTAATGAATAAACAGATAGCTTGGGCTAAAACCAAAAGCTCTCTTGCACTCATTTACTCCCGCCAAGGCCTGTAATAGTAAGGCAACCTTAGCAGATTCTAACTTTACAATGGACTGTAATCATGATTTCCACGATAGGTTAGTTATGAATATAATTTGAAAAGACCTAAGTAGCGTCCTCTTTAAATATGTTGCTATTCATCAACATAGGAATATCAGTTAGATTGCAATAATTGTTAGCAATAAACAAGTAAGTTTTGTTTGAATTTAAATTCACCAGCCACTGTAAATCTTAAGCTGCCACTAAGTAGAGATAAGATGCAAGATTGGCTGCTTGTTATAAGCCATCAAAAAGTCATGATCGTTTGTCCAGATTGGTGTATACAGTTGTGTCATTGGCAAATAGATCTTAGATTTTAGAGGGAAGATTATCAGGAAGATTATTAATATAGGTGAAGAACTGCACCAAAGATGGAACCTTTTTTTGTTTCCCAGAAATTACTTAAAGAAATGAAGTGTTTAGAAATAGAATGAGAGAATGGAAGTCCATATTGATTGTCAGCGAGTAAGTTGTAATCTCCATATGATTTATTAGATGTTTGTTATTTAAAAATGTAAAGTCTTTGCTAGTAATAATAAGAAGATTGGAGATTAATTTCAGAGTGATCTCTAGAGTTTTTAAAAGACTTTTTTAAAGAGATTTACAGATATACAGAGATTTTTAAAATTCAGAGCTAAAGATGCCATTTTCCAGCCAGCAGTAAAACATGTTTCAGAGATTTTTTATAACTTGTTCTAATTTATATCTATTATTCATCTCTATTTATAGAAGCAGTTAGTTACAAAAGCCATTACAGTCAAGGCCTGTAATGGCTTTTTTTTTAAGGATTTTTTCAAATTGTTACAACTTCTCAACCCTTCAGTTTAGAAATATTTTAAGTTCTTTACAAATAGTTCTGCTTTATTCTTGGGAGTAAATAAAATCAGAGAGAATAAAGATACCATTTACATCAGAGAGAAAAAAAAAAGACACCAGAGACCATCAAGAAAATCAAAAAGAGTCCCAGTCAGTCATAGGTTATTCAAATAGATTATATTGATAAGTAAATAATCAGGCAAAGCATAGAAATGTTAGAGTCTTTGAAAAAATAATAATTAGCCACCAACCATGAGATCAAAAGATAAAACAACCGAATTTAATTTATTCTTACAAATTGGTCTGGTTCCAAATTTTCCAATTTTGCAAGTGTCAAGATTTAACAGATGAAAAGTTTAAAGAACACCATTATTTGTAAGGTATAGATTAAAACCATTGGGTAGTAATGATAGTTTTTTCTGTTTAATATTTATAAGTTTTTTATTTGTGTCTTAGATTAATATAGATCTTGACTCAATCACAGATAGTGCATGACACCCTACACAATCAACTATGCAATTGCCTGATCCTCTGCAATCAGCTATGCAGTTGTCTACATTCCAGCTAATCAACCCAAAATTTTATGGCAGTGCTACTTTTTTGGTTTAGACAATACACACCAAATGTACTAATGGTGCAACTTATATTCAATATAAGTTGCCCCATAAGGCATAGTAATTACTTTATTTTTACAACTGTACATTAAATCAGCCTCATTGATAGCTACCACAGAATTTAAGATGCTAAACTACAAGTTGGTCTCAACAATTAAATTGAGTTTTAGAGCTCTACCTTCATTAGGAGATAACAAAAAGAGTTACAAAGCTATTATGGGTCTTCCAAAAGTACATTTTGTCAAAAGTTTTAAAATTTGACCCCTCCCCCTGTTGTCATGCATACTTTTAAGTCCCCCCTTCCCCTAAAATGTAAAAACACTTTTGAATTCCCCCACCCCTATCGCCCCACCCCCACCCCCTCTCCACTATTTTTTATATATTTTCTAATCAAAAAGGTTTTATATAAATATAGGATATGTATAAATAAGAGATATTTTTTAGACTAGAGCGTGCGCTTTAGGGTATGATAAACTTTAAGTATCTAAAAGGCTCCACCTCTTAGATACTTTAAACAACCCCAAAGGCCTTGTTTTCCATGCAAGAACCCAAATTTTAAAGACATATATCTTCATATATATATATATATATATATATATATATATATATATATATATATATATATATATATATACATATATATATATATATATATATATATATATATATATATATATATATATATATATATATATATATTATCATTGTAAAAAACTCAGCCTCAAGCCTTACTCAGGGCCAATATACAAGGGGTGACGTGTGTACATGGGGACACTATACCCTATACAATACATCCTTTTATGTTGGCAAACTAGGATCTTTAGTCAGGATTTTAACTTTTCTATTGGTTAGCTGTTCTTAACTTTTCTATTGGTTAGCTGGTTAATTGTGATAAATTAGTGATAAAATAAAGTACGTAGTTTTAAATTGAATCCTCCCCCCTCCCTATACGTTTTTGTCGGCTTTTTAAAGCCCCCCCCCCTCCTTACTTCTGTGAATGTATGTATTCTATTAAAGACCATTTATCTTGGAGGATCTAGTTTTAGTTAGATGAAGTTTTAGAAGATGAGATGAAACTACCTATTCAAATATTGGAGTGCCGCAAAAATTAGTGCTTTTTGCTTGTTTTTTACAAAGATAATATGTTAGTGGCTGTGGCTCAGTGGTTATAACATTTGCTTTATAAACAAGAGATCCAGGGTTCGAAGCAAGCTCTGGGCATATTTTGCGTCATCGTTAAAGTAGGTGAACCTTAAGGCATGAATTTCCTAGTTAAATGCTCTTCTGTGGTGCTCTGTGATAAGACCATTAGGTCTTCTTGGGGCATCTGAAGCAAAAATTAAAAAAAAAAGAATTTTTGTTGTTAACAATTTATATGCTGAAAACTGTACAAATATATTTTTTTCCTGAAATTTCATTTTGTTAACATAACTAGCATAATTAGTAGTGATGTACTGATATCACTTTTTTTTGATGCTATACCAATGCCGATACCGATGCCGATGGATGAGAAAAGGCCGATACCGATGCTGATACCGATGAATTAACTAATTATTAAAAATTTGAAAATATAAACCCATACAGCTTTAAATCGATACTGGTAAACAAATACTTGGACCCAAATCAAAGCCAAACAATTATTTATCAATCTTTGTTAATCAAGGTTTGTGTTTCCAAGTTATAAAATTGAGAGTGGGTTGTATCCATAACTAAAGAAGCCTCCTCAATTAAAGTGGCCTTCGTAGGCTCAGGGAGGTGAATTGAAATAAAAAAATAAAAAATATAGAAATATACTTGATACTGAGCTATGCTTAAATATATGAAATAAGGCTAAACTATTTGCTAAGAAATTCTCTTCCAATCTGATTCTCAAATCTTATGGCCTTTCTCTTCTTTAATTCTAATTAAACAGGTTAACCTATTGTTAGACATTCAAACTACTTCAGCTTCTATTGCTCATAGTCATATCTTGATTAAACTCTTCTACGGCTTGTGGTCCAGACAAAATTCCTTTCACTATCATACAAAATTGTTCTTCAGGACTCAATTTTCTCTAAACTATTTATTAAGTACTTGACTGATTCTTGTTTTCCTGCCTGCTGGAAAATGCCATCTGTTGGTTCTATTTTTTAAAAACTCTGGTAAACATACCGACCCCTCCAAATATTGTCCAATCAGTTTTCTTTCTGTTATTAGCAAAGTCTTTGAGTTTTTGGTAAACATATTTTTCACATTCCAACTTTAGTCAAATAACTTGCTGTCAGACAGCCAATACGTGCTGTGACTGAAAGATTTTATCATGTATTAGATGGAGGCTTAGAGGCTATTACTTTAGACATATCTGAGGCTTTTAACAAAGTTTGACATGTTGGTATTCTCTATAAGCTTGTTTCATATGGTGTATCTGGGAAATTTTTGAGATAATCAAATTGTTTTTTTTCTAACCGCCTTAATAAAGTCATCCTCGAAGGTCAACACTCTTCCTTATTTCTAGTAACTTCTGGGGTACCTCAAGGTTTTATCTTTGGTCTTGTTTTATTACTTATCTACATTAATGATCTTCCTGACAACCTCACATCTAAAGTAGACAGCCCATCTTGTATCTGATCTCACTTCTGTAACTGATTGGGGCTTACAGTGGCTTGTAAATTTAAATTCCAACAAAACTCAGTTATTTACCTCAAATAACTATTGCAGTACTGTTGACACTCCTATTTTAATGAATGGCAACCCTTTCACTGATTCCTCTTTATCTATTCTTGGTTTATAATTTACTACTGACATTTCATGAAAACCATATATACAATGGATTGCTAAATTAGCGTATGCTAAGCTTGCTTCTCTTTATCGTGCTCATCATTTTCTCTTTCCTGATTGCATTTTCTACCTCTACAAATTTCTTATTCGTCCCTGTATGAAATACTATTGTCATATTTGGGTTGGTTTTTATAAGAATGCTCTTTCTCTTCAAGATAAGGTCCAAAAACGCATTGTAAACAGAGTTTAACAAAGTCTATCTGCTAAGCTTGAGCCTTTTTCCCATAGTCGTAAAGGTGCATCTCCTTCTCTTTTTTATAAATACTATAATGGTTGCTGCTTAAAGGAGCTTTTATTTCTAGTTTCATCAACCAAAACTCATTCCTGCTTGACTTGTCATTTATCAAAGTCTCATTCTTTTACTGTATATGTCTCCTTATGCTCTAAATACATTTATTTGTCTAGCTTATTTCCCAGCACTTCACCCTTAGGAACTCTGTCCCACCTTCATGTTTTCCTGACTCATACAACCTTCAACTTTTTAAGTCTTCTGTCAACCGTTTCCTTGCTCTATAACTCTACTCTTTTTTTCTAGCAACTCCCAACTTGATTTTAGTTGCTTACAGCATTGTTGGGAGTAAAAAAGAATTAAAAAAATATAGATAACAATGCCTAATTTGGTTACTTTTAAAGCTTTTGCCTGTAAACAAAGTCAAAATAAAATTTTATCCAAAAAATTCTAAGTAATGTATAAAGTTTAGTTTATTTATTATTTAATTGTTATAATAATGCAGGATAAAAATATTAAAATGCCATTGGTTGGAAAATCAGTAAAAGTGGCCTATGCCGATACTGATTCTGATTGTGAAAAAAAAGGCTGATAAAGCCGATGCCGATTAATCGGTACATCACTAATAATTTTATCTGCTTTAATATTTAAAGTATTATATGGAGAATTTCTAGGGAAAAATATAAAAGAAAAATAATTGAGAAATCTATATATATATTTTTTTTGATGCTAAAAATCTCTGTGTAAGTTGTTTGTGTTGTTGCTTTGTTTAAAACAAATTCTTTTGGTAATTAGGCTATTTATTTAATGTCAGATCTCTTCAAATAGGTTTTAAGAGAAGTCATGATTTGTTTTTAAGAAAAGTCATGATCTTGTTTTTAAGAGGTCATGATCTCGTTTTTAAGAGAAGTCATGAACTTGTTTTTAAGAGAAGTAATGATCTTGTTTTTAGGTGTTCTAGGTAGTTTAGATGGTTATATGAACATTGTTCTTGAGCAAACTGAAGAGTATGTAAATGGACAGGTATAAATTATATGTTTAAATTTCTGCTTTTTTTATTCTAACATTGTTTTTCTTGCTTTATAAAATAATAGCAATCTAGGTTTTGATCTAGAGAATCATATCTTCTTTAGATCAAGCTGAGTGCTTGATCTAGAGAAGACCTGATTGTATAAATGTTTTTTCTTTTCTAAAAAATCAGAAACTTTATTAATTTCATGTTTTTGTTTTTCAGCATATATTGAAATTTCACTAGATTTAGTGCAATTCTGTATCACTTTTATATTTCTATATCAATTTCTATATTTATCTTAGTATTTTTTAAATTGGATCATGGTTTTTAGATATCTATATACCATAGTTTCACTGCATATTTTTTTGTAGCACCCATAAAACAAACTTGTGTAGTTAAGTTTTTGGTTGTGTTCTTATGTTTTTTCACATTTTTTGTTAATTCAAAACATTTTTCTAGTAATATGTTTATGCGTTTATATTTGTGTGTTTTAGTGCGTGTGCGTGCTAGTATATACATTTATTTGTGTTTATATTTTTATACAAACATTTTTATTGACAATGCAAATATTGTTATACATTTTTACGGGTCTTATGTTTACAGCTTTTTTTTTTCCCTCTGTACCTATGTTTTCTTTTTTTGTATTGTTTTTCAAATACAAATTTCCGATATTTTTACTTAAACTGTTTTGTTTATTTTGCATGTTTTTGTTCTCTTTTTTCTCTCACTATTTTTTATGTCATTCATCCCATTTCATTACATCATTATTCATTTTGTTATTTCATTAATTTTTTTTTTTTAATTTCTTTTTTTAATTATTTTTTTCTTATACTTTTATTTTCATTCATAAATACTTTATTTTCATGTTTTGCACTTTTTTAGTTTATATTTGGTAAATCATTTTTTAATGTCATTAAGTTTTTTTTTTTAAATTTTTGTTGTTGATTTTATTATTGCATTTTTTTCCTTTTTCTTTTGATGTAATAATACTAATAACTTATTGACAAAATTTTAACCCAGCATGTCTAATTCTTAAACTAATTCATCATATTTAATTCTAAAAGCTTTCAGAAATCCTTTCCTTTCTCATTGATGTAATTAATCATTGTAACCATTGTAAATAACCGTTTCCTAATTGGTTATTATCTACCAATAAGCTAATAATTCTAGTTTCATTTATCTGGTTCGTCTAACTACCATTTTATTAGTTTTCTTCCTATCATAAGCATGATTTTTGAGTCTTTAATTAACAAACACTTAATCTCTCATCTTTAATCTAATAACTTACTTTTTGATCATCAATATGGATTTTGGTCTTCTCGCTCTACTGCTGATTTGTTAACGATAATAACCGATAAGTTTTATTGTGCATTAGATAGAGGTGGAGAAGTTAAGGTTATTGCTTTCAACATTTCTAAAACCTTTGATAAAGTTTCGCATGCTGGTCTTCTCCATAAGCTTTCTTCTCCAAAAGCTCCATATGCTGGTCTTCTCAGGTAACATCTTTAAGATTATTGAATCCTTCCTTACCAACTGTAGTATAAAGGTTGTCCTTGATGGACAGTACTTTTTTTCATATCCTCCAATTTCAGCAGTTCCTCAAAGTTCTATACTTGGCCTTATACTCTTTTTAATTTACATTAACGAACTCCCAGAAATCCTCACATCTAATGTGGCATTGTTTGCTGATGGTACTACCATTTATTCTTGTTTTGATTAGCCAACAATCTCTGATTGCTTGCATAGGGCATTAGAGCTTGAAAGGGATCTCACTTCTGCTACAGCTTGGGGCTTTCAGTGGCTTTGTGAACTTTAACTCAGATAATACTCAATTTTTTTTTCAGCTAATCTTTATCGCAAGATCTTATGTTTATGTACACGATAAATCATCTACTCTTTGTCTTCTAGGATTAACTCTTACTTCCGATCTTTCTTGGAAACCATACATCAAATCAATTGCAAAGTTTGCATCTGTATGGAATACTGTTGTTATGTCTGGAGCGGACTCGAATGATGTCCTTTTTCTTTTAGACAAGGTACAAAAACCCATTGTAGATATAGTTGGGCCTGCTTTTGCAGCCAACCTCCAACCATTATCACATCGTAATGTTGCATCTCTTTCTCTTTTCTATAAATACTATAGTGGACACTGTTCTAAAGAGCTAGCGTCTCTTGTGTTATCTACTAAAATTTATTCTTGTGTTACTCGTCATTCAATCAAGTCTCATCCGTTTACTGTGACGGTTCCTAAAAGTTCCAAAAATTCTTATTTGTCTAACTTTTTCTTCGAACATCAGTTCTTTAGAATTCGCTTCCTTCAACATGTTTTCCAGATTCATATAATTTGCAATCTTTAAAGTCATCTGTTAATCGTTATCCTGCTCTATAAATTTTATCTTTTCTCTTCCAGTAAGTTTTAAATCTAATAGTGGTTGCTTGCAACGTTGTTGTTGTTGGAATTGAAAATGTTGGGAAAGAAAAAAAAAACTATTAATTTAAAGAATGACATAGTAGCTGAAAAAAATCCATGACTTCCGTATCTCTCTGATAGGAACAATGCCATAAAAATTTTTGCAAAAAGTTTTCAATGGGATAATAATTTAAATATTTAAATTGAAGCCTTTTAGTTTATTTTATATTGAAAAAATAAACAGATATGTGTTTACTAAATGGCATGTAAACAAAGTATGACTTCGTGCATTTGAATAGAACTTTTAATGTTTGAAAAAATATATAATTACTATTTATATTTTTTACTTTTAATTTACAAGTTACTATTAGATTTAAAACTTACTGGAAGAGAAAATATGAAATTTATAGAGCAGGATAACGATTAACAGATGACTTTAAAGATTGCAAACTATATGAATCAAGAAAACAAGTTGAAGGAAGCATTTGTTTAACCCAAAAATGAAATATTGTGCCATCCATAAACTTTTTTTTACCTATATTTTGATCATAACACAATTTCATCTCTTTTTTTTCGTTTCATAGTTTTCTGTTGCAATTGATTTATTATCGTCATTAAATCTTATATTGCATCATGACGTATTTACAAACATAAATATGGCAGATAAGATATGACGTATTTACAAACATAAATATGGCAGATAATATATGGTAACAAACTTATAAGGGTGGAGTTGGTATAAGTAAAAATTAACAAAGAGCGGCAATAAAAAATTGTATATGCGATAATAGTTTAAGCAACTTTTTAGTTTCTTAGCATATATAAATATTATTCTGCTGTCCTTCCGGTAGGTCCGGCATGTCTTAATAAATTAAATTACTAAGGTTAGGTTATAGTCAAGTTATTTTTTTTTAGTTAAAAAACAAATACGGTGATGCGTTTCTTCGTGGAAATAACGGTACCTTATTATTTTTAGTTACGGTTTATTTTATATATCAATTTTTACCGTTTTAATTTTTTTTAATACTATGTTTTTAGTTCTTTATATCAGCACGCGTAAACAGAAAGTCTAAATGTTGATTCCTCACACTTCAAATGGTTCTATATGAAGATTACTAAAAAATAACTTTTAAAGAAACCAACTACTTCGTTTTCGTTTTTCTTAGTAAATATATAACTTTAATTTATTTGGGTTTGTATTATAAAGAAGTCATTACAACCATTGTTATACAAAGGTGTTTGTTGTGCGACTCTCAGCGAACAGATTTTAAAAAATTGTTTTGAATTTTGACATTTAATATCAGAATCAAAACAAACAACCATAATGGACTAAGAAGTGGTTTAATGTTTAAATTTTCTAAAATCAAAGTATACAATACAATTCGATTTTGTTCAGTGATCCTCGCAACCTTAATTTTCAAATTTTCAAACTTATTGTATTTTGTATAGGAAAAAACCTTCAAACTTGATGAATTTTTATTTAAAATCAACTTGTTGAAACTAATAAATTAAACTTGTTTAAAAAGTTAATGGTAAAAATCTTTTTCAGAAAATATTAAATTTGCGAAGGAAACAAAATTTTGTTTGTTCTTCAGTTTCGTTTTTACCTAGTTACACGCCTGGTTACAGGAAAGTTGTCAAAATAAATAGTTGATCTATTTCGCTAGTTTGTCAGAAAGGCTTTCTACTTTTTCTGTAAATTTTTAAAAACAAATGTAAAGCTAATTTGGTATCAAGTAGAAACTTAAAATGTGTTAATAGCAACAGAATTTTTGACATGAAAATTCTTGTCTCCATATTTGAGAAACTTTGGTGTTGTCGTTCAGTGTGAGTATGTAAACATGGGCGCTCGCAGTATTTTTTGATGTTTCCGATAGGACACTTTTACAAATTGTGCAAACTCCAAACTTAAGTATGTTCATACCTTTGCCAAATGAGGAGACCTTGTAAAAATTTGGGATGACGGAGGCATGGGAACAAAAAAAGCCTTAAAACACTTGCCCTCCCCTCTGCCCAATCGTGAGGGCACTGATGTAATATATTTTTCAACTTTACTATCTTAAACGAAATTTAAATTTATCGACAGATAATTTCGTAGAAAAATTTTGTAAATTAATAAAGTTATGATTATGCAAATTTTCCGACATCCCCCAAAAGGATTGGGATATTAATTTTGCATGGTCATGACTCTTGCAATTTACAATATTTTTCTGCGAAATTTGAAATCTGTCGATAAATGCCAAATGAGGAGGACTTGCAAAATTTTTGCAAGCCCTCCTCATTTGGCATAGGTATGAACATACTTAAGTTTAGAGTTGCACAGTGTGTGAAAGTGTCCTATCTGAAACACAAAAAAACTTGCGGGCGCCCATGTATGTAAAGTCTTAAAAAGGATTTACAACAAATTAATGAATCATTAAAAGTTTTTGAAGTTTTGAAAATTATTCTAATTTAAAGTCGAGATAACATGACTAAAAAAATCTTTTGAAAAGAATATACCGTAACGTAAAGCGAATTAGAGGAAATTTAGACCTGCGATGTTTATCTGAATGTAATCTTTAATTAGAGTCTCTAAAGTTTTTTAAATTTGTTTTTGCATATTCATTTAGAGATCGTCCATAAATAACTCAACGCTAAATTTCACTAATAAACGAAACAAAAAAGACCTAAAGTTTTCCCATTTAGAACCATTTTAGAAAATTTTAGAAATGATTATATAAAAAAATCAAAACAGCGCATTAAGTTCACCTCGTAAAAGTGCTTAAGATTTCCTATTCTTGTATTTTGAATAAATTTAGCGTTGCGTAATTTATGGATGATCCCTTATCCAGTCTTTTAATCTATAGTTTTTTTTTTTAATGATTAAAAAAAGTATTTATAATATTACATACTTTTTAAATATAATATTAATTAATACTTTTTTGAAAAAATAAATTGTATAAAATGACAAAAAAAATCAATTTTTTGTTAAATATCGTTTTTCGATATATACGATTATATTTCGATATATACGAAAAATGCGTCGGATGAAGTCAACAACATTAAATTCACAGAAAAACATTAAAAGAAAACAATATATATATATATATATATATATATATATATATATATATATATATATATATATATATATATATATATATATATATATATATATATATATATATATATATATATTGTATATACAGGAATTATCTTTTTCCGGATATTTCCAGAATTCCGGATATTTTTTTCAACTAATAGTTTTTTCGGATATTCAAAACATTTTCAATACATGCAAGTTGAGGTATATATTTTTGTAATATATTTGTTTTTTAAGCTTTTTCACTCATCAATCATAAAAAAATTATGAAGTGTCAAAAAAAAGTAAAAGCAACTTAGCTAAAGGCGAAATTAAAAAGAAAATAAGGGAAAACGAATTCCGGATTTTTTCCGGATATTTTATTCAAACAATTTTCCGGATTTTTAAAATATGACTAGAATGATCTATGTATATAACAATGTGTTAAAACTTGTATCAGTTTTATGACTTTTTTTTTAAAAAATCTATTTTTTTTTCATGAAAAGCCATAAAACTGAGTAGCTTTGCCAGTCATTTTGATCTGTAATATCTATTTTGAAATTCACAATAATTACTTGGATCATGGCTTTACTTAGATAACCTTAACACAAACATCAAGGTTTCATTTACTATAACCTCATACAAAGTATATTTGATAACTTGTATCAGATGTTTATCAACTTTGAAAAACAAACTGCAAATTGTTTTTTGTTTTTGAACATGTAATACATAAATGGATATTAATGAATGTAAATGAGAGAAACACAGTTTTTCAAGATATACAGGAACATTTGCATGAAAAATTATTGATATAAAACATTTAATTCTGTTAAAATAGAAAATTTGTGAACACTTCAGCTCATTACTTATATAATGTAACATTATTATATATTCACATAGTTGTTTGAATATTATTATTATAACTCGTAAAATACTTTTTATTCATAGTAGTACCAGTCTTTACATTCCTGGAAGTCTTTCAATAATAAAACTGTTGTAATCAGCGCCAGCTTTTAGGGGGCGAGGTCGTGCGTTGCACGAGGGCGGCAAGTAAATAGGGGCGGAGAATTTTATTAGTCACAAGTTTTAATTTTCCAGTAGTATATTAAAAATTTAAAGTAAATTAAAGGATTTAACGACCTTTGCAAAAAAAAAAACACGATTTTAAATATGAAGACAAAAAATTACTACATTATCTTAATTAACTCACGATTTTCTATTGTAATTTGTAGTATCATTTGTGCGTTATTTCCCCTAGGGGTCATTTCGAAAAGTTGCAAAAAATTTTTTATAAAGAAGTTCAAAAGTTTTAGTTTTTTGTTATTAAATGTTAAGTTGACTCGATTTAAACAATTTTCAGTAAGTTTAGTTACTTTTTTTTTTATTTCTTTAATAATTTTATGAATGTGTTTTGAGAACTTTGTTAAATTTTTTTTTTTTTAAATTGTAGAAATAATTTTATTTTAAAAAATATTCTGTCTCATGTCACATAAAATTTCAAATTCGAGAAAAAAGTTGTCTGGTTATGAGTACAGAAAATGAAAGTCCGTTGAAAATCAAAAATTTGAAAAAATTAAAAAATTCATGAGCATTGAAAAATATGTTGCTTATAAAAAACCTGACGAAGGTCGTGAAGATTTTAACCCTGATGCTTCAACTATTTCTACGAATATGTCCAATAAAATTGGAGAACCTTCAACAATACTCAAAAATAATTGTATAACTTCATTGCAAATTGAAGTAGATAATGAACCAGTTATTTTAAAAGAATCGAATGATTTATCGGAAGATTTTTTACAAGAAACACCTAATTTATTGGATTGTGGAAATTGGCCAATTGTTCGATCTAGCAACTTTGTGAACCATTTAATCAAACTTGCTCCTTTTCAAATTACAAAGGAAAAATACCCTGAAGATAGAAATGGTCGACATTTTTCTAGCATTTACTACAATAGAAAGCTTGCGAATGGAGAAACCTTTTGCCGTAGATGGTTGGTTAATTCAGATAATAATTCAAAGTCAAACTTAGTCTATGATGGTTTCAAGAAATGGAGACATTTAACTGAAACATTGGGAATTCATAAAAACAGCGTCTCTCATATGAAATGTTATCAACAGTAGGTAGAAACTGAAATAAGATTAAAAACTGGAAAAACTATAGATAATGAAGAAATTAAAATTATAGAAAAAGACAGTTTGCGATGGCAAAATGTTCTTCTTCGGCTGATGAATATCACTCTTTACCTAGCTGAAAATAATATGGCTTTTCGAGGGAGTTCGGATAAACTGTTTACGCCTCAAAACGGCAAATTCTTAGGACTAATACAGATGCTTGCAAAATTTGATCCTGTGATGCAAAAGCATTTAGCACTTGCAATAAAAGGTGACACTTCAGACCATTATTGCGGGGAAAATGTTCAAAATGAGTTAATAGATTTAATGTCTCAAAAGGTTAATGATGAAATAATAAACCGAGTCTTGAAAGCCGTTTACTATTCAATCATTGCTGATTGTACACCTGATATTTCTAGAAAAGAACAACTTTCTCTTACTATTCGAATTGTTGACTTGTTATTAGACATTGGAGTGGAAATTAAAGAGTACTTTTTAGGATTCTTTTCTGTTTCTGATTCTACAGGCTTAGGATTTACTGAGGTTTTAATCGAGTTGCTAACTAAGCATGGACTTGAAATCTCTAACTGCAGAGGTCAAGGGTATGATAATGGATCAAATATGAAAGGAAAGATTAATGGTGTACAAAAAAGGATTTTAAATCTTAATCCTTTAGCATTATATGTTCCTTGCGGCAACCATAGCTTAAATTTGGTAATAAGTAACTCTGCACGGTCTTCAGTAAAATCTATAGCTTTTTTCGGTATTCTTCAGAGATTGTTTACTCTATTCTCAGCTTCAGTGAGCCGATGGAAAATTTTAATTGATCATGTTAAAATTTTGCATTTAAAGAAACTCTGTGACACGCGGTGGGAAGCAAAAATAAGTAGTGTTAAAGCCGTTCGTTATCAAGTTGGTGATGTACATGACGCTTTGATAGCATTGTCAGAAATTGAAGGATGTAATCCTGAAACTGCACATGAAGCGATAACTCTAGGAGAGCAATTAAAAGATTTTAGCTTTCTTGTCTCTTTAATTGTCTAGTATGACGTTCTTTTTCAAGTCAATATTGTTAGTAAAACTCTTCAAGAAAAAGACATGGACATCACTCAATGTGCAAAGTTATTGAAAAGCTGTTGTTCATTTTTAGAAAACTATAGAAAATGTGGTTTTAAAGATGCAATTATAAAAGCAAAGGATTTGGCTATAGAATTACAAGTGGAGCCTGTTTTTAAACCACTTAAAAGAATAATACTAGTGAAACGCCATTTTGACGAACCAGCCCAAGATGGGATTTATTTATTTTCTCCTGAAAAAAAATTAGAAATCGATTTCTTCAATCCCCTTTTAGACACATCTTTAATTTCAATGAGAGAAAGATTTATACAGTTGGAGAATTATTCCGAAGTTTGGGGTTTTTTGTATAATGTCGATAGTTTGCAAAAAAGAGAAGAAATTCTAAAATCATGTTGAGCTCTTCAAAGTAAACTTACCGTAAATCTAAAATCGGACATTAATGGTATTCTCCTTTGCGATGAACTGATGAGCATTAAACCTTTTCTTTCTGAAATGGTCAAGGATAAAATTACTCCTATTATTGTTTTAAACTTTATAAAACAGCACAAAATGCAAGATTTGTATCCAAACACATGGATTGCAATACGAATTTTGCTAACAATACCTGTCAATGTAGCGAGTGGAGAAAGAAGCTTTTCCAAAATGAAACTAATAAAAACCTATCTGCGGTCAACAATGTCGCAGGATAGACTTTCAAGTTTAGGAACTCTATCGATTGAAAAGAATATTGCTGAAAATCTTGATTTTTCAACCCTAATCAAAGATTTTAGTGATAAGAAGGCTCGTAAGATTAATTTAAAAAATTAAATGTATTTTGTGTATAACATAAATAAAAAATGTTTCGTTGTATGTAGCGTTTTATTGCAAAGTATTATTTTTGAATTCGATTTGTTATTATTTTCCAAGTAATTTACCAGCACGTTTATAAAATTTTCAGGGGCGGCAGGACAAATTTCGCACGAGGGCGGCAAAAAGGCTAAGGCCGGCACTGGTTGTAATCAAAAATAAACTTCAATAATTAAAATGTTTATGAATTTAATTTATTAACTTTTAATATTTTTTTTTATTATATTTTATAATATTTACATAGTTGTTTGAATATTATTATTATAACTCGTAAAATACTTTTTATTCATAGTAGTACCAGTCTTTACATTCCTGGAAGTCTTTCAATAATAAAACTGTTGTAATCAAAAATAAACTTCAATTATTAAAATGTTTATGAATTTAATTTATTAACTTTTAATATTTTTTTTTATTATAAGTTATTTTACTTAATAAAAAGTTAATAAGTAAAATAATAAAATTATTGTTAAGCTAATAAATTTTTTTTTTATTAATTTAATAATAAATTAATAATATGTAACCAAGTAAAAAATTTATTAAAAATATTTAATGAAGTTACAATACAAGTATACAAAAGAAATGCAGAACAAAATCCAGAAATAAAACATAACTTTGAAATTCACGAATACGAAATAAAACAGAAAAAAAAACACAAAACAAAAATATAAAAGTAAAAATAATAATTAATATAAAAAATTATGAAGATCTAATAATTAAAAGATAAAACTTTAAACTTCAAAAACTTTAAAGCATTTTTTTTTCTCACAAAGTCTGCTTACCTAAGCCAAATAAAATAAAAAGTAATATTTCGTGTGTTTAAATATCCTAATAACACAATAATGTAGAATACACATAAACTGATGTTTAGCCAGTTACAAGTTGCAAGTTAAGATTTTTGTAAACATTTTTTCATTTTGTTTTATATATAACCTATTTATACCTACTAATAAATATTATTTTTACGAAATATGTTTTATTAACTATAAAATTTAAAAAAAAAATATTTAAATGTCAAGTGACAAATAAATAAAAATATTTATAACATTTACGTTTTAACATACAAGATAAAGTCTTAAAAAATAGTTTGTTTTTTTAATCAAATAATAAAAAAACTCTTTTAGTTTTAAAAGATTTTTTTTTATTATTTGAAAACCATGTTTATTTCAAACTTTTACAAAAAAAACTATGAGAAAGTCCATAAATGTTTGCGCGCTTCCTTAGTGAAAGGCTTGAATTAGTCTTAAAACTGTTAACCAGTATTCTAACTAGTTTTTTATCTTTAAAATCCTTCTTTTTTCCACCACCAGATTTACGTTTGATCGATTTTGTTTGAGAAAGACGTTGGATTACACGACTAACGGTGTATGGATGTATTTGCTACGCTTTTGCTACCGAGTTATAGTTACTATAGGGATTTTCCAAATATTTGTGCATAGTTTTTTTCTTATATCTTCTTCTTTTGTCAATTTTCAAACTAACTTTAAGTTAAATCAAAAATCTATTACATTTTTTTGAAGCCACAACACGTTGTAAACAAAATACAAAACAATTAAAAAGATTTTATTATAACCACTGAAAAAAAATGACGTACTTATTATTTTACATTTCTTTCGTGTACACGCTTTACTATTGCCCCTATTTGACCAACCAAGTAATATTGCCCCCCCCCCCCCCCCACAATACGATTTTTGTTCCTACAGGCCTGGACCGAACCAAACGTAAAAATATTCCAGTCTACACGACATTTAGTTTTAATTGTCGCGCGAATAATTCCTGATGAAAGGTTTTTGGCCAAAAATTAACGCCGTGAAAAGAGTAACAAAATATAAATAGTTTTGAGCAACCCTCGGGAAACATATCATTAAAAAAAATGAGTACGCATCATTCATCACAGGTAAATAAATATACACTGATTCATTTACAATGTATAAATAAAATAACGTACATATAGTAGGAACTTTTTTCAGTACAAATAATAAACATAAAAAAGTAACGATGTTAAAAGAACGCGAAAAACTTGCAGAAGACCATGTGTTGCCATCAAGAAACCGCCTTTAGTTGCAATATTTTTGTATACTTAATTTATTAAACATTTTAGTTTAGCAAAGTCTCATGGTGGCATTAGAATCACATATAAAAAGCTGTTAGACAACCAAAAAGAGAAAAGAGCTGTATTTGATACTCAAATATATAATTACATGGCTTGTTACACTTAATATATTGACATGTACGAAATACGAATAAGATCTAACAAACACTTTGCTTTGAAGTTAATTTTTTAGGTTTTTTTTTTAGTTATTAGTTTTAACATACGTTCGTAAAATTGTTTTAAACAATTTTAAAACAATTTTACGAATAGAAAATACTATTAATAAAACTTGTTCTAGACATAAACAATTTGTTTATGTCTAGAACAAGTTTTTTTAATAGTATTTTCAGAGAATTTGGGTAATATAATTATGTAATTGTAGTATTTTAAGATATTATTTTGTTGTAGAAGTAAGGGCCGCGATGCAATATAGAGATACGTCGTAGTTTTTTTATTTTATTTTGTACATTAAAATTTCCTGTTCCTCGAGTATCATATCTGTTACTATTGCATTTGAAAAACTCTTGAAAAATGTGATGGGAGAAGTCCAAGTTAATATTTAAGCATGAACAGCAAATTTTGATAGATGATAAATTTATAGACGTTTAGTGCATTAAGAAGTTTTAGCAGAGGTTTAGTATGAGTAAACTTATCTTTGTTAAAAACTTTTCTTGCAGCATGTTTTTGATGTTGACAGAGTGCCACTAGGTTAGATTTATGGATACTTGCCCATGCTATATTAACTTACGCATAACAGGTTTGAATAATAGAGAAACTAAATTGCTTTAGATTTTTTGGGGTAATATTGGTCTAGCTTTGTACAGCATACAAACGTGGTTTCTTATTTTGAAAACGTGGTTTCTTATATTTAAAAGGTTTATGTGGGTTCTCCATGAAATATTCTCATCACTTAATATGTTTCTTTTCAGAAATCAGATATTCAATGACTGTGAATGTCATATTGAGCATTAGAAAGTATATTGCATAGGCCATAAACCTTGCATTGTGATACGCCAAATTCAACAAGATGCCTACAGTCATTCCTAAAATATTCTTAACTTTATTTAAAATCTTTTAAAAAAAAAGTATACTTATGGAAAAACTAATTCATTTTATATTATTGTTACATACATGATTTTTTGTTCTATTGCTTTAGTTACAAACTTTTTAGACCTTTAAATAGAGTTTGCAGAGATCACTGCCAACAATAAGATCTTGCTCAGGAAATCGTTTGAGCTTTTCTACAGCACCATTGGTTGAAACTTTTGTATAAAATTCTGTTATCCATTTCTTCTAAAAATCTTTTAGCAACTTATTTGCAAGGGCTTTAGACGTTTCCTTTGAAACTTACTCAAAAGCCCTAGTAATATTTATCTCGGCAATATGGTGTCTATACAATAACCAAAGAAACGGTTTACAGAAAAATCTTGCCATAATAGTTATTGCACCGGATTTCCCTCTAGTTACTTACTGTGGGGTCAGAACCCTACCTAAAAGTCACAAATTTCTAAATATTCTAGGAGATTCATAATACTTATAGCCATATTGATTCCCTTACCATTATCAGTTGCCTCAACACTAAGTAAAAGATCATCTTTGGTTTCAAACTCTGGGCTAGTTACAGTCACCGATAGTCTATCTGCAGTAGTTGCCTGTCTAGTGTCCTCCTCAATATGCTTTAAAATTTTACCATCAAAATGTAAAACTATTAAATCAATATATTCGTTACGTATCTGGCCTTCTTCCTCTTCTAAAAATCCCTAAAATCGCTTTCTGACAGATTCTCTGCTTAACTTTGGTTGTTTAACATCTCCTCCTAAATATTTTACCACGCTTGCAATAAAATCTCGAATGCTGAGACCGGCCCTTATACTGGTGGAAGTTATTGCTGCAATGAGACCTTCACTGGTTATCTCTCTTTTTTTTTTCTTTTAATTTGTTATTTAGGTGCCCCAAGAAGTCCTAACGGTCTTGTCACAGAGCACCGCGGAAGTGCATTTAACCAGGAAATTCGCATCTTCTTCCTTACCGTGACGCAAAATATGTCCAAAGCTCGTTCTTACAAAGCAAGCGCTCTAAACACAGCGCCACAAACGCACAAATCTCTTTTTCTACTCTGAAGTATGCTGGCCTAAACTGATGCCTACTTTTTGAGCTTGCTTCATGAAAGTTAACATTTTTATTTGGGATAAAAACTTCCAACTCAGCAACTACACTTCCAGAATCTAAATTAATACAAAGATTTTGAGCTCATTTTTACCTTTACTTTAAAAAATTAACAATTTTACCTAAAATACCCGTGCAAAAAAATTGTTTATACTTTCTCTTTTTATTTAATCAAAAGTTGAAACATATGATGTGTTAAACAAATTATACTTTAGTATTACCTAATTGTAATTTAGCTCTTTTTTTTAGGTTCTGTAGGTTCCTCATTTTCGAAATTAAAATCTATATCATTGTTAGGAAAAAAATTATGAGTCAATTGCCTTTTTTTTACAAATTTTCTCTCTATTATCACAAATTATTGAATCGTTACTCTTCTGTGCTCGATCTTTGTATTCGTCTTTCCTATTGCATCTATCAATCTTTTTCTGAAACCTTGCTTCAAGCTCTGTGTCAATTTTAGAAGATATGATTATATTTCTGTTAGTTCTGTGCAAAAAGTTGTTAAAACACTTAGCGTAAGATAAATTTGAATAAAAAAACAAAATTTCGTAAAAAAATATTTTTTTATATTTGGAAAAAAATTAGTTAATAATAATTGAAAAATCGGTTAAATCTTCGCAAAAACATTTAATCAAAAAATACCTTTGATAATCTAAGAAGTCTTTTCTTAGATAATCAAATTGTGTTAATGTCAAACAATCGCTCTACCATATTGTAAAAGTCATTTTTATGGCATTCGGAAATTTGCTTTTTGATTTGAAAGGTTTTACTATTGCACAAAATTTTGTATTAGAGATTTAAACTTTTTCAATATTTTAATCTCAGAAATCAAGTAATTACTGAAACCAGCAGACTTCCAAATATTTACAATTTGTCGGAGTAAACAGTATTTTTCGATATTTGAATTACAAAACTCGTCTTTTCCTTTCCATATATCTTCAAGTAAATCAAATAATTCTTCAGTAACTAGCACTTTTTGCTTAATAGAATGCAATAGTGACGATGCGCTTTTAGAGTTTTTTTAATTTCCTCGACATTGTGAACCAAAGTTGCTATTAAATTAAATACTGTTTGCAGGTTAGCAGTTTGACTTAAACTGAAGCCTAAATAAAAAAAGATATTACAATCTTTAAAAGCGTAATAACACAGTTAAAGTTTTACAAATCTATAACTATTACTGTAAGGTTTACAGAGATCACACAGAAAAAATATATCAAAATTCAAGGATATTCCAGGACAATTTTCTAATTTTTTCAGGATATTTGACAAAAAATTCAAAGACTTTTCCAGGATAATTCCGAAAAAAATTAAAAAATTCCAGGACTTTCCAGGATTTTAGCAAAACAAATAAATTCTGCTAAAGTTTGGGGATTTTAGTTAAACAAAAATTTCAAATTAAAAAAAAATTTCATTGGAAATAAAGCTTAAATAAAACTTATTTAAAGTCTCCTAGTATAAAATTTTAACCATGACCCGTTCTTTTTATACTCTTCATACTCTATATTAACTATATATTTAACTGCAATACTGAATTTTACATATTTGCTGAAGACATTCTTGCATACATTGTTGGTGACCTAGCCCGCTCAACTTTACCACAGGAAATATGCGACAAAGTTAATAACTGGTGCATTAAAAACAAAATGTTATTAAACACAACAAAATGCAAAATCATGAGCATAGCTAGTAAGAAACTCGATACATGCCCACAACTAATTGTTTCCATCATCTCTAAAGCTCTCGAATATGTAACCTCATATAAATACCTAGGATTAGATTTAAATATTGAAATTAACACCGACCAACAATGGCATCGCATCAAGCCCAAATTCTCCGCAGCTCAGTACCTAATTAGAAGTCTAACAAAACTAGGCTTTCATAGCGAATTACTATTAACAATATACCGAAGCATTGGACTTAGCCAATTGATCCATAGTGCACCATTACTTTGTTCAAGCAGTATCAAAAAAAAGCACGAAATACAGCAAATACATCTAAAAACGCTTAAATTCATAGGTATTAGTCTAGAAATCGCCAGAACAAAATATAACATTGAAAACACCGACACATATGTTGATATAATACGTTGTATAAAAATCTTAAAATTCTACGAAACCCAAATCATCCACTAAACATTAAGACAAAAAATAAATCTAAAATAACAAGACAAAATATCAACTTCGGGTTCAAGATAGCTACTGCAAATACGGCTTACAAAAATTTTATTCAAAAATTACAAAAATTTTATTCAAAGAACGTTGTGTCTTATAAAAGATGGAAAACTAGTGTACAAGTGTACACTAGTTAATCAAAGCAACTACAAATTTAACTACCAAAATATGTGTGTATATACATATGAATGTGTATATGTATAAAAATTCTGTAATTTCTAAATTTTTAAACCATTGAATTTAAATAAAAGATATATATATATATATATTAAAAACATATGACACCAATGTTACTTGAAAATAAGACAATTCTTTTTTTGAAGAATATATTTTAAAAATTCCAGGACTTTTCCAGAATTTTTTAGAAAAAATGAAAAATTGGAAGACTTCCCAGGACACTAGTCAAATTCCAGGACTTTCGAGGACTTTCCAGGAGTGTGGGAACCCTGTGTTTAACAATTTATCACTCAGAGCAAAAAAAAATTATTAATAATTTTTAAAACATTGGTATATAGCCCATTCAAGAAATGGCTCATATTAAAAGAAACTAAAAATACAGGACAAATACTAATATAAAAAGATTACATTAGAATACAACAATATTTAACTAAGCAGTTTAGTTTTTACGATAGGGGATTACCTGCAATAGTAGAACTTAACATTGAAAATGGTGCTGCCCTTTCAGCAGATGAAGCAATAGGAGGTGAAAATTGTTCACTATTCTATATGTTGAAGTCATTAGAATGTTCATCACTAATCGAAATGGTAATAAAGCTAATTACTTATATACATTTTTTTAGTTATCAGCATATTACTTTTTTATTTATTTAACATACAATTTATTTTTATACAATTTATTTTTATTAATTTTTGCTGCAAAAAACAGTAATCGACGATTGAATACTGGGTCAAATCATTATATTTCAACCAATTTTGAGAAAACTTTGTGGGGCACCATCTCTGATTTCCCTGATTTTTACATATCATTATCTACATTATGTAGATAGGTTAAATTTGAAATTTCAGACTTCCAAGTGCAACGGTTAAGAAAATATAGCTTCATAAACACTGCGCAGTGGCCCCCCTCGATTTAAGAATTGTAAAAACAGACTACTTTAAAGCCTCATAATTTTTTTCTAACTTTCAACAAGTGTCTCATTTTTTCTAGAAGTGTTTTCTGGGTAGTTCTGTGTTAAAAATACTGGTTTTTGTTGACTTGTATCATATTAGAAAAAAATTATAGCCTCCTCAACTTCGAAAAAAGTTTGAAAAATGCTGAAAAAGGCCAAAATGAAATTAACTGTAGTACTTTTCTATTCTGCAACAAGTCCCTACAGTTTTGTTTTCTGATTAGCTAATCTTATCTACAACTAACAGGCAAAAAATAAGCCGCTTGTTGCAATTTTTATTAAAAAAAAGTTGTGAAAAACTGTACAAATTTAAAGTACTTTAAATTTGTACAGTTTTTTACAACTTTTTTTTAATAAAAATTGTTTAATAAAAAGTTCAATTCAAGTTTTCACAACTTGTAAATGAATTATCATGACATTTTTTTAGAACATTATATTAAATAATATATAAATAAATCCTGGTGTACACGCAAAGAATGAAACTCGCTGTTGCAACTGATCGTCAACTCTGGATTTGCTGTTTGATGGCAGCTTGCAGGGTTGCTGTGGCTTTTGAACAAGAGCAAAATTGACAAACATCTTATTTCTTTTAAAATACAAAAATAATCTTGAATAATTTCCACAGGTACAATAAATATAACATAAATTTCTATAAAAAACAAATAAAGCAATTTTGTAAAAAAAAAATACTTTGGTTCTAAACTATACAATTGATCATTTTCAGATTTCTCGTTTTTCGTTTCTTTCTCGTAACTGATTTTTGTCACTCTAAATCAATATAAAAATTTTGGGACTTTTAAAAAAAATACTTTAATGTGTCATTAATATATTATAAACTTCAACACGAAATTAAGCTATGTGCATTTGTATTGTATTTGTATTTGTAAGATATATATATATATATATATATATATATATATATATATATATATATATATATATATATATATATATATATACAGTTAAAAACATAAATGGAAGGTCATTAGATATGGAAAAGTCAAAGCAAATTTTGCAACTGGATGCGCTTCTTGGTATTGCCCTGATCTCCAGATCAAGAAAATATGTGTTACGATACGACTAAATTTATTACCATTTATGAGTTCCTTTCCTTTAACCCATAATTGAAGAAGATACTTTATAATAAGAGTTTTCTTTCTTCTATTTTCTCTCTTTTCTTTCTCTTTTCTACAAATACTGTAATGAGCGCTGTTCTAAAGAGGTAGTGTCTCTTGTACCAACTACTAAAATTCATTTTTGTGTTACACGTCATTTAATTAAGTCTCATCCTTTTTTCGTGACTGTTCCCAAGTGCTCAAAAAATACTAGTTTTTCTCCTCAAACATCAGTTCTTTAAAATTCAATCCCTTCCTCTTTTTAACCTGAATCATATAATTTGCAACTTTTCTAGTCGTCTATTAATCATTATCTTGCTCTATAACCCTAGTCTTTTCACTTCCAATAACTTTCAACTCGTGGTTGTTGCAGCCTTGTTGGTAGTAAATATGTTTGAAAATAAAATAATAAAAATAAAAGACAAAACTTTTTTAAGTAAAATTATTGCGCAAAATTTTAAATAAAATGTTTTGATTTAATCTACACTAATAAGCAAAAAAAATTATATAATAACCAAAAATTTATCAGATTAAAAAAACGTTATTAAATGCCTACCGTCTTTTTTTGTTTTTCTTGAAAGTTCCTGAACTTTCTTATATCTCTTCAAATGCATTTTCTAAACTAGATGTGTCTTGTAGTAGATTATTCCCACCTCCAGAATTATTCCATCCCCTATGAAAAACTCAAAACGAGATTGCGCTTTCGGGTTATAACTGTTAGAAGTGTACCTAAAACGTCCGTACTACCTTAGTAAACATAAACAAAGAGAGAAAAACGTTTAGATGACAAGAATTTTAGAAATAAAGTTTACATAAAAGTAATATAAGAACGACGATATAAGAAAGTGTTGTAATGATAGAAAATAAACAACTATATACTAATTAGTTATTTATTTGCATGAAACTATTTTACAAATACTTTTATTATATAACAGTATATGTAAAAGTAAAATTCAGACAGATATAAATTATATCTCTCTGAATTAATACCTCTCCTTTATAAATCGCTCAATGTAAGACAGTCTGATCTCTATTACAGTATAATGATTAAAATTCTACAACTATAAAATATTTAATAATTAGTTGATAGTTGTATAATTTCTGTTTAAACTGAATAAATTAGTTATATAATTATGTAAAATTAATTTACAAATATCTGTCTGAATTATACCCTCCCCCTTAGTAAATTACTAAACTTGCCTCTGAATTATTTCCTTTTTCCTAGCTAATCATTTTATAAAAGATGGTGTGGTAATGGTATTGAATGATGCAATAAATAGTGAACAACTATAAACTTTTAGTTATATATTTAATTGAAAATACTTTAAAAAAATACATCTTCAAGTTTCAAAATTATTACCTCCCCTTAGTAAATTGTTTAAAGTAAGACTGTGTGATAATGGCATGAAGTGATATTAACCGGAATTATGCAGCTATATATCAATAAGTTATAAAATTATGTAAAAATGATTTACAAGTATAATGTCTGAATCATCACACCCCCCTAAGTAAATCATGCAATACAAAATGTTTGAATCTGGTATTGAATGATATAAATTATTTTTATATTTTACTGTAATTGGAAATTTTTAAAGCTTTTGATATTTGACTTGCAGGACTTTTGTTTTACAATAGGAACATAGAATAAAAGTGTTATGCTTATTTTAATTAGTAAAGTTATTAGTCCAACATTTTTAGCCTCATTTAAAGATATTGTGATGTTATATTGGTATTTGATTTTTTTCCAAACTAACGCATATTAATTTTCTGGTATGTATATATGTTTTTAAGTTCTATGTTTGCTATTTCATATGTTCTACAAAAACTAGCATTGATTTTTTTATATTTTCATTTAAAAAATTATTTGTTTAGTGCAAATTGAAAATTATTTCTTTATTTAATAAATTTTTTTTCGTCTATTTGTTTTAGTTCGACGACAAGGTTCTGCTCTACTTCATTTTTTATTACAGTTTAGGTAATGAAATTGAATTCATTGCCATTAAGGTAAGAATAACTTTGTTCTTTGGTCACACCATTAAACAGTTTTTTGTATTTTATTATTATTATGTCATTTCTATTTTGTGTAAATATATTATATTTTCATGGCAACATAAGTATATATTATACTTAAAGTAAAAGGGGTATTATACTAATACTAACATCTATAAATAAACCTATTATTAGTTTATTAAGTTTCAGTAGTGGTGTAGTGGTAAAGCTACATAAGTCCAAAGTAGTACAACATTCAATTCGTTTCTTGGCGCAGAGGCCTTGTTTGTCAAAGTTTGTGTTTAAGAGTTATTGAAAGAGGGTTTTAACCACAACTAAAAGTTGCTTCCTTAACTGTATTTTAAAAAAATTATCTTTATTGGAATTACAAGATTTAGCATAAGATAAAAACCATACTCTGCTATAGGTTTATAGTTTTTTCTAAAGTCAGTGCTTGATTTACTTTAACTTGTTGCATGATTTTGGTTTAATAATTTAATAAAATCTCTAAAAGTGAGAATGTTTATCATGGGCTTGGGGTAATGGTAACAGTCTAAGACCAAAGTATTGGATTTCCTTTGCACTTTTGCTGTTTTTTTCTTCTTTTACGCTGCAATATTTTGATTTAAAGTGTTTTGTTAAATAAATAGTGTTTTGTTAAATAAAAATCTGTCTTTATATGGAATACTGTTGCCATATCTCAGGAGAGATGGATCGGGAGAGATAAGGAGGGGTGGATCTTAAAATGATATTCTTTTCCTTCAGACAAGGTACAAAAACACAATGTAAACATAGTTGGACCTGGTCTTGCAAACCTTTTACCATTATCACATGTAATGTTGCTTCTTTTTCTCAATTCTACAAATACTCATGCTACTCCTCATTCCATTAAGTCTTATCCTTTTTCTGTGACTGCTCCTAAGTGCTCCTAAAAACTCTTTTGTTTTCTATTTTGATTCATATAATTTCCAATCTTTAAAGTCATATGTCAATCGTTATCTTGCTTTATAAACTTCATCTTATTCCAGTAACTTCCAACTCTATTAGTGGTTGATTGTAGCCTTGTTGGAAGCAAAGATATTGAAAAAAATGTGTCCTTTCTATTGAAGCGAACTCTTTTTGGCAAGAGATGTTATTAAACAGATAACCAGCAATTACCTAATTTAAAACCTGTTTAAAAATAAGTAATTTACACAAAATGAGCTTTTTTTGTGTGTGCTTTTTACCTTTTCAAGGCTATAAAGGCTGCTACAGTTAAGGAAGCAACTTTTAGTTGTGGTTAAAACCCTCTTTCAATAACTCTTAAACACAAACTTTGACAAACAAGGCCTCTGCGCCAAGAAACGAATTGAATGTTGTACTACTTTGGACTTATGTAGCTTTACCACTACACCACTACTGAAACTTAATAAACTAATAATAGGTTTATTTATAGATGTTAGTATTAGTATAATACCCCTTTTACTTTAAGTATAATATATACTTATGTTGCCATGAAAATATAATATATTTACACAAAATAGAAATGACATAATAATAATAAAATACAAAAAACTGTTTAATGGTGTGACCAAAGAACAAAGTTATTCTTACCTTAATGGCAATGAATTCAATTTCATTACCTAAACTGTAATAAAAAATGAAGTAGAGCAGAACCTTGTCGTCGAACTAAAACAAATAGACGAAAAAAAATTTATTAAATAAAGAAATAATTTTCAATTTGCACTAAACAAATAATTTTTTAAATGAAAATATAAAAAAATCAATGCTAGTTTTTGTAGAACATATGAAATAGCAAACATAGAACTTAAAAACATATATACATACCAGAAAATTAATATGCGTTAGTTTGGAAAAAAATCAAATACCAATATAACATCACAATATCTTTAAATGAGGCTAAAAATGTTGGACTAATAACTTTACTAATTAAAATAAGCATAACACTTTTATTCTATGTTCCTATTGTAAAACAAAAGTCCTGCAAGTCAAATATCAAAAGCTTTAAAAATTTCCAATTACAGTAAAATATAAAAATAATTTATATCATTCAATACCAGATTCAAACATTTTGTATTGCATGATTTACTTAGGGGGGTGTGATGATTCAGACATTATACTTGTAAATCATTTTTACATAATTTTATAACTTATTGATATATAGCTGCATAATTCCGGTTAATATCACTTCATGCCATCATCACACAGTCTATCAAATCTGATACTTTTGACGGTGGTCGGTCTGTTTTAATAGGATTAACGCTTAATATCTCATAGTTTATATGGTCGGAAGGATGGTAGGTCGATAATGAATTTATAACAGATTCGTATTACCATGGTATGCTAATCCGATTATAGGGGTATATATACTCCTTCGTTGTATGATCAGTAACAATGTTTCTTATGTTATTAGCTCTTTTGTCTGTCACGCATTGTGATTGGTGTGGTAGAACTGCGTGCAAATCTTTGTATTATGAATGCGTGGATCATAATTTATTTGCATGTGATTTGTGGAATATATGTGGATGCACTGAAACTATTCAATTTTCAGATGGGCGATGATTATTACTTTCAAATCCCTCAGGGGTTCAACAAGAATCAAGCTCAGTTTAAGCAGAGCAAGGTAAATCCTAAAAAGTCTTTGCAAGTGGCCCCTGGTTGGAATAATCAGATATTTGGTGTGAACGAGAAGAATTTTAAAAATAAAGAAGTTGCTCGTATTGCTGAGTCAGTTGTTACTGGTCTTACAGGTGCTATAAATCCTAAGACTGTTGTAAATGTTGCTAAGAATGTTAAAACTGTTGCTGGTTTAGCTAAAGAGACTGTTCCATATATTCATATGCCTAATGTAAGGAAGATTTTAAAATCTGCTATATTACCTAAAAATAATATTAGTAGAACGGAATACATAGCTCTTAAGGAAATGGGTAAAACGCGGCCTACTAATATATTGGAGGATATGTTATATTCTGAATCAGATTGGTCTCGATCTTCCTCCTCCAATACTAGTTCTGTTAATTCAACGTCTACCAAGATTGGTAATATTACCGATATGAGTACTGTTTCCGAAAGTGTTGAAGGTTGGAATTATGATCCTGATTATCAGCCTGTGCCTCAGGATGACTTACCTGATTATATGAGGCTTAAACCCGGACAAATGGATATTTATGAGCCTAAAGAAATTCCTTATATAAAAGAGGCTAAAATAGCTAAGCAGTTACATAAGTATAGTTTTGAACCTTATCAATTTCCTAAATTTATTAACGAGTTACCTAAGTATGCAACACATTGGAGCATTATGAAGGAGAGTGAGGCTATATTAGAGAAGTTGTTTGGTAATTATTCATTTGACATTGCAGATGCTTATGGTGCGGACACACAGAAGAATATTCGTTCATCCAAGAGGAAGAAACGGTTGGTCGCAAAGAGGATATCACGTAACTAATGGCAGAGCAACCCCCGAATCACGAAGTCAGCGCGTCACCCGATTTCGTTATCGAAAGAGGATTTGATTGCAGTAAAGGATATTATGATGAGTTTTGTGTTGAGAAAAATATCTACTGGTATTATGATTGTACTAATGACACAGTACAAAATATTTATTATTTTCCTGTTGATTATCCTAATTTATGGACTGACACTGATCAATATTTTATGGCAACCGGTGGTATTTATTATGTTGATAAATCAGTTGAATGCGAGGTAATGGATGTTCGTGTTGAGAATCAACTTAAAACTACTCAAAATTCGTCTGTTTCTTTGGAGATGTCCAATATTGGTTTGCGATTTTTTGATATAGAAGGCGACCAACTTATATCAGATGTTTGTTATCCTCTTGCTGATTCTGACGATTATGCTAGAATTTATAATCTAAAACTTACCTCTAATGATAAGAAGCCGTCACCTTTACCAACTGTTAAGTTGCTTGAGAATTCCTTATTTTTTAATGATAAAGCAGGTAAGCCAGTTACTACGCGGTTTGCTAATGTTGTTAATACGAAAGACCCTCGGTTCATCAAAAAGAATAATGTTGTAGAGAAGGTTATACATACTATTGTTTGGAAAAATGATGTTGGATTGCGTAAGCCTATTAAGTTGTTAATTAATGATCCATATTCTAGCAGGTCGTTTAAATTTACGGATACGTCTTTTGGAGGTAATAATTTTGAAACTTGAAGATGTATTTTTTTAAAGTATTTTCAATTAAATATATAACTAAAAGTTTATAGTTGTTCACTATTTATTGCATCATTCAATACCATTACCACACCATCTTTTATTAAATGATTAGCTAGGAAAAAGGAAATAATTCAGAGGCAAGTTTAGTAATTTACTAAGGGGGAGGGTATAATTCAGACAGATATTTGTAAATTAATTTTACATAATTATATAACTAATTTATTCAGTTTAAACAGAAATTATACAACTATCAACTAATTATTAAATATTTTATAGTTGTAGAATTTTAATCATTATACTGTAATAGAGATCAGACTGTCTTACATTGAGCGATTTATAAAGGAGAGGTATTAATTCAGAGAGATATAATTTATATCTGTCTGAATTTTACTTTTACATATACTGTTATATAATAAAAGTATTTGTAAAATAGTTTCATGCAAATAAATAACTAATTAGTATATAGTTGTTTATTTTCTATCATTACAACACTTTCTTATATCGTCGTTCTTATATTACTTTTATGTAAACTTTATTTCTAAAATTCTTGTCATCTAAACGTTTTTCTCTCTTTGTTTATATTTACTAAGGTAGTACAGACGTTTTAGGTACACTTCTAACAGTTATAACCCGAAAGCGCAATCTCGTTTTGAGTTTTTCATAGGGGGATGGAATAATTCAGGCGGTGGGAATAATCGACAACAGTCTACTGCCATTTTTGCTTTTTGACGAGCATTATTCAAACTGTCTAAAAATTTGTATCAAAATGAAAATGGGTAAAAAAAATGTCACATAAATGTAAATAAATTAAGAAAATAAACAATATGCAAAATAAATTTACCAGCCAATCCCAGCACTCTTGCCTTGTAGATTGGCCAATTTATCTCTGCATCATGGTTGTTATTTTTTGCTTTAGAAATAGTGTTGGGATTTTTAAATGGTGGCCAATTGCATTTCACTGATGTGTGATTTGTAATCATTGGATATTATTAGCATCTACTCCCTGAAACAGATTATGTTCCATTTCAATGGAACATAATCTGTTTCACAAGTGTTTTCAAAAGCAACAATTGCTAACATTTTTAACTAAAAAAAATGCTTTGTTAAAAAAATGTTTTCTTAAGTTATGATATAAGAAATGTTTATTTTTTATATCATAACTTTTTTATTTAATACTAAATTTTATAATAATAGTTTTAATAGTAAACTTTATATTAATAAATACTTTAAAATAAGATTTTTTCTAAATAATTTGAATTATTTCGAAAAAAAAAAAAAAAAAAAGAAGCAGATAACTTTAAAAACAAGACCAATTTTATTTTAAACCAAGATTTTATCAAAAATATTAATTTTAGTAAAAGTGCATTTGCGGGATTACAACAAAACCATTTTTATGTGGCATTTTTGACAAACTTTACGTGCCTTTCTGAAAGTGCTTAAAGGGTCACATTTGGGGCCTTTTTTGGTATTGATGACGTCTTTTTGACATTTTTTCAAAAAATCAAACTAAAAAAAAATATTTTTGTCAAAAGTTAGATAAACTCTTGAGAAAATCTTATAATAAATAACAAAATCTCGAAAAAAACTTACGTGTCTTTCTGAAAGTGCTTATAGAGTCAAATTTGGGGCATTATTTGGTACTGATGACGTCACGCTGGTCTACTTTTTTTTTATTAAACTAAAAAATATATATTTACGTCAAACGTTAGATAATCTCTTGAGAAAACCTTAAATTAAATAATAAAACCTTTAGAAAAACTTACGAGCAATTCTAATAGTGGTTAAAGGGTCAAATTCTGGCCCTTGTTTGGTACTGATGACGTTACGCTAATAATTTTTCAAATTTTGTGAAAAAAAACTTTGGTGAACAGATTTAAAAAGGAAAATTCGAATCAGTTGAATAATATTATTTTTTTTTTTTTTTTTTTTTGATTGTTGATTTTGATGTTGATTTTAGGTGCCCCAAGAAGTCCTTACGGTCTTATCACAGAGCACCGCGGAAGAGCATTTAATAGGAAGTTAACGCCTCCTTCCCAACCGATGTCGCAAAACTTGCCCAGAGGTGGGGTTTGAACCACGGATCTTACGTTTCTGAGGCAACTGTGCTACCACTGCGCGACGGCTGCTTGTCTAGATGTTTTTTTTTGTCTAGGTGTCGTCTAAATCATTTGTGTTTTCACAAGACGAATAGTTGCGTACAAGTCAATCCATGCAATCAAACCGTGTTTCACATTTTGACTTTTTACACGAATAGGAATTAACTACAAAACATCTAAGAGCAGGTCTAATGTGCATCAATTTAACCTCAAGTTGATTGCAAATTTCTCGCCATCCATATCCATTGGGTTTTGGAATATTGAGATTTGCCTCCACTGATTGTTGGAAAATTGCTGTTTGATACAAAACTCTCTTGTAATGACACATAAGAGCATCTCTAGTTGGCAGAAACTTTTAAGGTTCCGGAGCTTCTTTCTTGGCAATAAACTTAAGGTATCTTCCTTCTTTCGTATCACTGCATTATAATTTTTATAATTGACATATAAACTTTTTGATTTGGTCAAAATGGGTTAAATCAATGGTATAAGAGTCCCCAACCTTGGAAAAATTGACTTGTACTCTTCAGACTGTCTCATAAGTTTGAGGAACTTTGACTTACCAATCCCGTAAAATTCACTTGTATAATTGTTCCCGCTAAATGTATGAAGAGCAAGATGAGCTTTACAACAATCAGTACCTAACTGTGAGGCAATAAGATTTATATCAAGAGCCCGTCTTTCAGTAGAGACGCCAGTATCCACAAATAATTCTATTTGAAGTTGGTTTTGAAAGTACAAAGCGTAAATAGCAATATCTGTGTCAACCGTGGGAATGCAAACGGTTTCGAAACCAATAGATGCATTATATATAGGCAGTTTAAAGTATGTTTTTTTTAAAGACAAAATCTCGCTGCGAATCTTTTGTGCGACATGATGGATAAGCTGTTCAATCAGTTTTGGATTATTTTTCCCTTCTCAATGGTATTGTTGCATAAGAAAGAATACCCTATTTTGGTGACCGCAACTGAACAGACCCGCAAGTTCTGCAACTACAGCATCCTGCAAAGTCCTTTTATCTAGAATCTTTGCTCTATCTGTGCAGTTTTCCTTCTAAAATTCAAATAGCTTACTTGTATGAATAATCTCTAAATTGTCTAATACGTGTTCTGTCACATAGTCGAAGAGAAAACGCATAATTGCATCTTCTGTTAAAATAAAAGGAACTTTTTTGGGTCTTGTATAGTTAAGGTAACTAGTCCGATGATAATATAACTCTAAGGAAACTATGGTTTGCCCAATATACTAGCTGGGTTTCCAGCTTTACTTAAGCGTTTTCTTTTAACATGTTTGCTGCACTTTCTGTTACAAATTTTGCCCAGTAGGCACGGACGTAAAAAAGACGTTTTTAAACGTCTTATACTCGTTTTGGACCACTTTTGAACGTTTTGGGCGTCTTTTGAACGTTCAAAAGACGTCTTTTTTAGGTCCGGTGCCCATTGGGTGTAAACGTTTTATATCTGTTCCTATATTTATTAGTTTTTTTGCAACAGCAAATGCAACACTTTTCATCCGCAATAATTTTTCATGAAACAAAGGAATTATTTTAACTTTGAAGTAGTACATAAAACATAAAAAAACGTGAAAACTGAGGACAATATTCTTTGCTTTGCATTTCACACTAAAAGGTTTTTTAATTTACCTGATCTATCTCTTTTCCGAGCTGAGATTCTACGCTTAAATGAGGATGCATTATCCACGCCTACACTCTCGTTGACATTTTCTGCTCTATTTTTCCGATGTTATAAAATGTTTAATGTTTTTGTATTCACATACTTATCGTACCATCTTTGATGAAATAAGAAAGTTGTTGGGCACGTATCAGCAGGTCCATATCCAACATTATTTGGTCTACGAGATTTTTGACCATATACAGTTTAAACCTCCCTCAATTTGAAGGGGTCGCAAATTTTATATTGTTATAATTATTAAACGCTGAAATATTTTACTATGAAATTTAAAATTTATCGATAAGTATAAGTCTGGTTAAAAATAGTACAAAAATATTTCATCAACTTGTTGCTCTCACGTTTAGGGCAGGATAAGCACAAATGTTAGGCCTTTTTTGTTCCCAAGCTCCAATCATCGCAATTTTTGCAAAGCATCCTGATTTGACATAAGTATAAACATATAAATGTTTGGAGTTTGCTCCATGTCTAAAAGTTAGATATCTCGAAGACCAAAAAATGCTGGATACGGACCTGAATTTCAGGTAGAATGTTTATGATTTTAAAGTCATTTCGAATTTGACGATAGTAAAAAAAAATATATTATTATCAAATTTACGCTATCTATTGTTTTTTCCGTACTATTGTTTAAGGCATATATAAAAAAATAAACTGAGTTGTAAATTTAGTTTGTGACTTACCTTGCATTGTAAGTCACAATGCTTGGTTTGCAAGTCACAATCCACAAGTCTTCACTTTCGCAAGCGCATTTTCAGTAAAACCACGCAGTTTGTTATTATTACGACCAACTTCACCATGATGAAGTATTTTTAATTTCTTTTTTAGGAACCAGATTAAAATGCTGCATTTTTTGGCTACTCGCCATTATTTAGTTTTATAATAATAAATAAATAAAAATAAAACACGTTTTTTTAGTTTTATGTTTTATATTTTTGCAACAACCGTTTCTTTTAAAATGATTGCAGTTTGTTATGCAAATATTTTGTTTTATTTATAAAAATGACTTTGATTTTTTTCTTTTATTTATGACGGTAATTCTTTACTTTTAAAAAAACTTCGATAAAATAAAAAAAGTAAACAGTTTTTAAAAAGTAAACATTTTTTAACGTAAACAAAGAACGGGAACATTTTTTATTTCTTAGATTTATTAAATTAAAACTATTTCATATTTTTAATACAATATTAAAAAAAAATTATAAACAAATTTTTTTTTAAATAAGATTTATGAAGTTTTGGTTACACAGATTTAAGTAATTATATTTAAAACATCTAATTTTACAAACAATTAACCCCCTATCAATAATTTGTTAAAGCTAAATTAATGCTTTGCGGTATTGCACTCTATTCGTATTTTTTTTTTCAACACTGAAAAACTTATAGAAAAGTCGCTAATATTGACAAAAAATCGATTTTCTTTATTTCAATGATCGCGCTAGCTTTTGTTGCTGCTTGTTATAAATAACATGTAGACATGTAAAAAAGGGCAGCAGTAACAGTATCGAAAACAGCCAAACTGAATTATTTCGAAAAGGGAATTTCCGGAATAACATCGAAATAGAGAATAACATCGAAATTGTAAAAAAAGGAATTGTATCGAAAATCCGAAAAATAGAATAACCTCGAAAATTGTGAAAAAAGTAATAATATCGAAAAGGGACTTTTCAGAATAATATAGAAAAAGAAAACATTTCAAAATTGTTAAAAAAGGAATAGTATCGAAAATCCTAAAAGCAGAATAATCTTGAAACAGCTCAAAAGAGAATAATATCGAAACGGGACTTTCCGGAATTATATCGAAACTGTGAAAAAAAAAATAAAATCGAAAAAGAACTTTCCAGAATAATATCGAAAAGGTCAAAAAGTAATAGGTTTGAAAATGTCAAAAGCAGAATAAATAGACAGTTTTTTGCGCTTTTTTGCGGTTTTTAACAAAAGTGTAGTAATTACACTGTATAGCTGTATAATTAATACAATATAAACAAAAAGCTCTATTAGTAGAACAAAAAATATTGAATGTTGTGTTGTTGGCTATTTGTAAAACGATTCAAAACAAAATGTATTGGTTTTATTTACAGTAGGTACTTTACACGATTTTACTATTACAATCATCTCTTATAATTAATACCAAAATATACGGATAATGAAGAAGCTTTCAGAAAGTGTTCGTTTTTTAAATTTGGATAACTGGTTTCCAAGTTATGACAATCTATGTTGGGCTCAATAACGCCTATTTTGCGTCAAGATTTGTTGAGTTTTTCTTAAGGATTTATGGCACTAAATTTTGATAATAAATTTATTTTTCATATGCTATCAAGAAGGAGTTTCATTGAAGTACTTATGCTGAATTATTTTTCTTTTTTTTTTTTTACAAAAGCATTCAATTCTACAAATTATCTTTCTCATATTAGGGGCCCCTAGGTAAGAATTCCACTTTTTGTTCACCCATTTGGGGCAATTGGATCAAAAGCTATAAAAGCTTCGTTAAAACTGTAAAAATTAACTTTAGATATAGAAATAGAGCTTTTTCAAACGGTCAGAGCAAACAATTTCATTAACATTTATAAATAACAAGAAAATACGTAAAAATATTAGGTCTAATTTTTTCTACAAAACTTTGATTGTTCTTGGCCCAATTGCCCATTCAGGACAATATGGTAAAAATGTAAAATTATACAAAGCCCGTTTTCCCATTTTGGGGCAAATTGGTCCAAGAGTAAAAAAAACTCTGTTCAAACTACAAAAATTAACTCAAGTTAAAGAAAAAGACCTTTTTCAAACTGTCAGAGTAAAGATTCATTTACATTTATAAATATCAAGAATATATGTAAAAATCTATAAAGAAACATTTCTCACATTTAGGGCCGGGAGCCATGACGTTAAACTTGGTACAATGAGCAAAAAAAAATTCTGAAAATTTTTCAGAAATGGCTCAAACCCTAAATAAGTAAATTTTGAACTCTATTTTATGAAGTGCACCACCAATTTTATGAAATATCATGCAAATAGTTTTGTCGTTAACATGGAAATGTGAACGAAGAGTCACATTATACCTGAGCTTTATCATATTTTGATTTTACGCGTTGCAACGCGTTAAAGCGAAGTATGATAAAACTCACAAATCCATGTTAATGACAAAACTATGAACATTATATTTTACAAAAGTGGTGGTGCACTTCATAAAGTACAGTTCAAACTTTACTTATTTTTAGGCTTCTTTATCCGCTTAAATTGTAAATGAAATCCAAGCGACGCAGTTATAAATAATGTTGTTTATCATCTGCAACAGCATGTTGTTTTTATCATAGATAACGTGTTGTATCTTATAAATATTAGTGAAATCTTTTGGAAATAATAAAAAAGATCGCCTTTGTTTAAATGCTTGACAACATTTGCCCTTTAGTGATTTTTTAACATAATGATTTTAGGCTCACTGCGTTGAATGTTAACTAAATATTTTATGTAAGCAAAACATAAAATTCCAAAAAGAACTACTAAAAATCTACTTTTAAAAAACAAAATTACTATAAACTCTCATAGAGAGGGAGGGAAAACGCCTCCTTGACTCCTTCCCCCATGACGTAGCCAATGTGAGTATACCCCCATGCCGTAGCCCATGTTCAATTATATTTGTTAATATATTATTCGCAAAGTACATTCATAAAAAATTTTGTAAGGAATAAAATATATGAAGATTAGTAAATTTACTAATCTTCTAAAAATTTATTTTATGTATAGAAGGTCATTGATTGTACTTTTTATAAAAAGTACAATCAATAACCTTCTATAAATATACAAGCCCATATCGTAAAAATTTTTAGGTTGGGTTGGTCGTTTCGGAGAAAATTGTGGTCAAGAATAGCAAATCTTAATCAATTTTTATAGCGTGAAACTAAGAGCATTTGGTGAAAAAAGAATGTCAATCGCTCACGATTATCTCCTCCCCCCTCCCCACCCCTACCAACAGTAAGAACGTGATAAATTTAATAGAAACTTGCTTTTAATAGAAAATTTATGTCAATAGCAACTCTTTAAACAAAATGCATATTTATTATTAAGCAAATTTAGGGTAAAAAAACCTTTTTTGTGCTGGTCTGTAAAATCTGGGTCTGTGTTTTATACAACCTATTAGGTGTTATATCTTGGAAAGGAAATATTTTCAGCATATGGTTTTCACAAAAATTTGCTTCTAACACGCTTGTGCACACGAGTGCTAATCGTAACATAGCAACTCTCACTATAAGTCTTTTGTTGATACTGACACTTGCTTCAAGGAAACTTATTTAATTTTACTAGACAAGCAGCTGTAGAATTTTATGCTACATTTATCTATACAATAACTTTAACATGTAAATGACTATTGTTTCTAGGGAGATGGAATTTATTCAGTACTTATCCTTAACGTAATATGGGGTTTGCTCAACTGAAACCAATACAATACGCCAACTAACGGAAAATCTTGTAGGCCCAAATGGAATTTAAAGTCATTTATGTAAACTAAAAAATTACGTTATTGATTATTTTTTATTCCAGGCGGAGCAAGAGGAAAAAAATTAATACCGCTTTTATATAATAAATTCTATAATTTTTCTAATAAATTTAAACAATTGTGTGACATTCTAGTTTTTAAAATATAGGCAAAGGGAAAATTTTTACTGAATCATTGAAAAAGTTCAATTATGGATGATATTGGTCCTCGGCAAGTGGGACAATAAGTTGTGTTGCTTTTTTGGACTTGTTGAATGCAAGGCTGACAAAACAAAAAATGTCTGCAAGGCATTACTATTGCATTTCGTTCATTGATGTGGCTCTGTTGAAGTGGAAGGTGGCAAAGGAAGACTCTCACCAACCTCGTTCATTGAGTTTTCATCCAAAGCACTAAAAATATTTAAAAACTTCAAATACAATTTTCCATATTTCATGGAAAATAACAGATTTTCAAATAAAGTTAAACTAATTAGTTTGGTAAAAAAATTAATAAAGGTTAATAAATAAGAAGTGTTATACAAAAACTTGGAAAATTATTTTACACGACTTTGAAGTTTTGAAAGAGATATGATACTGTTGATAGGAATCTCTCAGTTGTCCAAACTTCGGGACGGAGTTTTAGTCACGGCAGACTGGCTGATTGCAAACAAGCTGTTGAAGCTCTTGAATTGTATGGACAATTACATGCTGGTTAAGCAATTTCATAAACTGCCAAAATCCTCTATGTCGATCACTCATGTTTGATTTCAGACGTCTATTGAGACTTTCTGCATTGTTATTGGTTTTGTGGTTCAAGCCATTACCACTAAATCCTTCTGGGGTCACTATATTGAGCCAATACCTCTCAAAATACCTTATAAAAGCAAGTAGTTTGATTATGATTTCGTGACTAAATTGTGCAATCTTAATAACTCGAGATCCCCAAGCAACCAAGATCTTGTTTGCAGGAAGGAGACAAAGTACTGAAACTTTTCGTGCCCATATTTTTACTTGAATTTGGTGGTGGTATTCCCTCTGAAGAATCGCTAATTGCTTGGTGATTGCATTTTCGAAATGAAACCTAAAGATAAGGGTTTAAAGGAGATCATTAATTGATAGAAAACTCTGAAAAACTTGGATAACTTAGAAACTAAGTAATAACAAAGTAATAACTTATACCTGCAATCATTCACCAAGCTTTTACTCCAAGTTGTTTTTAAATCATTTTGTAGTCCTCGTTCAAAATCTGACATAATGGTGACTGGAGGGAATTTAAAACTTCTTTTATTTTGGAAAAAACAAGCTTGTATAGAGCCTCGGATTTTGATGTCATTAAAGCGCATACAGCTGGAACAGATGTTCCCCAAAGGTGAGGGTTATCAGGATCAAAATTCAACTGATCCTCATCTGGAATTGGATCTACAAGTACTACTGAATACTCAACAGAAAATATCAAGAGCTGATACCACTTGCTTTCCTCCATGCGTGGTGTCATGCTGGAAGTACAATAAATGTAACTATAACTTACAACTGTAAATAAAAGTGTTCTACCTAGCGTTCTTAATATATCAATTTTTTCGTCTACGGGCTGTCCATTAATAACGTCAAAAAAATAAGGAAGGGGGTGTCTAAATTTTTTTGAAAATTTTTGCTAAGGGTGAGAGGAGGAGGTCAAGTAAAGTTGGCATCAACAATTTTGCTTTATTTTTTTTAATTTCATTACTCAAAAAAAAAAAATTTTGCGCAGAGTCTTTATTTAGGGGAAGGAAGTGTCTCTGGAAATTTAACAAATTGTTGACATGGGGGAAGGGGTAATGTAAAAATTGCCAAAAGTTTGTTGATGTAATTAATGGACTGTACTCTAGATAAATATATGTTCTTTTAGAACATATATTTTTTTGAAAAAGTTAAATGACAAATATAGCCATTTCACAAATTTCCTCTTTATTTTCTTCTGATAAACTTGGAATAGCTTCCAATAGTAAATACATTTTGAGATAATACAACGCTTTTGATATGAATCTTGCATGATGTATTGGACCAGGAATACGAAATTTTAACCTATCTTTTTGAGAAACTACCATCAAAGATAGTTCCGCTAACTCTTGATAATCCTTTCTTGATTTACCATCCTAAAAATAAAAGATTTTTTATTTTTATGATTATGATTTATTTTATTATGATTGTGTATACAGATTAAGTTATTTTAAGCAAGCTACTACAAAACTGTAATTAACCTTTTTGTAGATCCTGTCATCTATTACATCTCTGTAGAATTTTTCAGCCTCAAGATGTTGTTTATTTATCCAAGTTCCATTTGGAGTTTCAATCCTCTTTAATGTAACAATGTCTTTTTCAAGATCACTCCAGACAGATTTCAGGTGTTTAAAGAGCTGGTTTTCTGGACCAGACGTTTTACTGCTGGGATATATCTTGTTAAAGTGGGTAATATGTCTTTCCAATATATGATGTCTACAGGCAAGAAAAAGTAGTGGCCTTCCTAGCTTATTGGCCATTCTTGTTATAACTCCTTGGTGCTTTCCAGTGTTGGAAGCTGTAGTATCAAAGCATATACACTAAGGCGGAAAGAACCTAATAGATTAAAAACTGCTTTGGACTGATTTTCCCCAGAACCTGAATCAATATGAGGAATACCTAGGAGCTCAGTTTTTCCATTCACTTTCACTAGTACTGCTAATCTTTCTCTTGTAACTGAAACGTTATCTATATATTCTTTAAATATTTTCCTGTCAAAGTGAACAGAAGTCACCTTATATTTGGAGTCAGTCAAGTCTTTTATATACTGTCTAATTTTTTGAGCTTCCGAATTTACTACTTTATCTACAGCTCAAAGAGATGATGATTTGGACACAACAAATTTATTTATTTCTCCTCCTCATAAGCTATAACACTGCTTATGATAACAGTATACTAATTGATAGAAAGACCTCCTCCTACATCAGTTAGTGCTGTACGCTTTAAAACATCTTTAGGCAGTAATAAACTTTTGTCTTCTTTATGAGAATCATCATTTGACTCTTTTGTAACAGACTCGAGGCATTCTGAGCTTCAAGAAAAATCACTAACATCACCTTCTGAGCTATAAGTTGTATCTAAATCTCATATTTTTCCTGATGATTCCTTTTTAAATTTGTTTTTTTCAGATCTTTTTGCAGACTTTTTGAAGCAGGTATCAGAAATGCCTAGACAACCTTGTCTTTTTTTCTTCTGCATCTTTAAGAACATAATGTCCATACATTTACTTTCTTCAGTTCTTTTTCTATCCATTTTTATTTCATCAATCATGATTTGTATGTCATGTCCTTACCAGAATACCCTTTTAGATTCTATTAAGAAGTTCTCTCTATCTTTTATTGCTTATGGTGTTGATCTGTTTCTTAGCGATTGCAGCTTTTTATATTTCATTACTACAGCCTCGACTTTTTTCCTAAAAATAAGACTTATTAAATAACTGTAAAGCTAATTTAGATTAAGATTTCATAAATATTACTAACCGTAAAACGCATTATATGTCACGAGTTCTGTATCCACCAAGTTCCTATGAAACTTTCAGCTTAGATATAACGCAGCAGTTCTCTCCATAATCTGGACAGTTCGGTGTAAATGTAAAACCTTTGTTTAGACAACAAACTAAGTTTTTGAGATAAGTTGGACTGTTTGTATGGTTTGGAATCACGTAAGTAAAGATAGTACTGTATAACTTCTTCTACAGTTGCAAATTGAATAGATGATAGAGTCTTTCTAGTTTTTTTAACTAAGAATATTTCTTGGCCTCTATTTTTCATTTTTTTAAGAATTTTCGGCATAATTTTTTATTTTACTTTTTATTTTATGTAAATAAATTATAATAAAATTGATTTTTCAAAATAAACACTTTACTAACGTTAATAAATTTTGTTTAATGTTATCAGAATAGCAGATGTTGAACATTGAGTATGATTATTACATTTGAACAATAAGATCATTGAAATATTTCAATGTGAAATAATAAAAAAATTCATTATATTTGAAAAGAAAAATTGTTCTTAGGCATTTTTAAAGGACATTTTTTAAGTTTTCAAAAAATAAATTGAGTTAAAGTGCCTTTTTATTTTTTTGTATAGGTCCTTGCAAAAATATGTAAAAAAAAAAAAATTTGAATTTAATAATGTTTAAGGGTGGCACACGCGGGTTGAAAAACGTCATAAAAAAGGTAAAAAAAAGTACTTTTGGGTTGTGTGCCACCCTTAAACTTCAAAAAAAAAAAAAAAATCCTACATATAAAACAAGGGTCTGTGCACCTTATGAACTTCCACTCTAGTTTTAAAAATTTTTTGACCTAAACTTGAACCACCCTAATGTTAATATTTCTAGCAGTACTAACCAACCTTTTGGCAAATCAGAATGTAGCTTGTTCAAAAAACCAAGATGTTAAAATTTACTGCCCAAGAAACTAACTTATCTTTTAAAGTTTCACTTTCAGTGAGTTCTTCAGTAAAGTTATTATTCTCCCCATCACTGATATCATCATCATCATCATCATCATCATCATCATCATCATCATCATCATCATCATCATCATCATCATCATCATCATCATCATCATCACTGTCATCATCAATTTGAGAAGCAGATTCTGGAAAGTCATTATATTCTTGAGAGTTATATAAATCAACAAGCTAACTATTGAGGTTATTATCAGAACTTGTCACATCAGATATTGGCAAACTAATTGGATCAGTTGAACTTGACATTTTCACCATATTTATTGGCAAATTATTTTTGCTTGAGAAACATGCAGGGTTGATATATGCAAGTTAGGTATATTCACACATGCACTACTTAATATTTCTGAAACTACAGCAGCTATCTTGCGGTTTTTTGTACGTTTTGAATAAAAATGACTCATTTCAAATAAACTATGAAAATATTATACTTAAGATTTAAATTTCTAAATGAAAAAAAAAAATACACAGTAGGGTAAATCAAACTTTCAACATTTTTAATTTTTTTTTTTATGGTGCGACTATATGTAAATAATAAATTATATAAGTTATGGGAGATTCCTTTAATAATTTTTTTTTACCTGCCGGGACTGCTCATTTTGAATAAGTAAAACTGCTGATTTATAAAACAAGGGTGGGTCATACTTCTTAAATTATTGAAATCTGAAACTGTGTAAATTAAAAAATATATACTTACAACATATTATTAGGTAGTAAATATATTTTTGTTTCATAATATATTATGAAACGCAAATGCTTTAAAGAAAAAATTATTTTAGCGGGGCTTAAGGTGCTAAACGATTAAGTAAAATTGCTCAAACATAACAACAAAAATTTAAAATAATTATAAGACATTGTCTGATGAACAAATTATATATTACTAATCAACAGAAATTTCATAATAATTTTAAAATTAGTGAGTTATTTTAAGACATTCTAATTTAACTTTTTTTATAAAGCAACAAAAAATATTTAGTACTTAATTTTCTCCAGAAGGAATCTTTTGCAAAAAATAAAAGTTTTTCAACTAAAAAAACTAATGATGAATCAACTAAGTCATGTTTTGCAGATTTACTTGATTCATCATTAGTATTTATAAATAGTATTTATATACTGTTAATATATACTACTATATATTTGCAAAAAATATTTAAAAACCTACATATATTTGGTTTATATATATTTATTTTTTGATATCAACAGTTTCCTGTTTGCTAAATAAATAGGCCTTATCGTATTAGAATACGCTATGTTTTAAACAATTGTTGATAATGATATTCAATTTCATTGAGACTTTACAATTTCTGATAAAACAAGACAAAAGCTTGAATATAATATATAATTATTATATATATATATATATATATATATATATATATATATATATATATATATATATATATATATATATATATATATATATATATATATATATATATATATATATATATTATTCATTAAAAAAAAGCAAAATAATGATATCAATTATATATTATATTAACTATAAAATATGGTATTAAATATATATAATTTAGTATATATTTGATATCAAATATAAACTATATATATATATATATATATATATATATATATATATATATATATATATATATATATATATATATATATATATATATATATATATATATATATATATATATATATATATATATATATATATATATATATATATATATATATATATATATATATATATATGTATATATATATATATATATATATATATATATATATATATATATATATATATATATATATATATATATATATATATATATATATATAGTTTATATTTGTAGTTGCAAACAAGTAGTTGTCATCATGTATAAATCTATAAAATAAGTTTAAATAAGAACTTCTGGATAAATTAATTAAATAAACGCAATAAGACATCATAATGCGTTCACAAAGTTATTTACAGGAAACAATTGTTTCCTGTAAATAACTTTGTGAACGCATTATGTAGATGCGTAACTTTGACAATGTGCTATTTTGAATAAATAATTTTGTTAATACTTTATTCTACCTTTCCATGGTCCATGTCATGGGCCAGGCGTTAAATCCCATGCCATGGACCATGCGTTAAGTTAATTAATTAAGATTGTTTTCTTTAAACTAATTTTATAAATAAGATCGTGACCATATTTTAGTTATGGTTCAGTAATTAAAAGGTAGTAGAAATATTTCAAATGTTCACAAAAAATAATATTTATCAATAAAACTTAGTTGATGCATTACAACTTCAAAATCGATTATTTGTTGTTAAACATCAAATACAAAAAACAAATGAAAATTAAAAATTTTTCGTAAATAATTTTTATAATACATAAACCAAAAATAATAATTAGATAAATATTTACAAATCAAAACGTCAAATAATAGAAAAAATAAAATAATAAATAAATGCACGAACAATTCATAAATTTGTTTAAATAAATTTCTCATAACATGTAACTAAGCGAGGAGCCATATTCATTTCGAATATTTTTTTTGTATTTGCCTCAATATTAACTTCTGGTAATCGGAAACTCATTCTATACGGGTCCCAGACAGATCCCACCAAAAATACCCTTATGTATACCATACCATAACCAGATGAATCCCATACGGTACCCATATATATTGGTTAGCTGGGCTATGCGTATGCGCGAAACTTTACAATGCTGCTGTGTAGCATGAAATGGTAAATTAGGATGGTTCCCAGTATTTTCTGGTTTATCTGAGGGAAGAATCTAAGGTTAAATGAAATCATCAAGTTACCCTTGATCCAAACCAGCCTATCCTCCCCTATGCCATCATAGGAGCACAAGTATGCCTATGATGGCATACTTGTGCTTTTTTTTAAAACAGAAATAACTTATAAAAAAAAAATAAAACTGATAAAAAATCCGAGGGTTATTATTGTTCTACTTCTGAGAAAGAATATACCCATATCAAAACTTTAACTATTGGTCTTCAGAATAGTGAATAATGAAGCTTCAAAGTTAAGTACGCCATCATAGGCGCATTTCCCCTAAATTAGTTAGCAAGTGTGAAAAATGTATAGTTATTCAAATCGATTAAACTTTTAGCATACAATTAACATGTTAACATACAACTAGTATCAGTAGTATATATATATATATATATATATATATATATATATATATATATATATATATATATATATATATATATATATATATATATATATATATATATACGATATAGAATTATATAAATATAAGTTAAAACAGTTATAATTTGCTGAAATCAAAAAAATGCAACTTCATTTGTCGTTATAAAATATCAATCATATAAAAATATTAGAAACTAGTTTTGGCAGCAAGTTATTCTTATATTTATACATAAATATTAACAACATTCCTGCATTTTATTAATGGGGAGGAATTTTCTATATTTCTCACTTTATTTCATTTTTGTTGATTGACATCATTGCCAACTTTAACGAAAGATGGAAGAGAGTAAAACTTGTTTTTCCAAAAATTAAAAAAAAAAATTTATTTGCTTTACATCACTGTTTAAAATTTTTATGTTCAGTGTTTAATTTTTTGAACAATATTTTAAATCGGAGTGGCCGTAGAATAATTTTGAGATTTCTGCATACATTATGCATACAATTACAGCATACATTATAGCACACTTAATTGACGATGTTTTATGGCAAGTTTTAATTATATCATTAACAAATATTAATTGTCCCAAGATTGATTCGTGTTGGACTCGGCACACAATTCCCTAAAAAAAATAAATTTTTTTACAGCGCGTAACGTTTACGATATATCAATAAAATAGTTGTTCGTAACATAAAGGTTTTATACCTATTATGTTACAAGCAAAACTTTAATTCTTCATTTTTCATACATCGACTGAAAAGTAGATAGAACATATAAAGAATGTACATACTAGGGATGTACCGGAATTCCGTTCCATACCGGAATTACAATATTTTAGGCCGGAATGCCGGAATTTATTTTTTACTTTTTTAAAAAAATATGTGACAGACTGTGTAAATAAATTCAAAAATCATTGTCCTATTGGGCAATAACGAACTATAGATAAATCTAAGTTAAAAATACTAAATTCTTAACAAACACAATGTAATTTTAATTGCAGTAATCAATTATGAAAGGATTTCTAGAAGTTTTGGAATATTGTGGTGCAAAACGAGTTGCTATCCAGTTTTGGGAAACAAACAAGCTCTTTTTTCATTAAAAATGTTACCTGCCTCTGAGAATAGTCTCATTTTACTTAAATTTTAAACAATTAAAAAGTATAGAATGCCGAAAAAGTATAGAATGCCGAATTTGAGCAGCCGTGGCGCAGTGGTAACGCACTTGCTTCAGAAACGTAAGATCCGTGGTTCAAGCCCCACCTCTGGGCATGTTTTGCGACATCGATTGGGAAGGAGGTGTGAACTTCCTATTAAATGCTCTTCCGCGGTGCTCTGTGATAAGACCGTAAGGACTTCTTGGGGCACCTTAATCAACTTAAAAATAAAAAAAAATACAGTAAATATTTCAAATTTAACCTAAATGAAAAACAAAAAAATAATTTTAAATATAAATATTATGCAGATCTTTCATCAAATAAAAAACAAATAAAGTTATGAGAAACAAAAAAGCAACATATTAGATTTAAATAAAACAAGAAGTTAATGAAATAATATAACTGATATATTATATAAATGATAAAAATTGAAGCCGCTTTTGCCGATCTTTCAAATTATTACAAATAGCGGATTAAATTTGTAAACAAATATTATTAAACTTTTCTTTTCTTAAATAAAGTAAATATATTTTAATTATAAATATTTAAGTAAAAGTGTTAAGTGGTAATTAGAATACTTGTAAAAGAATAATTTATGATAATTTATGATTCCCAAATTTATTTTCGATTAGAAAAGGATTAAAGTTTTGAATATGAAAGTGAAACGACAGACGCGTGTCTTTGAATTATCTTTAATTTATTAGGAAACTTTTGACTTGCATTTTTAACTTTTATTCGACACATCGGCTTCAGCTTTTGCCCTTTTTACAAGTACATACATTAACTGAAAATAGTTAGAACATGCAAAAAGTGTTGCTACAAGTCTTCCCCCTATTAAGCACTTGAGACTAATAACTTATCTTTTCGCTTAATGGTAGAAATTTAAGACACTTACCAATGGTTGGTCAATGGCATATCTTTAATATATATTAAAGATAATAATAGACTTAGAATTAAATCCTGATCAACTCCGCTCTTAATATTGAGAGCTCCTAGCTTTTCTAGTAGTTCATAGTGTTAGACAAATATCTACCTAAATTATGCAATATTTTTTTAGCTTAGAAAATAATTTTGATAATCAAAGGCTTTGGAAAGATCAATAAATACTCCTGATAACAGTTTATCAAACGACATTTTTGTTTTTAAGATTGATAGTAGCATGTTCAGCAAAGCAATTGTTTTAAAAACTGTTTTTATATAATAACATGTTTAATGTAAAGTAATTATTATAAATTATTCTCTCAAATGTTTTTAAAAACTCTGGAAAAGAAAAGAACGGTAGTTTGAAGCATTATTGGAATAACCTTTTATGAAAGTTTTAGCTGATTTAAGTTTTTCGGGAAATATATTATTTTCAAATGAAAATTTTAAGTAAAGTATAAGTCTACTAATGCTATTAAATAAAGTATAAGTCTACTAATGCTGTTCATAACATAAATAGCTACATTACTGGAAATGTTGTCTTATGACTTGTCGCGTAAGTTCAGTAATTGCTTTATTAAAATCAAGTTATCTTTAAACTCTTTAAACTTGTAGCAGGTGTTTCTACCAAAAAGTTATGAATGTTTTAATTGGTTGTAAAATATTAGAAACAAAAGAGGGGGGGGGGGGGGGCTCCTTTAACAAAAGATTTGCTAAATTCTTGATATACGTTTATTTCACTTGTTATAATTTTATTATCAAAAATTAGTTTTTTTTATTCCGTTACTTCGTTTATCTAAGTCCTCATTATATCGAATTTATGCTTAAATTTGATATAATGACGACTTGGACTGTTGTTTGGAATATTGGACTTGGACTGAAAATACTTAATTTTTTCTTCTGTTATACAATATCGAAAAAAAAATTTTTTAGATTTTTTTTTCATTTTTATTTTTTGATTTCAAAAATTTTACATTAAGTTTTAGTTTTCTTTTTGATGTTTTAATTAAGCACTTTGTTTTTTATGGACGCGTACATCGTTTGTTTTTTATATTGTTTTTTAAATCGTTTGTATTTTTTATCGTTTGTTTTGCGCGTGGGGTTAAATAGTTAAGTATTATATCAAATTCAAACAGTAATTTTTTTTTATGTTAGGAAACCTTTTATAACATAATACATTCTCATAATTGTATCTCCCGTAAAAAAAAGTGTTTGTTTTGTTTACTTGTTGCAACATAGTTTTTAAGCTATTAATTAAGTTAGCTTACAAATACGAACATTATTATTGTTTATTACTATTATTATTATAATAATAATTATTGCTATTATTCTTATTATGACTACTGTTTTAATTATTCTTATTATTATTCTTGTTATTATTATATTATTATTAGTTAATAATATTGTTATTATTAAACTTTTATTTATCTTAAATTCACGAAAGTAAATTTTTATGACTTATGTTACCGAATTGAAAAAATATGTTAATGAGCTTATTAAATAAGAGGTACAAAACAAAACTTCTTTATATTAAATATATTTGATATTAGTTGCTCTATTTCCATTGTATTATTATTTTTTGAATGACAAAGTTAAAATCAATATTACAAGGCAAATATAATATGTGACAGTCCTAATGAAAATTTGTTTTTAAACAGAAATAAATACTTATTAATGCAAACTGTGGTTTGTTAACGTTTATCGTTATTTATCAGATGTTGTTTTGATTGATAAGACCTTTCATTGGGTTAAATGCAATATAGCAAAAAAAAGTTCACAGAAAACATAAGGTATGTTTATTAAGTTAAACACTTTTTTTCCCCGGATTTCTATAGCAGCTGAATTTTTGTAAGTAATTTTTAAAGTTTTAACTTTTTATTAACTAATAAGAACAAACACAATAAAGTTTAAATCAACAGGCTTATACCACGTTCATATTAACAGTTGATCGAGTTAATAAGATTTTATTTTTAACGCGTATACTCACGCGTATACTAAAACGCGTAAATTGTTATTGCAAAAAGCTTCATAAACAACGTACAAGCAACAATAAAACAATATTGTAAGGTTGTTTTGTAAATATAAAAAGTTTTGTATTAATATAAAACACCTAGCCATAATGTTTTAAAGTTGTTTTATAAACTTTGAAAATAACTCGCGTTCGAAATGAAATAATATAAAAAAGGTTTCGCGCATGAACGTTTAATATATTTTTTAATTGTTTTGCAGATTTTATATGGACTAGCGGTTACGACTCAACGTGACTTCAGATTGTCGCGCCAAAACGCATTTTAACTTTTTAAATTCAAAGAAACCCAATTAAAAAGCTATTATTAAGTAATAGTAAAAAAAAATTATCTTTATTTATCTCATTTAATATATAATTACCAAGATCACTGATTCCATGATTCTCTTACTCCGTAATGCCGTAAGAATAATTTATTTTCACGCGCTTTAAGTAATTAAGTTTAGACGTCCATAATCTGGCGAAACATTTTAATATCAGTTTAGACGTAATTACGTAAAAAAATTTCACTTCACATAGTAAGCAAATAACTATTTATTTTATTTCGAATTAATAATAAATTATTTTTTTACTTTATTAAATTATTGTTTGTATGATTTCAAATGTTAATAATTTTAATACCCCATAAACTTTTTTTTAAACATTTTTTATTGGTTCCTAGAATGTACCAAAATAAACTTAATATATGTATATATATATATATATATATATATATATATATATATATATATATATATATATATATATATATATATATATATATATATATATATATATATATATATATATATATATATATATTCTAATTAAGATTCTCTACAGAAACCTACTTAAATTTAACAAAGTAAAACAAACAAAACGACAATAAAATTATCCAAAGAAAAATCGCTATAGAACGTTCTGAAATCACTTTCGCTGAATCAGCAAACCCGTTAAACCAATAAGATTTATTGGCTTGCGTTTCCAGAAATTCCCAAACTTTCTTTAAAATTCCTCCGCGCCATTCTGCTACTCTTTGATGTGCCGTAGGCTCATCGATTCTTAATTTTTATCGCTTATTGATGGCTTCTCAATTTCATTACTAATTTCTCATTCCTATAAACACACGAGATATAGGTCGCTTAACTTCACTGTTTCCCACTTTTACATCTAGTATGACCATCAGCGCCAGGATACGTCTCTAAAATTCTTCCTAATGGCCATTTTCCCGCGGTGTATCCGGTGATATAATTAAAACAACATTTCCTATCTGAATATCACTTCTTTCAAGAAACCAATATTTCCTAGAGTTTAAGGTGGGAAGCCACTCTCGTAACCATCTTTTCCAAAAGTGACGGATAAGTTCTTGGATTCTGCGCCAACGTTTTTATGCTAAAATCTTCAGTATCAACGTTTTCCGGTGCAAATTCGCCACCAACTTGACCATGTAAGAAATGATTTCGTGTTAAAGGGACATCATCATCAGGATTGCAAGACTGGCATGTTAAGGGTCTTAAGTTGATCAATGATTTTGCACCTGTAAATGCTGTTATCAGTTCTTCATTATTAATATCGGCATTACCCAGAATACTGTATATAGCTTTCTTTACTGACTTGATCGTGGTTTCATAGATTCCTCCAAAATAAGGTCAGATTGGAGGGTTAAAAAACCATTTAACTCATTTATTGGCTGTTGATTGTTTTATTTTTTCTATATTTAAACTAGCTACAAGCTCTTGAAGTTCTCTATTGGCTCCAACAAAGTTAGTACCATTATCCGAAATCATTTCCTTTGAAAGGCCACGCCGATTAACCATTCTATGAAACGCGTTTAAAAACGAATCTGTATCCTAATCCAAATTTCCAAATTCACAGCTCGTAATGTAAGACAAGTAAACAAGCACAAATAACGTTTCGTTCTTCTCATACCTCTTCCTTGCACTGTTGTAAATGGACCACCAAAATCAACAGCTGTTCTTGAAAATGCATGCAAAAGCATTTTTAATCTGATTTTTGGTAATGGTACCATAATTTGATTTTCTTGGAAGAATAATAGGAAATCTGGCATCATAGGGCAAATGTTCTGCATATTTTAAACGCCCATCACATCATAATACACCATCCTCATCTATTTTTGGTCTTAAACATAGTATTTTACTAGTCGTTGGTAACGGTTTTTTGGTTAACAGTGTCCTGTACTCTTCTTCGAAATTCTCTTTTTGAGCAAATTTTATTAATTCATTTTCTGCATCAGTGATCTCTTCTGGCATCAGTTCTCCTACGAATCTGCTTGCTTTTGATGGCGTACCCATGCAAGCACTCTTGTAAGTCGAATCCAACTTGAAAACCTTTGAGGTTGCAGCCCAAACGCAAACTTTTTCAAGCACTAACAAGGTCGAATTTGCTTTAGACTTTTTTACTTCTACATTATTGTTATCAAGTTTTAATAGTTTTCTTTCCGAACATTTTTTTGATCAGCGAGAAAATCTGGTCCTTTCCACCATCTAATTTGTTCTTTTAGTTCTGATACTGCAAAACCTCTTGTCATGTCATCAGCAGCGTTTTCCTCAGTTGGTACGTATCTCCACTGACTTGGGTTTATTTTGGTATGAATTTCTCCGATTCACTTAGCCACAAAAAGTTTAAATTTTCTACTCTGATTATGTATCCACCATATCACATTCATGCTGTCTGTCCAGAATGTCACATCTTTAATATCAATTTTATAAGTTGCTGCAATACTGTGACTAAATCTTAATCCTAAAAATGCACCAAGTATTTCTAATCGTAGGAAGCTTAATGCAGATAAAGACGCCACTCTTAATTTTTATCGTTTATTGATGGCTTCTCAATTTCATTACTAATTTCTCATTCCTATAAACACACGAGATATAGGTCGCTTAACTTCACTGTTTCCCACTTTCACTTTTACAACTAGTATGATTTAGCTGCAATAAGGTTATTAGAAACTTCGTAATTTTTATATTGACATTTTGCATTAGTTACAGCTCCATTTCCGTTTCGGAAGCATCTGTAAATATATGAAGTAAAAGTATCACTAAGCTTTGATTTTGTTGTTGAATGCATCAATTTTATGTATTGTAAATCCTTTAACTCTTGTAACCATTTAGATGCTAGTTGAAATTGTTTAGGATCCAACGGTTCATCCCAACTAATCCCACTGTTCCACATCAGCTGTAAGAGCACTTTTGCTCTCATTGTGTAGGGTGATAAAAGTCCAAGTAGATCAAATAGTGTTGCTATCTTTCTTAAGAAGTTTCTTTTGATAAACACAAACTTTTCATCAGGTGCTTGATACTTAAATGTAAAAACGTCTTCTTTTGATAACCACTTAATCCCTAAGGTTTTGATTGACGGAAATTCACTTTTGTCCAAATCTACTTCTTGAGATATGCCTTTTATTGGGATTTCCTTCAATAGTATTTCGGAGTTAGATAACCGTTTTCGTGCATGCATTCCAGTTAAATTCCAAACTGTATTTAACTGTTTTTATAACTCAATACCAGTAATCAGTAACAGATACTATCATCCATGTATGTCGATTTAAGAATTGTTTCTGCCTCTAAAGGATACTTTTCAATGTGTTTCTTTGCATTCTTTTGTAATACAAACTGTGCTAAAAAAGGCGATGAATTGATACCGAGAACTACTCTTTGGAATTAGAAAATGTCTGGGTCCCTGCCACTAGATATCGTCAAAATTGTAGTTACACTCAAAACAAGTCTTGTTGAAGCTTTAGACCTTGACGAATTTTATCGTTTAGAGACAATCCGTTATGCTTTGCTGATCCATCAAATACTGGTCGTGTTTTCGTAGTCTGATGGTTTATCCGAATAACAGGGAAATGAGGTAAATACCAACTATCACTATTAACTTCTAATTTTTTTAACTGTCGAATATATCCTTTTTCCTGAAATTGTTTTATAACGTTTGAATAGCTTATACTAATGTCTTTATTTTTCATAAGTTTCTTTTCTGTGTGTATTAGACGATTTAGTGCTGTTTTGTAATTGTTTGTTAACGTTAACAATCCTTCTCTCCAGGGAATGCCAACTTGATATCTCCCTTCAACATATTTGATGGATTTTTGAACAGCTAATATTGCTGCTTTCTCTTTACTTTACTTTTTTTTGTTTTATTGCTGCTTTCTCTTTACTTTACTTTTTTTTGTTCGCTCTGCTTTAGCTTAAGTATGAAGTGTTTTGTGTTTTCTTTCCAAGTGACCCCAAAGATGTGATGTTGTGCCAGTGTTTTGTACGCGTAAAGTGGTTTTGCACGTTTTACATAAATAAAACTGATCTTTGAATTCAAAGTACGGCTTAATATCTCCTACCATTGTATAAATTGAAATATAGTAATTTGAAAGAGTTAGTGAAATGAAAAGAGTATATGAAATCAAAAGTCAATTTTAAAAATAACGTTTTTTTATTTAATTGTCTCACAAGTAAAGTAATAAACGAGTGACAAATCTAAATAATTTTTGATTCCTTTATCTAAACGAACACAATTTTTAAAAGAATGTATTTAAATTTAAATGCTCTCCTCGAAATAAAATACAAAAATTAAAACTTTAGTTGTATATTCTTTTTATAGCATCACGGTGGAGTTTTAAAAACGTTGGAATGAATAGTTACGACAATTTTATAATTTATAATTGAAAGTTGAGTTTTAATTCTGTTTAGGGGTCATTTATACAGTGTATCCTTTTAAATAAAAGTAGACGATTATTGATTTCTTGCGCTGATTCTTTTAAAGTAACATAGCGCTTTAAGTGAATGGAAATTTTTGTGCGTAAGAGATCAAAAGATCTTACCTAATTTAAAAATTATTTTTATCGTTACATACTGTATGGGAAAACCCCTTAAAAACAAATATACTATTAAAAAAAACTTTTTTCTTATAGCGACTGACAGAATAGGTTAATAAAAAAAAAACCTTAATGGTTAGCAACCACTAATTTTGAAAGTATATTAAGAAACCTTGATTCGAAAATATGCAGATTTTCAAATCGAATTTCGATTCGAATTTTTTTTTATTTGATTCGATTTGAAATTTCGAAACTTCGAAGGGCCCTAATATAGGGGAGAGTCGGGTAGCCCCGGACACTTAAGGAAAATACAGATTGTACACATGTGCTAACAGAAAACAAAGTGTCAAAAGACTTTTTTTAAAAGTTCAAACATTCATCTATCGAGTCTAAACGAAATCTAATAAACATAACGAAAAAATAATTATGGTGTATCTTAATAATATACAAAACATAAAAGAAAAAATGTTAGAAAAAAGACATGTTTCAAAATTGGAGGGTAGCCTCGGACATATAGTTTAACCCTGATTTTACCGCTTTTTTACCAGTGTGACACCAATGTAATATAGGGGAAAGGCGCCTATGATGGCATACTTAACTTTGAAGCTTCATTATTCAGTATCCTGAATACCAAGAATAAAAATTTTGATATGCATATATTCTTTGTTACATGTAAAACAATAATAACTTTAGGAGTTTTCATCAGTTTTATTTTTTTATTAGTTATTCTATTTAAAAAAAAAAAGTACAAGTATGCCATCATAGGCAACTACTGCTCCTATGATGCTCCTACTCCTCCTTTAATTTTATCTTTTGAACAAGGCAGACATAGCTTGTTTAAATGAAAATGATGACTTCTTCCTATGATGGCATACTGACGAGTTAGTTATGTTGCAATATTGAGGAATGGAGAAAACTTTTTTTTTTTCATAAAAACAACATACTTGTTATTGAAGTAAAAAGGAATTTTTAGTTTACTAAAAAATGTATGGTTCAAAAAATACATAAAACGCAATATCTCTTATGCGCAGGCGCAAAATTTGACACTGCTGCTGTGTAGCAAGAATGAGTTAATTAGGATGATTACGTGTAGTTTCTGGCATTTCTGAGGGAAGACTCTTAGGTCAAATGATATTGTCAATTTTGAAAAGTTTAATTCAGTTTTTTTGAAGACATTGAGTTTAAATATTTGTAATACAGCTAGAGCTACTTAAGAAACAAGGCTTAAAGAGTGGCTAGTAAATGGTTAAAGCAATCGGCGAAATTGCCTTATATAAATATAAATGCGAAAAATATTATATATAAATGCGAAAAATATTATATATTATTAAATATAAAACATTTAATCTTAGGAATTTTTATTATAAAGTTATTTTATAAAAAAAAACCTTTAAGAAAAGTATTTAAAACATAAAAAATATAAAAATGAATTAAAACACACAAAAAACATGGAATATGATTAAGCAGATAATGGGAAAAAATAAATGTCCAAAAAATAATTTGCCACAAAAACTCTTTGTTGATGGGGAAATGATTTATAATAAAGAAGCCATAATTAAAATGCTAAACAAATATTTTCTAAATAATGGCCTAACCTTAGCTGATAAAATTCCAAAAAACACCTCAAACTTTGAATCTTATATGAAATCAACTAAATACATCTATAAAAGAAGTAAATTTAAGCATAAGTGAGTTGCGAAATGCCTAAAGCTGTCTAAAAAACAATAAATGCGCTGGCATAAATAAAAATAGCGTGAATGTTGTTTAAGCAGTGTTTTATATTAATGAACCGTCACAATTTTACATTTTTAACTAATTTTTTTTATAAAACTTTTTTAATTTAACACTAGAAAGAATACCATTCAGAATTTCATACAGGTTTGTGAGCTTCTCCTTCCCTTGACCACAATTACACAGTAGTATAAAATTTTCCAAGAGCAAAAAGTTGTGGTGAATACACCCTAAAAATGTCATAGATGTCTGAGATCATTTGCTACAGTTAGTCATTGCTACACAAAATACATTGCTAACTGGGCATAAAAGATAAAAATTAAAACAAAATTTAATAGGCATTTATATAAAACATAATTATAATCAATCATGTATCATATTGTATCATTTGTTAATATGTTTCATATGAATGTATCATATATTTTAAAAATTAGAAACGTTAATAGTACATGAAACTGTTTCCAAAAACTATTAACTAATACCAATTCACTGATACATACTATCGATTCATAAGGTGTATTGGCCAAATCACTTGCAAGATGCTTGCAAGTGATTTGGCCAATACATGAATCTAATCTGTTTTTCATCAACCACGAAAAGCAGATTAGATTCATCGCACACATGTTGTTTTTTAATTAAAAAATTCAAATTGCCATCTTCAGTTTAATGGTACAACACCTAAAAAAATCATAGCAAATAAATATATAATATAAAAAAACTTCAGATTAACTTTTTTTTTTTAGATTGTTATTTTTTTAACTGAAAATATTAGTCTAAAATTTATTGAGTTTCATTTCTTAATGTAAAATGTAATCGCTTTTTATTTCAAGTAGAGTTTGATTATTGGTTAGTAAAAGGTTTCATTTTCATAACATTTTAAAATATGACATTAAGGAAGAGTTAAGAATAATTGTTAAAGTTTTACCTTTATCAGTGTTAACACTGATAAAAATAAAACTACGGCTCTTTAGCCGTAGTTTTATTTTTATCTTTACTACGGCTATTTTACTTACTATTTTTATCTTTACTATGGTTGCCTTTACTACGGCTCTTTAGCCGTAGTAAAGGCAACCATAGCCGTAGTATATATGTGAAAAAAATATTCATTCTATGTTGTTTTGAAAAAATATGTTATGACTATGAAAAAAATATTCATTCTATGCATTCTATCATTCTAAATATTCATTCTATTCATTCAAATATATGTTATAACTATGAAAAAAATATTCATTCTATATATAGAATGAATATATTGTTCCATATATGGAACACTAAAATAAAGTGTTTTTAATATACAGCACTAAAAAAATGAACATAAAAATCTAATCAATAAATATTTTTTTCAGCTCTGGAACACTAAAATAAAGTGTAAATAACAACCAAAATAAAGTGGACATAAACAACACTAAAAAAATGAATATAAAAATTAATCGGTGATTAATTAATTTGAAATTTAATTTCATATTAATTATTTTTTTATAAAAAAAAATTAAAGCCTAGGATTGTAAACAGAGCTGCAAGAATCAAGGTGAGGAAGAACAAGGAAAATAAATAAAGTACGAAAGGTCAAGATATTGAGATTGACAAATGATCTTTTAATCATTTCAACAATTTTATCGGTTGTGTTACTCCTTGTACTTACAAATTAAGAGAAAAATCAAATTGTAGTCAACGAAAATCCCAAAGCCTTTATTGACCAGAGAGTCTTTAAGATTAATTGAAGTATTGAGATTTGTATCAATGAGTATATATGTCCATATCTTTTTGCAGGTTATTGCATGGTGAGCTATCAGAAATAAAATTGTATAACTTAGTATCATCTGCAAATACAGATACAACATTTAAAACCAAATTAGAAAAATCATTAATATATATCATAAAAGTAAATACTGGGGCACCCCACTATTTACTATTATCTATTCTGAGTAAGTACCATCAACACTGATACTCTGCTGTAACAATCTATTAGGTAACATTCAATCCAATTGTAGAGTTTGTCATCTATTCTATAAGCTTTTAATTTTAGAAGTAGGAAATAGTTGTGAAATGTGTCAAAAGCTGTCGATATATCTAGATATAAATTTTCTATTTTATTTTTATTTTCCAAGGCTAATGTCCAAGCTTCAACCCTCACTAAAGTTTATTGCGTTTTCAAAGTCGCATTTATATAATTTATTACTATTTTCAGCATTACTTATTGCGTAAATTTTACTTTAATCTTGTTTAACTATTCTTAATATAATGTGATTTAGAAGATTAGTTTAACTTATTGATTTGTTTATTACCTATAACATTGCATTAAACTAAAATTTATTATTGCATAAAATAAAATGCTATTATATAAAAAAAAGACATATAAAAAAACTTTTTATTGCAAAATTAGTATCTTGTAATAAATTTGTGCTTGCGTACGTACGTGCGTGTGTGCGTGCGTGAAGGTCAATAATCTATAAATACTTAAGCATATATATTATTGACTTTATTAGGTGTCAAGCAGGGGTACCTTTTTTAAAATTAAAATTTTATAACAGTTAGAAACAATAATAATGACGTATTTATTTCTCAAATGAATAACAAAATAAATAGACTATATAAACTTATATCTTGCAGATAAACTCTTCTCAAAATATTTTCATTTAAGGTCTTAAATGAAAAAATCAGATTTTAAAATAAAAATTTTAAGTCATGAAAAAAAAAAGAAGTATTTTTAATTCAACATTTACAGATTGAATGAGGAGGTGGTAAAAGTAATGAATTTTGAATAACTTATTTTGAAACAGATTGTATCACGAGAAGAAGTAATAAAAGTAATGAAATCCTTTTATTCAACACGGATTGAATCACGAGAAGAAGTGATTGTAATTAATTTAAAACAAATTGCATCACAATTTACAAATTGTGAATTTTTCAAGAACTGTTAATTAGAGCAATTATTTCATCAGTTTTATAATAGTTCTCTTTTTAAATTTCTAAAATCACGGTCATTTGGCATAAACAAATAAATATATATATTTCCTGTTAGGGACATAAATGTCCCCTAACAGAAAACATTAAATTTATTTTATAAAATATTTTTTCACAAAGAGCCTAATAAGCCTTTTTTTAAATTTTGTTTTATTTATTTTGCAGTTTAACAATAAATAATCAATTTAGCAGCCACGGCGCAGTGGTTCTGGCTCAGTGGCTTCACGGCGCAGTGGTTAGAGTTCTGGCTCAGAACCCAGAACCTCGAGGTATGACGCCAGCTCTAACCCATTAAACGACATTGGTAAGGAAGGAAGCGTGCAAAAATTCCTTTCTTTCTTTTTTTTTAGAGAAAATGTTATTATTTTGAGTTATTTTTTTGGAGGAAATAACTAATTAAATAAACATTAAACATAAATTAAAGCATTATTTTATGCAGCTTTTAACACATAAATTTGACAAGTGTTTCAAAACGTTTTAAGTTATTTTATATTTATTAATTTATTTATGCATTTTATATCTTAAATATGACAAATTTATTATTAAAAAAAAATTACATGGAGTGCCCACCAATTTAGTATCCTCAATATTAACGACTATTTTCTTTTTTTGTTTACCTATTCTATGCACTATGACTGTTCATACAGTTCTATGCACCATTTTTGTTTTTTCACTTCTATACATTATGACTGTTCATAGACTTTTATGCACCATAACTATTCTACAATCCTATGCACCATGCGTTTTGCCTTGATTGACACCTAACAGAAATTCGTTAATAAGGTATTTGCTATTTAAAATAATATTTCTTGACAAATTAATAATTCTATAAAGTTCATGAAAAAAATGAAAACAATATGATTACCAAAAATTTTAATATATGACTAATCAGTTGGAAATACGTAAGAATAGGTTGAAACTTATGTAATTCTTATGTTGAAATGATAAAGTTGAATAAAAAATAATTTTAGAGCAGCCATGGTGTTGGTGGTTAGAGTTTGGGCTTTAGAACTGGTGGTCCGTGAATTTAAGCCAGCCCTGGAAATATATGCAACGTTCGTAAGGAAGGAGGCGTAAACTTTCTGGTTAAATGCTATTCAGCGGTGCTCTATGATCAGATCATTAAGACTTCTTGGAGAAGACCATTAAGATTTCTCGGAGCGCATTACACCTGCCGAGGAATTAAAAATAAATTTAGGGTAAGGGAGAGCGGGCAATAAAGGAATAATTTTTTTTTACAATTGTAGTATGATTACTACATATTTAATATCTTACTACTGACATATTTAAATATCTAATTTTACTTGTCTTAATGCAAACACAATTCAAAAACTAAGTATATTTTCCATCAGGTATTTTTTAGCATTTTTGCTCATAAAATTTTTTTAAATAAGAAACTCGATCTTTATCTAAAAATAGCCTGACTCGTTTAAACATAGGTTGGCTCGATTAATTTTTGTCTGCTTTCAGTAGACGCTGAAAACTAAAAAAAAAAAGAATACAAAGCTTGACACACATCTTTTAGTTTGAATTGGTAACAACAACTTCAAACAGCATTTTTTATTAAAAAATTTCTTTTTATTCTTTTTATGTTTCTTACAAGAAAAAAGAGGGAGGACGTGTTTTAAACACCCCTCTTATTTTTGTTAATACTCATTTGCGCAAAACTCTTTATTGAGCGTCTTTAAGGGGGTGCTTAAAATACGTCTGACAAATTATCAAGGGATGTTAACAATTTCTACACTTATTGTGTATATTCAGCAGTAAAAAATAATGACGCCGAGCTGTACATACAAATTCTTCAGACCTATGCGAAAAACTTTTTTTTGTTTTAAAAATCGCTTTTTACCAAAGGTAAGATTGACTTGAAATTTTTTTGCTTTTAAAATAAGTTTTTTAAAATCTATAAATAGAATAATTAAGTAAGAGTTCATATACTCTGATCAATTAAAAAAAGTTATACTAGCTGACTAATTAACATTTAACAAGTGTCAATACCGACAAACTATTTTGACATGTTCGTGTTAACAGAAAGTTTTTACACATAGGTATTAGTTAGAAATGTATTGTGCTAAAACTCATTAAAATAAAAAGTATTAAAATAAAATAAAAAGTGACCTCAAAGCAATACAACATTTTTTATTGTCATTAAGTAAATCGGAACTTTCTTCACATAGACTCTTCTTATTGTACCATTAACAAAACGACTTCATTATTAACCATTTTATTATTGTTATTTATAAATTTATTCAACAAAGATTCAGAAAATATGTTTTTAAGAACATCTTCATCCAAGCTATAAGACATACTTTGACATTTAAAATCAAAAATCTTCATCTGTTTTAAGAACATCTTCATCCAAGCTATAAGACATACTTTGACGTTTAAAATCAAAAATCTTCATCCAAGCTATAAGACATTGACATTTAAAATCAAAAATTTTAGTGCACTCTGCTTATCATAGTTTAAAAAAAGTTGAGATTTTTGTTAAATTTTAATACAACGGTGTACATTTGCAACCAATCAAATGTCAACTGCTGCAGATGCTGCAAAGTGTAGTTTACAATATATAATTTATTTTTAAACGAATTAGATTGGTACTTTACATACTAATTTTTTAAAGCCTAGGATAGTAAAGCCTACGATAGTAAAGCCTAAGATAGTAAAGTCTAGGATAGTAAAGCCTAGGATAATAAACATACTAATTACATATTAATTTTTTATTATAGTATTAAAGTCTTGAAAAGTCTTGTCAAGTCTTTGCGGTGAGCTATAGCGACTAGCTAGAAACAGCTATCTTTATGGTTAGCTAATGATTTTTTAGCAACTTGTTTCTTTAAAATATTGTTTCATTTTGTCTTTTATGTCTTAAATAATTTAATTTTAATTAATTTAATTTTTTTTTTTTTAATTTAAGAAGTTTTTTTCCCAGAAAAAATATGTACAAGGTAAATTTACATTGAATATATTACTGGTAGGACTTCCAGAAGATCACATGATCTTATCATAAAGCCCTTTACAATCTATATAACGAATTAAAAGGTAGAAAATTTACAAATATTAAAAATTACATAAGCGTTAGAATATTCTTCAAATGTTAAGCAAGTTTTAACATAATATTTTATAATATGGATATATAACATTCTCAATATTGAACAATATTATAATATAAAGTATTCAGCATATATTGTTTAAATAATATTCATCGACAAAAATATCAAATAACTTGAAATACTAAAAATAAATAAATATATTTTGTGTTGAAAAGATTATTTCTTTTGTTTTTTTTTTTAAAGGAGGAATAAGACCATTTCAAAGAAAAATCAAAGTTAGGTAAAACTATTTTATTCCAAAGAAATGGACCACGATAAGAAATACAAAACTGGTCAATTTTTGTTTTGCAAAACGGCTCTTGAATATCTTTACTATCACGAAGTTCATATTTGTTTTTTGGTTTCAAATTATAGAGATTTATAAATACACTTGGAGATAAATTTTCTTTACAGTTAAACATAAAACATAAAATATTAAAAATACTTAGTTCGTTTATATTTAAAGCTTTCATTTCTATAAAAAGTGGTGTTGAGCTTGAAAAACGATTTCCAAAATTAATTATGCGAACTGCGTGTTTCTGATGCCGATAGAGAGATTTAAGTTTGGTTTTGTGAGCGCTTCCCCATATAATATTGGCATAGTTTATATGGCAATGAATAAATGAATAATATAGTTGAGTTAGTTGCTTTTTATTTAGTATATATCGAGCTTTGTATAGAACTCCAATGTTTTTAGCAACTTTCATTGAAATACTATCAATTTGCTGACTCCAAGATAAGTTTTCATCTATTATGACTCCTAAAAATTTTGTAAATTTTTCTCTTTTTATGATTGTATTGTCAATAAATAGGTCAGGTAAGATATTTTGGATTCTCTTTTTTTTAGAGGTTGGGTGAAAAAGTATAAACTTTGTTTTATCCGTATTCAAGGACAATTTATTTTTTCTAAACCAATATGATATTCTTTTTAATTCATTATTCATATTATTAAAAAGTATTTCTATGTTTTCGTGCGACTGAAATAAATTCGTATTATCTGCAAAATTTACGGTCGTTAGGGTAGAAGCTTTGTAAAGATCATTTATGTATAATAGAAATAATAGTGGTCCAAGTATGGACCCTTGGGGGACACCGCACGTTATATTTTTTATTATTTGCGATGAAGATTCTTTGTTATAAACAAATTGTTTGCGGTTACTTAGATAGCTTTTGAACCAATTTAGGGTTTTATCTTTTATACCATAGCTCTCTAGCTTTTTTATTAAAATATGATGATTAACAGTATCAAAAGCTTTTGACAAGTCAGTTAATATGCCTAGTGTGAATTGAGAATTCTTAAATGAATCGGCAATACTGCGTGTTACTTGGAGAATAGCGTGTTCAGTAGAATTGTTTCTCTGAAAGCCAAATTGATTTTTATAAAGGAGTTTATTATCAATAAGATAAGTATTTTAAGTATTGGATCAATATGTTTATGATAATAATTGAACTTATAACATTTTATTACGACATGTCGCTATCTAGAAATCGCAGTTTTGTAACTATTGATATTACTAGGATATATCGTTATCGTAGCTAGCTATAGGATAGCAAAAATTCTGTAGCTAGCTAATGACTACATACTGCAATTTTGTAGCTGGCGATGATGTTACATTTTGATTACTGTATATTATCATTTTGTAGCTAGCTTCTACTTAACGAGATTTACATACGATATAGCTACTACATAACGACAATTCTACTGTGTGACTATAACCATCAATCGCTTTAGCAGAATGTATGTATGTAACATACATATGTATAAAAATATAGTTAAAAAAAAATATATTAAAGAAATTTTGATAATATAACTCTTAAACTCTTAAGGTCTTCCGACCACTACATACATGGTCTTAAAATAATTTTAAGACCATGTATGTAGTGGTCGGAACTAAGATTATTTTAAGACGCAGATCAAATGTTTTAATGTTTTTAATTACTTTTAATGTTTTTAATTACTTTGCTTTGTATTTTTAATATTGACAGTTTTATTTAAAGGGGCTTGGTCATAAAACTAAATTAGTCTTCTACTTGCCCCAGCCATGTATTATATATTGTATTCACAAACTTGTAAACTTTTTTCATCGGCGAAATACATAATAATAATAGCAATAATAATAATAGCAATAATAATAATAATAATAAATGTTTGATTACTTAAATATGTGTATTCAAACAAAAATACAACAACAATTTTTTATTAACATTTGAAAATTATTTGATAAGAAATAAAATTGATTTGAATTCAGTATTTATTTTGTATAATAAAAACCATTATTTGACACAAATATTTTTATTTTAGCTGAAATTTTATAATGTTATTTAACTTTGTCATTGGTTTTTTGGTTGGCATACTTGCATTACTGTCTATAGTTTTAAATTTCGTCTGCTTGCTCGTTATGAACAATACTACAAGAATGCTGGAAAGACCATCCTCGTATTTTGTTATTAACTTATTAGTTGCAGACATGCTACAAGCCGTTAGCGTTTTGCCTTTATATATATTAAAAAACTACAATATTAGTAATCAATTTTGGAAAGGAGTTGTGTGTGATGGTTTTCGTTTTTCGAATATGATAACATTTTATGTTTCAGCACTTGGAGTTCCGCTTATAGCTCTGGACCGTCTTATTGGAGCTGCATGCGTGTTTCAGCATCGTTTTTTTATGAAAAAAAGAATTGTTATGATTGCAATAATAACATGTTGGATATATGTTCTTACGCTCTGTATAATTCCATTTTTTTCATCTGATCCTCCAAATAAGTTTACAGATGAAATCAACAATCGCTGCATTTACAACCCTACGGATGCGTGGACATTATCCATGCTGATAATCAACTGTTTTCTCCCGTACATCTTAATATTATTGAGTTATAAGTATTTTGTAAAATTTTTAAGGAAAATGAAATCTATAAGAATTATAAAAAGTAATCAAAAAATCAGAAGTGATAGAGTAAGAAGAACGAATAAAATTGCAAAAATTTCAATTTTAATTTCTATTTGCTATGGTGTTTTAAATGGACCATCAGTATTTTATTACATATTAGATACAATATGTCCAGAAACATGTTTTCCGAGAGACTTTAAAAATTCTCTTTTTAAAAGATGTACCGAGTTTATTATAAAGTATTTAGCTTTTTCAAACTCTCTCGCTCCACCGTTAATTTATTGTTTTTCTCATACGGAATTTCTTTTGCGATTACAGTCGATTACTCGTATACTTAAAAGAAGAAAAGAACCAGCGGTAAACAATCACAATGCAGTCGAAACAACATACAATTAGTTTTGTAAAAACCTTGTAACAATTAATTTTGTAAAAAACTGTTGTGCTTTAAACAAGTTCTTTAGCACTTTCATCTTTAGCAATTCCAATGTACTTTAAACAAGTTCATGGTACTTTTAACAAAGTTTTTGTAGCTTTCATGAAGGGAATTTTTTAATTCAAAGACGTCTTTTTAACATATGAAAAAGTTCAGATTTTTTTTAACTGAATGGCCGCCGAATTAAGCAAAAAATGTAATTGGATATTCAAATACTATTTGATCAAAGTTTATTATACAACTTATAAATATTTTTCATTACAAGAAACAACTTTCTGGTCTGGATTATGTTATATTTTACTAATAATATATCGTAAATGCGTGGCAAGCAATATAATTATACATACGTTTAATTCAAATAAAATGACGATTAGCATATTTCAAATAAAATTTGTACAACTGTTTTTACTTTTTTATTTTTTTTAAATTAGTTTCAAAAAAAGATTTATTAATAAAAAAATAATACTTATAAAAAATAAAAGACATCCATGTAAACATTCAACAATTGAAAATAAAAATAATTTAGTCCGTAACGTGTCGTCAAAGTTGATTTTTGTACGACTTCAAAATCCTTCTCACGTGTTAAAAATCCATTCTTCTCACGTGTTAAAAATCCATTTTTCTCACGTGTTCAAAATCCATTCTTCTCACGTGTTACCTGAACATGATTCTTGTGGGTAAGCAATATCAGCATTTCAGTCACCCATGCACACTTATGTTTAAGAATTGTCTTAAAATCCTCAATAAAAAGAGCTAATGACAGGTTTGCTAGATTCATGTCTTTTGATTCAAGTGAGTTTTTTTGTGTTTTGTGTATTGTGTTCAAATAAGTTTGGGTATAATAGGGTAATATGATCACCTTGATAATATGAGATTTATAGGCTGTAAGCAATGAAGTTAAGAGAAGAAAAATAAGAGCATCCGTGGCGTAGTGGTAGCACATTTGCCTCATGGATTCAATACACTTATTAGTTAATTTTCCTTTTCCTGAAATTAGGGTTTTGTTACCCTTGTAACAAAACCCTAATTTCAGGAAAAGGAAAATTAACTAATAAGTGTATTGACTCCGTGCAAAATTATCATAGAATGGCAATCAGAAATAGCATAGATAATATTTATGCAATAAAGAAAGCCATTTACGCTATCCACGAGCGTTCACATCAAATCCTTGACGGCCTTGGGTAGCGACTATACTTGATTAAACTGTGTTTGGTGCAGTATAAACAGTCTTCATCCAACCATGAATGGAACAGGATATCATGATACAATGTAAAAAACCTTTCCTTTTTTCTTTGATATCAATAACATTGAAATCTCCTGCACAATCAAGACAAACAAACTTCTTACATATATTTGCTAAGACATTGAAATGAGTGTATTAGTAAGTATAAAATGAGTAATAAAAAAGTTTCATCACATTGCACAAAAGGTTTATTACCTGCATCAAGAATAGAAGAAAACTTTCTTGCAGAGCTAGATTGATTTTTCAAAGTACCATAGTACCATTTTTTTTCAAAATACCATTCAAGTACCAACATAATAAACACCATCATCATCATTGGTTTGCAACTATGCCATTCCATATTCTTTTTTTTTACGAGAAAAATTTTGTTTGTTACATTTTCTTTTATACTTGATATTTTTACTGACATTCATTGTAAGTATATTCATTATATACTATATATTTAATCTAAACAAAATAGAAAACAGTATCATGCATGATAAACAATTTTTAAATTGTTTATCATTGTTTGAAACTGTTTCCATTTTTCATATGTAAAGTTGCTAAAAACGAAGTTATACTTTCCAAGTTTAGCTTTTAGATAAAAAATATAAAGCAAAGTTGACAAAAATATAGTGAAACAAAAACTCTTTAGGGTTTGAGAATAAATGGGCTAACAAAATAATTCACAGTAACTAAGGACATTGCTATGAAGCTTTTAAATAACCTATATGTGTTTAATGGTTAAGAAAATACACAAATATTATACTATACCACTTTTTTAATTTTCCAAGTATATATGCAAAAGAACACACAAGTATATATGCTAAAAAACATGCAAGTATATATGCTAAAAAACATACAAAACAAATTTTTCAATATTTTAAAAAATTTTATGATTTTCTATAGCCCTACCACCTTAAACTTTTTGCGTCGTTAAAAACTTTCCTGACTCGTAAAATATGGGTCTTGGTAAATCTATTCAACACCGAATTTTTCTATACTTATTCGTTACAATATTTTCTAGTAAGCGGCAGAAAAATAACTATATACATATAGAAAAACTATATTTTTTGTTTACTTTTTAAAGCTATGAAAAAATAAAATTCTGTTTTAATTAACTTTAAAAAATTTTAAACGTTTTGGTAGCCGTTGCGCGAGTCGCTATTTATCAACGGATTGAATATTAGTACCTGTCTAAATAATATTCAGAACACCCGCTTGAAATGTGTTAAATAATTACCATCGGTAAAACTTTAAAAAAACATGAGAAAATATGTGAAATAACGGACTTACCATGACCCGCACAATACTGGTCATGACCATGACCCGTATAATACTAGTCAATAACATCATGAGATTATTCTTTTGCACACCAACCATTTTAATGACCGATTTTTGCTTTATTTAATACACCGACAATTTTGCTTTATTTCATTTTTTACTAATACGCCGACAATTTTGCTTTATTTCATTTTTTACTAATACACCGACAATTTTGCTTTATTTTAATAATTTTTAAAAAAAGCAAAATATAAAAAATCTTTGTTTTGAGTTAACGATTTATGTTCAATATATTATAACTTCTATAAAAATAAGAAGAAAAAAAAAAAAAAGGGGAGGAACCTTATAACTTTTTTCTTTAATAGGTTTCTATTAATTTTTTTCAGACTATCCTTAGCTTATTTGGACTATTGCCCCGTTAAATTTGAAAAAAATTCAAGTTTGCATGTAAAACCTTTTATTCTATAAGAAAGTTTAACACACATTAAGAAACTCTTGTGTGTAAACGCGCAGACTTAACTATAAAGCACATTAATAACGTATCTCCAACGTATCTCCAACATGAAATTTTAAAAAGCTTTTTAAAAAATCTCCCTTTCGTTTGTTTTAGTATGTTATATCTATATATATGTTATGAATATTTTATCTGTATATATGTTATGCATATATTATCTATATATATGTTATGGATATAATATCTATAGGAATTTAAAAGTGTTTTACTTTGTATTCTAGAAAAATACAAAATTACATGACTAATTTATGATTTTATAGAAATTTGTAAAAATTTCTATAAAATAATATTACTTTACATTATTAAATTTTATAGAAATTTGTAAAAATTTCTATAAAATCATAAATTAGTCATGTAATTTTGTAAACCCAAATTTTACCCAAATTTTTTTAAAAATTTGGGTAAAATTTGGGTTTACAAAATTACATGACTAATTTATGATTTTATAGAAATTTTTACAAATATTGCTTTGGCTATTTCGTTCATAAATTAGACATGTAATTTTAAGTCTAATTTACTTAACAAAGTGCACCAACGAGAAGGTAAGCCATAAGACTTTGCACTTCATCTGTGTACTATAATTTTGCCAAAAGTTAGCTCTCCATTTCTGGATTCTTTTTTTTTCTTGAGAGGCACGTAATGTGAAGTATTGCTATCTACGGTTAGCCCTCCATTTCTGGATTCTTTCCCTTTCTTGATAAGCACATAATCTTAAGTAATATTAGGTTATTTAATAATGTAAAGTAATATTAAGTTAATTAATTAACATTACAATTATAAAAGTTAGTCCTCCATTTCTAGATTTTATCCTTTTCTTAATAACAGTTTATGTTAAGTATTAGTAATCTTATTACTAAGTAGTCTTAGTACTAAGTAAATAAGGTATTTAGATTACCAGTATTTTTATTCAAAAAACTGTATTTTTTAAACAAAAATGCTGGTAAACCTGAAAAGTACACATCTAGGCCTCACTTCTTGGATATCAAGACTAAAACCAAAAGCCAAACTAAAAGCAATAGCTACTACAACTAAACTAAGTCTATGGCTTGTACAATGAAGAAAAAAAAGCATTATGATTAAAAGCTTTTATTCAAGAAGCAACTCCTTTATATTCACCTCCAATAAATCCTGTACCATCATACCCTTGGCCTCTACAATTTTGAATATCAAGTTTAAAAAGTCTTTTGAAGTGTATTAAGTAACTTTAGTAAGTAATAATAATAAATTTAGAGACAGAAAGTAAATTAAAGATAAGACCAGATGTACCAGTCTTGTAATCAATAAATGTTAGGAAATCCTCGCAAATCTCATTATTTAAATTTACATATCTTAAAAAAAGGGACATTCAGTATTTGAATACTCAACTGCTTCATCAAAAAAAAATATAAAAAAAAATGGAATACTTAACTTTTTTTATTAAAGCTATCTCAATTATTTTCCCACAAGAATTAATAAGTTTGTTTTGGGTAGTTTTTGATATAAAGGTTGCATTTTTTGGACTTGAAAAAAGATGATTAGCTTATATTTGATCACAAGCCTTAACGTGAATTTTTAAAAGCTGTATGAAGTTACCTCTTCTATTCAAGAAATATTATTGTGTTAATTATAGGAACAACTATTTTTCAGTTATCAGAAAAAAAGCTTAACACAAGAACTGTTTAAATCAACCTCAATAACATTACTTTTGGGGTTGCAACGTGAACATGCATTGTAAAACACAGCTTTTTCATGTTTTTTAAAATAATGAACAGCATTACCTCACTTGGTGTAGTTAAGGCGATTTACAAATTCTTTTAATTCTTTTATTTGGAATTTGCATGATTTTGTCAGGGTATTATGTCCAAACAAGAGCTTTAGATGTTATAATTTTTGTTGCTTTTGGTTTTTATAATGTTTTAAGAAATATTTCTTTTTTATATATATTTTAAAAAACCTTTTTACTACTTCTAATAATGAATCAAAAGCTCATCGGTGTTAGCACAATTTTAATTGAATTTTTTTGAAAAAGTGTCTTAACCCACTATAGATCCTTGTACTAATCGGTTCTGACGTATATCAACTAAATACAGTTGTCAAAATACATTTCTATCAAGTTTCACAAATATTTTAAGAATTCCGACTAAGAAAGAGCTTATAATTAAGAAAAACTGCCAAAAAACGGTCAGAACGTATCATATTCTTAAACTATAATGTTCATTTTATCTAAAAAGTTTATTCATTTAAAATCTTCTTCGAATCTGGACAAGCGATTGTGATTCTTAAGAGATTTTTAAAAAAATTAAAAAATCATTGGTCTGCGTTTCTTCGCCTGAAACAATTTTGTTTTGTGTTACGTCATATGCTTCGCTCAAATCCAAAAATCGAGAAATGATAATTATAATGCAGTTCAACAAAGTCTAAAAAATATATATTTATAATTATTTCTTATAATTATAATAACTAAATTTACTAATTATATATATATTATATAAATATAAATTTCTACATTAAAAATCAAATAGTTTTCTTTTATAACTTGGTGCTCAAAGGTGTCATTAAAAGGTACTATGCCCTCATTTATTCATCCAACAACATGTGGTTATGCAAAAATAGCAGCATTTAATGCATCCACCCTGCCAAATTTCGAAGCAACCTTCAATGAGAATGAAAAGAATTTTACTATGCGAAATAATATGCACCGATATGAAGTATATACGAGGCAGTTTATCAATACAAATACTGATTTTATTATTAATTATAAATTCTTTTTGAGTAAGTCAAAAAAAATAATAAAAAATGTTCAGTATATTGGAAAAAACAGTAAGCTTATCAAAGCACAAGTTTTTGGTGTATTCTCTAAAGAAAGGTGGGACAAGCTTTCCAGTAACAGTAAATCAAAACATTGTTTTAACAATTGTCCGGCATGTTTAGAGGATATTGAATTAAAGTTAAATCTTTCTCAGTTTCAAATAACAGCAATGAGTACAAACAAATTGCAAAATCAATAGGTCTCCTGCAAAAAAAAGAAGAGGCATTTTTAGATGTAAAAAAAAAATAGTTAAAAAGTTGGATGCACAATTTAATAAAACATTTAAGACATCATTTTTGGAAACACATGCTGACCTCCTTGATATTGGATATGCAAATCCATCAGAAATTAAACAAACACAGAAGCTAATAATAAAAAGTACAATATCTGAAATTGAAAATCAATGGAAAGCTACTAGAACGATATACATGAAAAAAAGAGGAGTGTCTCAATGAATTTTTAGATTACAAAGGAGGTAAAAAAATAAACTTCACAGCTTTGGCCAGAAAGTATAATTTAAAAGATATTAATGGAAAATCACCTGGCAATGCGGGTCAAATCGTAAAAGAACTTCTTCAAAATCCAAGTGAAATAAGCTTAACAGAATTTTTTCAAATAACAGAGAAATCCAATATAAGTGCTCGTCATAAAAAAAGAAGGTGAATTTAAAACTTTAAAAACCATAATTTATACACAAATACAAAAAGTCCATACTACGTAGGAATATTAGTTAATTAGCATGATATTCCAAGTAGTATGGCAATAATCATGAACAATAGACAAATCCTTCATATTTTTTATAGATTGGATATAGATAAAAGTGCATCTCTTCCACAAAAAGAAAGCAACTTCATGGTTACAGGAAGAATTAAGAGACAAATTCATGAAAAGAAATGTTTATTAGGAGAGTTAGTTGTACCACAGTCATTTGAAAAGTCAGTAATAAAAGAAAAAAATTTAGAAAAAAAAGTATTTACGGTAGAAGGACGAAAACAATCATTTGATACCATAAGAAAATATATAAATGAAAAGCACAAAGAGTTCATGAGAATCAAAAGTGACAAAGAATATATTGATATTTCAGAAACCAATATTATAGATTTTCTAAAAAAAATTTACGAGTTCGATGAAACTCAACAATACAGAAGAACTCAGATCAAGACTTAAAATATTTGAACGTCATTTAATGTTCTGACATGATGCTTCAACTGTCTGTAATCATGGGTATATTCTTATGACAGTTTCAGCTTTATATGATACCGCTTTATACTACACAGACGAAGAATATAATTTAATTAGTGGACAAAAAATTAATATCCAGGCAATTGTTGAATCTCCTATATGGTATATGTTGGCTAGATCACCTTCAACAGATGATTTTCTGATGTATTCAACAACCAGAATGAAAGCCATCATTTCTCTAAAAACTCCTACACTTATAAATAATATAGAAATCACAGATGAAATGCGTTTTTTTAAGGGGATGGACCGGCTACTCAGTTTGAGGCCGGACAGCAAAAAGGAGGAAACTATTTGTGTTGGGGGTGTGACATAAATGTAGAACACAACAATAATTTTTCATTTGCAAGCAATTGTCAATATGAAAATCTAAATCAGAGACAGCAGAAAGCTTTTCACAGCAGTCACAGATATTCACAGCAGTCACAGATATTCACAGCAGTCACAGATATTCACAGCAGTCACATATATTCACAGCAGTCCACAGAGATAACAGCCAAAAATATATAACCAAACTATATGCAAACTTAGGAAAGAATGAAGTTATTAATGAGCTACTTCAAAGAAATATAAATTTTAAAATGGATATGAAAAAATCTGTTTTAGATAAAAAACTTGTTCATGAAATGCACGGTATACAAAGAGTACCAAGCCTAATTTTCTTTGAACCTGAATCACTATTTAAAGATCATGGTTTACAAAATTATGAACTGTTAATGGAACCTCTCCATGATATCTTTAACCATATTAAAAACTTATTTATTGAGCTACCTTCTCATTTTTTAAAGTCAGATTGTAAACAACTTGAAAAAGTAATTAAAGCAGCATTTGACAGAAAAGAATCTAGACGAGCAGCAGATTATCGAGCGGCAATTATAAAGACAACAGTATATTGCCAACATCACCACCCAAATAATCCTTTGACTCAAATATTTTTAACTATGTGTCAAATCCAGGAGTACATTTATAAACCTGAATCTAAACGAACAAACAAACTAATTCTTAATTTTTATTTAAAAACATTTGAACATATAATCTTATTGAAAGAAAACATTGGTTCTAATCTTAATATTTTGACTAAAAGGAAATTCTATGGAAAATATTTTCACTGCCTATTTATGCACTCCAGACCAGCTGAGAGTTATTTCAGGACGTGCGGCCAATACTGAGAAAGAAGAAAGACAATTTAATTTTATTAAAAACATGTCTAATTCTACACCAAACAGACATTCTGACAACATTATTTCAAATGCTATAATAACTAGTATCTGAGGAACTAAAAAACAAAAACCCAAAAAGTCAAATTTAATCATCAATTTCCAAACTTTACAAAAATATTTGTATTCAAAACAGTGGCAATACTATCATACCATTTTCAATGATCAAGCCTCATCCAGATGATTGAGTCACTGTTGAAGAAAATAGCTGATTACCTTGTTGAAGAGAACGTATTTTGGCAAGAAATACCAAAAGGCATCATGTTTTTTAATAAACAAAAAGTGATAACAAGTAAAAAGCAATGCTGTCATTTTCGGTCAACAACCATAAAGAAAGAAATTGATTGTGTTAGAAAATGCTGGGAGGTATGTTTACTTAATGCAAACCTGTTAGTACCAGCTTTTAAAAACAAAATTGACAGTGCAGATGGTTCTGTTATAAAATTCTTGGATACAATTAAACATTTTGAACAAGAAATTTCGGCAAATGAGTAGCCTTTTCTTTTTGCGTAGTTGTATACACAACAACAAAAAATTCTGTTAAAAAAAAGTCTTTGTATTATTGGTTTAAGGGTGAGGCATGGGTTTTCTTTATTATTTAGTCTGATTTAGATTCTTTCTTATTCTTGTTGATCTTTGACATAATAAAAAAATGTTATGTTTTTCAGTAAGCTTAACCTATAATCATAGATTATCCTGGCCATATTTTAAAAATCCGGAAACTTTTTTTCCTCAAATATCCGGGAAAATTTTTGTAATATCCGGAAAAAATCCGGAATTTACAAAGAGATGTTAACAAAGAGTGAGGGAGTGTGCTCTCCTCCATCTTTTATATTTTTAATATTCATTCCAAACAGTGGTCATAAATCTGAAGAAATGAGCAATGTTGTAACGGATTTTCTTAATTCACAGTATACCAATTGAAAATTGTTGTGGTATATATATGTCAATTTTAATTAACAAAGTAATTAAAATTGACATATTCCTCGCATTATCGACAATGCGAGAAATATGTCAGGTCAGTATTCTGGGTTGCAATCAAGAATTAAAAGTTTTAATTCATTTGCAGAGTATGTACCATGTTCTGCACATTCTCTTAACTTGGTCGGAACGTCAGCTTAATAGATAAATTAATATAAAGTTTAATATGATTTTAGTTTTAATGCTACAAATAAAAAATTACAATCAACTGACATTGATCTTTATACAGTATTAGACCAATATAATGGCCTTGAAAATTACTTGGTACAGATCAGAGATGATTTTGATGTTTTTGAAAATAAGGCTGTAGAAATTACGGGTTGTTCGGACTATGCCAAAGACTCCAAGAGAAAAAAAAAGAGAAAGGTACGTTATTTTTTTTTTTAGGCTATGGCTAATGAATCAAGATCTCAACCTATCACAGAAATCACAGGGAAAATAGATTTTATTAGAAATGTATATTATGTGATCATTGATACTTTTAAATGTCAACTTAGTTCGAGAAGACAAGCTTATGAAAAAATATCAGATATTTATGGGTGTATGCCCACATTGTATAAAATACCGAGTTCTATTGTTGTAAGAAACACATGTGAAACTTAGGCAAAATATTTTATTGATGATGTTTAAAACTCAAGCTTACTTATAGATGAGTGTATTCTTTTTTCAAAATTAATTTCTACGGATAAAAATGTAAAATCTGTTCTCTCTATGATAGAGAGAACAGATTTTACATAGAGAGAACAGATTTACATTGAAAATCTGTTCTCTCTATGATAGAGAGAACAGATTTTACATTTTTATCCGTAGAAATTAATTTTGAAAAAAGAATACACTCATCTATAAGTAAGCTTGAGTTTTAAACATCATCAATAAAATATTTTGCCTAAGTTTCACATGTGTTTCTTACAACAATAGAACTCGGTATTTTATACAATGTGGGCATACACCCATAAATATCTGATATTTTTTCATAAGCTTGTCTTCTCGAACTAAGTTGACATTTAAAAGTATCAATGATCACATAATATACATTTCTAATAAAATCTTATACATAGTATGTATAAGTACATCAAGACCAAAGAATTAGAGTGTATGTTTCCAAATTTAGAAATAGTTATGCGTATGTACCTTAGTACAGCAGTTTCAAACTGCTCAGGCGAAAGAGCTTTTTCTGTAATTAAGAGAGATAGGTGTGTGTGTGTGGGGGAGGGGGTGTAACACCCCCACACATCCCTATCGCGCCGGCCTTGCTACCATCGTCATAACTTTTTAAATACAATCATCAAAACTTTGTCTCCAATTAATAAGAAATTATGCGAAAAAATGATATTTTCAAGAAGTGTGTACGAATAGAGACTTGCAATGGTACGACTGGACAGAAAACGAAATAATGATGTAGTAAATTTTGAACCACCGACAAACAAACTGAGAGAAGTTTTAGTTCATAAGCGAAGTGGTTTGCTTAAAAAAAGTTTTAAAACAATAAAAAAAGAAATCTCTTTGCTAATAGCTAAAAGAGCTATTTAAAAAACGTAAATTTACAATTTTTTTTTAAAAAGAGAAGAGTTTGACACGCATCGCTAATTTTATTTTAAAAAAAAGGAGATCATTCGCTCTTTTGCGCTGGGATTTTTATTAAACTTAAATTAAAATTCTTATTAATTTTTGGTTTACTCTGCGAGGGAAATCTTTTAATCTTTTTGGCTTTGTTTTTTAACTGAATATAACGTTTGGTAATTTATGGACAACAAGTTTACTGTTTATATATACTTGTTACTGTTTTATTTAATGACAGTAATAAACAGAAAAAATTTTATAAATTGTATTTTCGGAAACTATTTAATTATCCGGAAAATATAAAAAGTTTAAAAAATATCCGGAATTCCGGAAATATCCGGAAAAAGATAACTCCTGTATAATGGAGAAAAATTTATCTTAGTTTAAAAAAAATGATTAAACATTAGTTTTTTATTTTAGATTAGATTTAGATACATTGAAACTTTTCTTTATGTAACACACGGTTTAGGGTGTATTTTGTTTTTCTTTTTTTATTAAAAAAAAAAAAAAATTATATTCAAAATTGTTTAGTCTGACTTTCCAAAATGTATTAAACAACAAAATGATGCACTTTTCAACCTTATATAGAAAATATTATTCTTGATATGGTTTTGCATATATAAAAATTATTTTCTAAGATCCACTAATAACAAAAATTACATCAGGAGCCTAATTTCATACAAAGCATAACTTAAAAAATTCAATTATGTGTTGTTATATTATGAAAAGTAAAAAAAGTTGTGGGATAATTTATACTTAAAAAAAAAGGTGGTGGGATGACATCCTTTTTAACTTCTAGCACTGCGTAGCAATGCAATGATAAAAAAAGATGAGTAATCGAGGAGCAAAAAGTTTTAAATTTTAAAATAACTTTTTATATATTTTAGGGTTGTTCGCCGAAAAACAAAACTTGCGAAAATTTCGCATCTTCATCTACCGTAATAGAATTGTTATTGCGGAAGTTGCACATGCAAAAATGCACATTCCGTAACGCGCAATACGAAAATATAAATAAATAAAATTCCGTAATAAAGCATTGCGAAAGAAAACTTGCGAAACAAATCATTTCGTAAGAATACTTACGAAATAGTTACTTACGGAAGATGCATTCCGTAATGTGCAGTTACGAAAAAGACGCAAAAGATTTTATGTTACGATATATTTAAGATATTAACTGTTAACAGTTTAAATAATAAATAATAAAATTATAAAAAAATGTTGTCAAATGATTCTTCAAATGTTTATACAAATATACCTAATATATATATATATATATATATATATATATATATATATATATATATATATATATATATATATATATATATATATATATATATATATATATACATATATATATATATATATATATATATATATATATATATATATATATATATAATATATATATATATATATATATATATATATATATATATATATATATATATATATATATATATATATATATATATATATATACATATATATATATATATATATATATATATATATATATATATATATATATATATATATATATATATATATATATATATATATATAAATATATATATATATATATATATATATATATATACATATATATATATATATATATATATATATATATATATATATATATATATATATATATATATAAATATATATATATATATATATATATATATATATATATATATATATATATATATATATATATATATATATATATATATATAATATACATATATATACAGTAAAATCCCGTTAAGTTGGAATCTCAATGAACAGATAAACAGTATGCCTTTCTTTTTAAAAAGTATAAAGAGGATGTGTGATAAACAATTTAATACTTTATTATAAAGAACGAGAGATCTCTCTAAAGGTAAATGATATCAGAAAGAGTAAAAAGAGAAGAAATATATGTGAAACAGCGGGATGTGAACTTGGGTCTCCGCGGCCAAATGTCTTAACTGAATGAGCTAAACGTTCATTCAACTAAGTGAATAGTATTATTTATTTATTATATAATTAAGAAACTATATAAAACAGAATTTACAGAAAATGATACGTATGCAAATAGGATTCTATATATCAGGAAAATGTATAGTAATGTGAACCTTTAGTTGCTTATAATTAATATCTGGACTCGAAAACTAGTTACTTTTAATGGAACACAATAGGCTGTAGGACCCTCAGGGAAATTATATTCAGAAATGATTATATTAGACTCAGAGTTAGCTAGAAATTATTACAAAGTGTTTAGGACAGATATCTAGTACAAAAAGCACAAGATTTAAAGCAAAATGATTTATATTATTTGAAAAAGTTGTTTTACGTACATTTCATCATAATTTAAGTAGAACTTATTAAAGCAAGGAAAACGTATAGAATTAAGCACAATGAACTCAATCTTAAAAGAATAACTAACAGAAGAGAGGTTGTCACTATTATGAAGGTGACGAAAGATCTGTAATATAGAACATGGAGGTCAAAAAATGCTATCTTAAGTAAAAAGAGTTTGATGAACAAAAGTTACAATGGCTGCGGGATGCGAACCCGGATCTCTGCGGCAAATTATCACGTATCTAACTGATTGAACTATAAGATCTTATACTTAAATTTATATCTTATTAAAATTGAAAAACAATATTTTCTAAGATCTATACTTCGAAAAGCGTATTCAAACAGGACTCTACATACCTTTAAAATCTGCTAGAACTTTAGTAACGTGCACACTTTTAGAAAATATTGAAATAGGTTTATTTTATCAGAAATATGCTTAAGCTAAAGCATATTTTTGAGCTTCTTTTTACTATTTGCTTAAGCATATTCGAACCTGTTTCAAAAATTTCATATGCTTTAAAAAAAAAAACATGTATATTTCTACCCATCATTCTTATTTTTAATATACGTAATGAATTCAAAAAACATCGTTATATATATTTATTATGACACGTTTCGTAAGTTTATTTCCGTTAAGAATTCTTTCGTATGTTGTGATCCGAAATACTTTCGTTTCGAAAGAAATTTTATTTTTTATCAATATTTCTAAAAATAAAACCATAAAAATTTAATAGTTATTATACTGAAAATAAAAATTCATTATAAACATTTTGGGATTTAAAGATGTTAATTTTTACAATTAAAATCAGTCTGGCAAACAAATTTTCTTTATAGACTTCAAAACGTCGTTTGGCGAAAATGTTTGTTTCGCAAGTGCGACTTCCGAAACCGCTACTTTCGTATGTTGCAAAATAGTTTTGTTTCGTATGTCAACTTGCGAAATGCTAAATTTCGGAAGTGGCTTTTGCGAAATGAACATCGGCGATTTTAAATGTTTTGTAACATTCGGTACGAAAAAATGTAATTCCTAGTTCTCAATCTCCTTACGAAAGAATGTTGTTTTTCCGGAATCGCACGAAATCCTCCGGTTAACAACCCTAATATATTTTATGTTTTTGCCAATCATCTGAAAATAACTAAAATATTTGAATATAATATTATTGATTTTCAAATAATAAAATTAATTAAAAAAAACAAAAAAACATTGTTTTTTTAAAACCTTTCTTTTTAACATACAGCTTTGAGCATGATTTTTATTGGTCATTGAAAAGCAATGACTATTTACTATATGTATTTTTTCAAAGTAACTTTGAAAATTTAAATATTGTAACAAAATACTGGAACTGCTGAACTTCTGAAGCTAAATCTTTTCTGCTGATAATCTAAAAATGTTTCGCTTATCTGCAACAGCATATTTGCTGCTGCAGATAAGCTAAACATGAAAAAATATGATCACAAATTTTTGTTCTCTTTTATTATATGTGAAAAAACATATTAATTTGAATGAATGTATCATATATATTTATGATGTGTTACATTCATACAGTATGTGTTGCAATGCAATTTGTCATCATGTATGAAGATATAGTATATTTCTTTCTTACCTTATTTGTATCGAATCAATGTTAACTTCTATGTTCGTTAAATAATGATTAAAAAAGTAAATTCCAGTCTTGTAAATTTACTAAATTACATCCATTTTTCAACAGTTTTTTGCTCTAAAATAAAATAAAAAAGATAACAATAACTAGAGTTATTACAAAAATTTTATCAATGTAAAATAAGTGTATACAAAAACAAAGTATATCCATTTGTGTGCAAGTACTATAATATAGTACTTGCACACAAATGGATACACTTTGTTTTTGTAGTCTATATGTTATATTCTATATATATATCTTATAGCCTATATTGTAGTCTATATAGTCTACATGTTTAAGTATTTAATGCAATTTGTCTGCATATATACAATTATGTTATAATATAGAATTACTATTTAAACCTTGATTATGGTGAATCAATGTTCATTTCTATTTTCGTTAAATAACTATAACAAAAATAGATTTCAGTCATGTAGAATTACTAAAAACATCTATATTTCAACAGTATTAGCTCTAAAAAACAGCATGAAAATATAATAGGAGATTAAGTTATTATGTTTACAAATATTTTGACAATGTAAAAGAAGTTACTTGTGGGATAATAATTAGCACATAACTAATTTTATTCCATTAATAATTAATAATATCCATATAATGATCAACTGGCCTGAAATAAATTTTATTTGACAAATAATGTGTCATAATGTTATACGTATTTTATTAAAACTAAAGATACATAGAAAAATATACATAAATAAAGAACTCTGCTACATAGGGCAGAAAAAATATACTCTTCTCTTATATAAACTATTAGTTTGTATAAGAGTTTATATAATATCTTTAGTTTTAATAAAATACGTATAACATTATTAAAAGCTATAATGCTAACTAATATAAAAGTTTTAACAACTACGGCAAGATATAAAATTTCATTTTTACAATTTGTCATAATTCAGAGTCCATATCATTTGATAAAAACATGTTGTAGTCAGCAAAATATCATACAGACTCTATAATATTTTAAAACGGCCTTAACTACACCGAGCATTCTTGATGAGGCTTGAAAACTAAATTTAGTATTCCAGACTTATTTGGAATACTAGCACATAGCAAAGGACAAGGAAAACAGCAAGCTCAATCTTATTTGTTAGAACAAGCTAACAAAAAGTAGTGGCTAATTCATTCAATTTTAAATGATTTTTTTGTATTAATAGTCTATTAAATATCTATTAAATAGATATTGAAAAAAAAAACTATAGAATTTTGACGAAATACTTTGTTTACAATATCTAGCAAAATTACATCGTCTTTGCTAGCGGTTAAAAATTTACCATGGGTTAAATATGTTGAAACATCATATAAAGTATTTGAGTCTTTATGTAAAGGAATATCAACTGAGTTAGAATCTAATCACTCAAATATTTTAAAATCTACAGAAAGTTCAAAAGCCAACTCTATAAAAGCATTGTCTTTTTTAAAGTTAATTTTAAATTGGATTTTGACATGTTTTACAGAATTAACTTTTTCTGTAAAAGAAACATCAGAAAATTGTTGTTTATTTGTTTCATTTTTACGACTAATAGAGTGTAAAGTATAAGTAAAAATAAAAAACGTATATAAAAAAAGATCAGCTTATTTTATTTTCTAGCCGGAAATAACATCATTAACTTTAAGGTAAAACTCTATTAAGTAATACAGTTTTACCTTAAAGCATCATAATCTTTACTATCGTCTGGCTTCCGGATAAAACAATCCATTTCAGAATTTTCAAAACTGACTGTACTGGACACTTGTTATTTAAAATTTTCAACTCTTCAGTTATCTGATTTTTACATTTGCGAATATTTTGCAAATACCTAGCCTTAATTGCATTTGAAACTAAAAAACTTATCTTTGTTTCAAAACTTTAATTTATAAGCAAAGTCCTACGACAAAAATTACGAACGAAGTACGCATATCAAGTAGCATATCAGAATTTTGCAGAGGTGGAAAAAGTAAAAAAAAATTGTACTCAAGTAAAAGTACTGTTACTTGAGTGAAGTTTTACTCAAGTACAAATAAAAGTTACCGGTCGATAAGTTTACTCAAGTAAAAGTAAAAAGTAGCATATTAAAAATGTACTCAGAGTAAAAGTTACTGCGTTACTTTTTCAGTAACAAAGCAAAAAAATTCAGTGCATAAAAAAATTTTTTTTGCACAGAAAGTTTTTTTTTATAGTCGTAAGAAGTGAAAAGAAACCAAGCTAAAGCAGTTAAAACTCGTTATGAGCGCGCTCAACATTTTTTTCTAATTAATTTAAAAGTGTCATTTATATTTAGTGAGCAAAACTCAAAAAAACAAAAAAAATTAAATCATAGTATTTGTGAAATTAAACAATACATAATAATTTTTTTTACTCGGTAACGTATATGATTTCAAATGTAGCGAAGTACAATACTTTAGAAAAAAAATACTTAAGTAAAAGTACACATTTAAAAAAAATACTCAAAAAGCAAAAAGTAGAAATTCTCAAAATAACTACTCCATTACAGTAACGCGAGTAAATGTAATTCGTTATATATATAACCTAGGGCCGTCCCGAAGAGGTCTTCCATGGGGTGGGGGGGGGGGGTTGTAAGTATTTTTTTGTCAACTAAAGACACACACAAAAAAAAAGGTCCTCAATACTTACCATTTGTCAACTATAAACATAGCAAACAATATTTATATTTAAATTTGTCAACTATAACTTTAATATAAATATAATTGGCAAAATGCCAACTTAAAAAGCATTTCAGTTAGCACATTGAGCAAAACTTGCTCAAGTGCCAACTCAATTGCTTATATGACAGCTTTGAGGGGGGGGGGGGGACACCCCGACACCCCCTCCCCCTTCGGGACGGCCCTGATATAAACGTATAATAATTTATAATAATTATAATCAAATCAAAAAATAATCAAGTATTTGTGTGAATTCATGTTATTGCTTTCGTTCAAACGACAATAAACAAATAAATTTGATGAAGATTTGTGTTGTAAGAGAAATTTTATAAAAATGGAAAAAGGTACCAAAATCTTAAACGGACATGTTTATTTTAAACTATGTGGGAGAACTTTAGAAAAACAAGAGAAAGGCAAAATAACAAATTCCATTGGAAAATGGCTAGCTACAAACTGCCGACCTGTTAGTGTTTTGGAAGACGTTGGTTTAAAAGAAGAGTGTTATCAGGATCGGAGCGAATGGTTGCTCGTATGAGCCTCCGATAAGACGCGCCATCGCATGGAAAATACATGAATTGTATGAAAAGAAGAGAACTATATAGGTAAAGACGTTCTAACATGCACTAAATGTTGCCTTCACTGGAGACTACTGGACATCGCTGGGTAACCATAATTATCTTGAAGTTACTGTGCATTACATTGATGAACGATGAAAACTGCTTTCACATGCTCTGAAAGAAATGGAGATCCAAAACAGACTTTTTGCTAAAATGTGAGCAGAAAATTTTATTCACGTTGCACAGCAGTGAGGGATTTCAAATAATTTCAGCACACTTAGCAAAGATAGTGAAAGAAATATTGTAGCTGATACAAGATATATACCTTTTGAATGCGTTCCAGCGTTCTGTTACAGTATCTATGCAAAACAGCGCGTTCGCAGAAACGAACAGGTACTGAGCGATGTCCTCACCACACAAAACACAAAGGTTGCTATGCCGACGATAGCTGAAATGGTCAAATTACAAAGTTTGGAAAAGCTACTGAAGCCCTGCAGGTATATTTTACGTCATATATTTCTCGCCGACTGGTTTGATTGTACGTGAGAGTGTGTGTGTGTGTGTTTGTGTTTGTGTGTGTGTGTGTGTGTGTGTGTGTGTGTGTGTGTGTGTGTGTGTATAAGCATAAATATGAAAACATTTTTTGTGTGTATAAGTGAATTCAAAACATTTGAGTGAAATGAGTTTGATTTGTTGCAGGTATGTGACTGAACTTCTGGGTGGAGAAAAAAACTTTTCATGGTCTGTGATTTTATCTGTTTTTTGCCATCTCTCTCGTTTGATGGAGAGCTCAGATGATGACCCTGCCGATGTAGTTTAACTCAAGTTTATATTCAGAAGAGACATAGAGACACGCAAGGAAAATGCAAACATTGCATATCTAAAGATTGCAACCGCATCAGACCCAAGATTCAAAGACCTCAAGTATCCAGACCCAGAGTTGAGAGATAAACTGTATCTTGGTTTTAATTAATTTGTCTGATTAAACTGATTATTGTATGTAAAGTAATCTGTAATAAATAAAGTTTTTAATTTAGTCTTAAAATGGTTTTGAGAATTTTTACTCTCAAAACAAAAATAAGTTTTTAATAATAATAAGTTTGTAATAAAGTTGGCAAATCTCTAAATTCCATGTATCCAGAATTTTAAAAAATGTTTCAAAACTCAAGAAAATTTCAATACACTATTTAAAAAATGACTTGTTTTACACTTTTTTTTTTAAGTGTAAAAAATAAGAAATTACGAGTTTAAATAAACTTGCGTCATTGCATTGATTTTTATTTTATGAGTCTTGTAAAGTAAACAATTATTTAAGATGTGTCTTTTATTATTTCACAGTACTAAGTATGTACCTTTTGATAATTACTTTTTTTCATAATATCTATAAAATCATTTTATACCAGTTTATTTAAAAGAATCAAGAAGATAAAAGGATAAAAAAATAAAGTATAAGAAGATCATTTAAGAATATTTTCTTTAAGAGCGTTTTTGAAAATTGTTCTCTGATGCTTTGCATTTAACATTGAACTTCTTGTACCAACATTTGAAAAGTATATTTAAAAGTTACATTTTCTGAATAACCCATTTTTATTTTCTTCTTAGCCAAAGTTCATAGACTGAATATAAAAAAACTTTGTTTTTTTATATTCAGTCTATGTTAATTTTTTTATATCCTCAAAAGGTGTGTTTAAATGAACAGTAATGAAGCTGGGAACCGATCATTTCAAACAATACTTTATTGTGTAAATTTGGATAAATATATTTATTTTGTTTTGCTGTATACAAGTTGACATCTCCCGAATATTAAATAGAGAGTATATATAGTTTTGACTTTACTTGGAAACATTAAAAAATGACTTAATTGAATTGCTTCCAAGTTTGCATAAAGATCTACGCAGTTCAATTTTTTTATCTTTTACAAGTCATTCTAGTATAGAGTACAGCTGAGACGAACTATGTAATTTGTACAAGCTACAACACCAATAAAGTTTCCACATATAGTAGAACCAACCTTGAGTAGTTTGCAGTGTGTTTCAAGCTTGGTTCTCCACCTTTATAAACATAAAGGTGGAGAACCAAGCTTGATTGATGAAACTTATTTAGAACCAAGGTAACCAAGGTAACCAAGGTAACCAAGGTATAAGACAGTTGCGTTATTGTTATGATATAAACTCCCAATATTAATAAGAATTAATAGTAAGTATTCTAAATATGGAATATTATACCGCGGACTAAAACTATGGAACACTTTTCAAAAAACAAATTTAAACACTGTAAAACCATTAAACTCCTTTAAGTTTATAATGAAAAATGAATTTTTTAAATTATATAAATTGTTTTCTTGGTTTTTCGAAATGAAAATCAAGTTCCATTATTCTTAGTTTTTTTACTTGTTAATTGGCTCTTATTTTGATATTTAACAGAGTTGCCAGTATTTAATGAATATTGATAAAACTATATGATATTACTTACTTTCTTGATTTAATGGAAATATTTATGCAAGCTATAACCTTTTTATTATACTTAACCTTTTTATTATATTTTTATTATATTACTTGCAAAACCCACCTAGGGGCTCTATGAAAAGATTGTGGTGATTTTAGTCATCCGTATCTTCTTAGAGCCCCTGCCTGTTTTTTTATAAACCCAATTTTTTTGTATGTAAACATTTCTTTGTAATTATATTTCTTATTATATAAACAGCAAATATATATTAAAAAAAAAAAAAAAAGAAAGAAAGAAAACTTTATGTTGACTATTTGGAGAGGTTTTAATCAAAGTAAAGTTTATCAAAGAGAATATCACAATTATAGCTGTCAAATGCTTTTTCAGCGTCAAACATGACGAGTTGTTATTGTTTTCAGCGTCAAACAAGACGAGTTGTTATTGTTCTAGTATTTAATTGTCAACTCAATTCAGCATGCATGATTGAACTCTTATTAATTAAATTGAAGTGGATGAGTTTCTTTTTTATCCGGACAGATGAGCATGATATTTATATATGGACAGATTTGTAAATATTGGAATAATGCTGATACCGCGGTAATTATTTGGATCATAAGTGATTTTTTATACGATTTTGCCAGTGGTAATAGTTGACGATAATATTGATGCAAAGGTCCATGATGGGCTTCATCTTTTTTATTGTTTAAAATAATAAGTTTTTTTAATTTAAACCCTGTTTTATACACTTAAAAATATTTTGGAAATATTTTGGATTAGAGATTTTTAGTTTTTCAACTTGTATGAATTATTGATTAAGATTATTGCTACGACGGCTATGCAGAAAGTTTTGCATTCCTCATTTTTCCAAACAATAAAAAGTTTATGAAGCGAATCACTATTTAAGTGCATGTAAAAATTTAATTTTTGAAACGTAATTAATAGTCGATTATTTGAATAATATTTAACATATTAATGTCAAAGTTTTACTTTAATTTTATTAATTTGTTTAATCATGGAACAACAAAATAAAAATAAAACGATCGAATTGAACAAAGAATTCAATTCATATGAAGCAATGACGTATAAATATAACTAGATGTGCGACTCGCAGCTTTATGCGAGTCACGCATCTAGTTATATATATACGTCTTTGTCTATGCGAATTACGTCTGTCATTCAACTCAAATTTGAACAAGTTTGTGGTTTCAATTTAGACAAAGCGCATAATCATCCAGTTTGAGCTGAACTTTACGCGTAATATCCATCTAATTGAAAGTCATCCGAAGCGGTAATAAAAGAAATTTCAAAATTGATTTAACAAGGAGGCAAGTTGTCACTTTTAATTGTAATAAGCAGGCCTGATTAACCAGGGTACAGATGGGGAATTTGCTCCAGGCCTACGAAGAAAAGAGGGCCTGCGAAACACGAAATTTATCTATATTCAACACAAATACTATTATTAAGTTGTAATAATTTTTAGCAATAAACTACTCCTAATTCGACGGGAAGTTTTTGAAAAAGGCGTTTGGGTTAAAGACATCTTTGGTGTTAACCTACAACATTTAAGATTATGTTTTGCTTAAGCCTACCAAATGGCTAACCCGACTCTGATAATAATTTCAAATCTATTTTAAACACATAATAATAAAATGTCAATTCACCGACAAAAGATAAAGTGGCTAAAATAGTTGCACTATGAATAGATCTGATGAACCCAACGCCAAAGTTTTAAATTATTTGAACAAATTACCACTTTTTGTATTTATATACCATAACCAAAGAGTTATTATAGCGTAGCTACGCTATAATAATTCCTTGCTATAATATACTATTGGTGAAAGCATGTCCCGGGGTTTTATTTGCGATATTTGTTAATAACTTTTAACAATTTTAATAGTTAGAAAATTAAAGATTAATTTTAAAAGACTATTGTTGCGATGAAAAATTCATTTTTTTGATTTTATCTGTGAGCATATCCCAAGTGAGTGAGCATATCCCAAGTGAGTGAGCATACCCCAAGTGAGGGAGCATACCCCAAGTGAGGGAACATACACCAAGACTTTATCTGTGATTTTGCACTTTATTAAAATTAATATATTTTTTTTGTTATTACAACAGTTTTTGGATTACCCCACTTTTGTTTTTTTATTTTTATACAGCTATGCTGTATAAAAATAAAAAACAAAAAAATAAAACATTAAAAAAAATTTATACGCACAAACAATAAAATTAGTTAAAAGCCATATGGATGTCTATTTAAAATATAATCATACAATTTGAAATTATAATAGAATCATAAAATATGTAATTTTAAAAAAATTAATAAAAAAAATGATCATTATATTTATAATCTAGTATTCATATTAAAGTATCGATTTTATATTACAATTTATACACAAGTTAAAATACATATTTCATTTATATATAAAGGTAAAGAATTAATTTTGTTCTCATGATTTTAAACAGCAATTTTAATGATTTTAAAGTAGTCCTTAAAGTTTAGTTATTGTCCTGAGTTACACTTTATAATAAATTTTCACATTTGTAAAAGATTGGTCTTCTAACGAATTGCAAATTACTTTTTTTTGTCTAGAACACAATTGAAATCGAAATTCTTTTACAGTAAAACAATAGATCATTGGCGCTGCAAGTGAATTCAAAAATCCTAAATATTTGATAACAAATTCTAGGTAAGTTTGATTAACAGAGTTCATATATGTTTTTGAGAAACATTTCTCGCGACAGAACGTGCTTAGTACATAATAAATGACCGAAGGCGTCCAACAAATGGCGTAGCAAATTGAAATAAAAACTGAAATTTTCAGTATGTTTCTGGTATTTTCTGGTATCCTTTTTTTATTTTTGATTGATAAGTAAATAGCATTTATACCATTGAATGTTGAGACATTATGTTGAGAAAATGTTGCTCCATCCGACAAAGATGTATCATCTGTCCTCCCAGATTCTTTTTCTATATCTCGAATATGTTTAAAAATACTTTTATAGAAATATAAAATTACCAAATAAGGAACAAAACAATGAAGAATAAGCATCGTTATTGTCCATGCATCTGTCTGACGATAAATACAAAAATCATTATCACTTTGAGTTGACGTTTTGAAAAATGGAATTAAACACAAAGCCGTGACATAAACCCAAGTTGCAGTTATAATAATTCTTACTGTTTTTACTTTAATCAAAGTTTTATATTTGAAAACAAAAGTAGTAGCAATATACCGATCCAACGCAATAAGGAGAACACAAAATATTGACATATAATACGTTAACATGTATAAAAATCGAAAAGAACTACAGATAACACTATCCCAAAATCTACTTTGAGTATTCAATTTTCTTATTGCATAAATTGGAATTACAAATAATCCTTGCAATAAATCTACTATCAATAAGTTGATAATAAAATGTATTGATGGTCTGTTAGACATTTTCTTAGAAGCTCTTACAATAACCAAGCAAATAAAATTGACTGTGACAACACCAAGCGAAAGCACGCTAAGAGTAGCAATAGAGATATAACTGAACTGTTCAACTGAAGTTAAAGTTTGAATAGTAACGTTCATTTTTTATACCTAAGAATAATATTCAAAGTATGATGTAAATATTTATTAAGTAATATATATATATATATATATATATATATATATATATATATATATATATATATATATATATATATATATATATATATATATATATATATATATATATACATATATATATATATATATATATATATATATATATATATATATATATATATATATATATATATATATATATATATATATATTCATACATATTTTTATTCCTAAAATTATATCTACATGACAGTTTTTACAAATATTGTCATTTTACAAATCCCATTGTAAAAACAACAAAGAAGTTATAAGAATACTAAATCTTTATAATATAAAGTAAAATTCCGAAAATAATTTGGATTGAACGTTTGTAAAGAAATTTTCAAATGGAATTTGCCGTACTAAATAATCATTAAGTCATAAATTTAAATATATATATATATATATATATATATATATATATATATATATATATATATATATATATATATATATATATATAAAACACAGTGTTAAATGAGAAAATATTTTGCTAAGTGATTTTCCACTAATTTGTAATTGCTATGTTCTTTAAATATATATATATATATATATATATATATATATAATATATATATATATATATATATATATATATATATATATATATATTAGGGCTCTGCGAATCGCTAGTTTTTGTTTCGAATCGAATCTCGAATCAAAGCAGGTCTTGATTCGCAATTTAAATAACGTTTTGAATATGTGTGAGTGTGTATTATTATATATGAAACGAGATCATTATTTATTACAAGTAATTTTAATAAATTAATTGTTGAAATTGTTTTACATTTATTAGTTTATTACTTTTTTTACAATTGCAAAAATCATCGAACCGTTAGCATTATTTTATCTTCAAGCCATTAGCCTTCAACCTTGCTAACATCCTACTTTTACTTTATTTTTATGTGTTAATTTTTTGACTCTATTTAACAGTTAAAATAAGTTGATCTTAAATATTACCATAATTTGGTGCCATTATATTAGTGTTTTAATTTTTTTAGTTTTAATGTGTATTAATTTTTTTAATTAAATTGATTACATATAATAATCTGTTTAGCTTTTTTTTTTAATGATAATGCATAAAAAAATAACTTTTTTTTTTAAATGGAGTTAGTTACATAGCTTTTACTCGGTACTAACGAGACATTTACATTTTGAATAAATATCTTAGCTAAACATTTTTGAATTTTTATAAAGTAAAAATTGTAAATTTCTTCATAAAAAGTAAAAGCACATGTTATTCAAAGAAAATATAATTTAAAAATTTATTTTATTTAATGTACAGATTATAATTTACAGAACGCGTAGTTTACATGTGTAAAGAAATTTTCTAAATCATTAAAAGTGTTAAGACACGTTTTTAAAAATAATATAAACAGCAATATTTTATTTGTTATATTTTTATTTTATTTGTTATTTTTTAAACAATAGGATCAAAATTTTTGATGGGGAGGGGGGGGGGTATTTATTGCTGAATGAAATGCTTCATCATATTCAGTAATTCATTTTCAAAAGATATTTTTAGCATAAAGTGTTTTTTAGATAAGAATTTTAGATATAATTTATAAAAAAATTGAACTTTTTTTTCAATTATTTTTTGAGTATATATTTTTATTAGCTCACTCAAGAGGTTTGAGGCTCAATCAATCCCTACTTCTCTGGAATACTGCGTTTAATCTTTTATTTCCCGCATAAGTCTTTGTAAAGCTTTGTATATATATATATATATATATATATATATATATATATATATATATATATATATATATATATATATATATATATATATGTTACAAAGACTCATGTTATTTCAACCTAATATACTTAACTTTAGAAATAAATGACATCAAAAATCAACAAGAATCTACTCCATACGTGTTTCAGAACGAGAATTTACTCCGTACTTTATATTAAAAGATTTACTTAAGAAAATGAAATTAAAATATATATATATATATATATATATATATATATATATATATATATATATATATATATATATATATATATAAATAAAGGAAATATTTTTTTAGCTATAATTATTTCATTGGTAAAAAGAAATATCTTAAACAATGCAGTAGATACTATACACACTAAAAATAAAAAGGTAGAAATTTCTTCCTTAGGGTAGGATATGTGGTATATTCTTAGGTACAACTACTGAGGTTATACCTACTGAGGTAGAAAATTAATTTAAAAATAATGATTTGTGATTGTGTGACACTTGTTAAACGGAAGATTTCGCGCAATTCCACAAAAAAAAAGCTTTTTTTGGAAGGGAATTTTGTTTTTTCGTTTTGAATATTACAAAACATTTAAAATTGCCGGTTTTTTTTGCAAATGCTACTTAAGAAATTTAGCCTTTCGGAAGTAGGGTTTAGGAAAACCCGGCTTTTTTAGACCCGACGAGTCCGAGCCTAGCCTACAAATATTTATCGGGTCCGGGTTCGAGTCCAGGTCTAATACGTTTTTTTAACTCACAATTTTAACAATAGCATGAAATGTTTTTTGTTCTCACGCCCATTTTAAAAAATGGATTTGGTGTATGTTATGGTAAATAAAATGAAAATTAAATGAAAATTATCCGGCTTATACCTTAATTATGATCTTAAACTACCAAATAAACTTGACATTACTTTAAAAAAATATTGCTTTAGTATTTACAAACATAATTTACAATAAAATGCGTGCAAATATACTAGCAATAATAAACTCAACTAAATTAAAATACGTATAAGTGTTTAATACATACCAGAGCAATTATTTTTTACTTAAAAAATAAAACTTTAAAACAACTAATGCACTCAATGAGTTGTCCGATAATCTAGAACAAATTCTTGTACATAAGTTAGATGCTACAGAAAATGTTCGTTCGGAATTTGTTGACGTTGATTTTATCGTCATTAACGCTTGATACAGTTTTTCTAAATATCCAGTTCTTTTTTTAATTTTTGAAAACAATAAAAATTCTTTTTTAATATCAGCAAATTCATCTCTGCAACTAGGCAAATTTGGACATTTCGCACTTTCTAATATTTTATGTAGTTCTTCTTCCAATGTTAAATCTTCTGCGTTTCCTGTAGTATTTTCGTTGTTTTCAGTTGAATGTTCCTGTTCATAATGTGTGTTTTGCTGTTCTTCATCCCCATCATTAAATGTAAGTATCTCCATTAGTAAATGTTTGTATTTTCTTTGAAGGCTTAGTACCGTTTACAAGAGAATTTAATAGCTCTTCTAATTCTTGTTTTTTACGGCTGTTTATTCGAGTTTTCATCGTCATTAATAGTTCTCTACTTATGTTACCATTGGATTCTTTTACTTTTCTTAACATAAAATCAATTGCTAATCGGGCTGTGGCAATATTAGCATCGTCTCTGCTAAGAACTTCAACATTTAATTTAATAGGCTTTAGAGTATTTTCCAATTCATTATTATTCAATATTAATATTTTCTATTAAATGTACACTTCCAATATCTTGAAGAGCTTCTTTAACGATATTAAATAATTTTAAAAATCTAGATACCATTTTGAGCAATGAGTTCCAACGAGTTCTTACGTCCAGCACTAGCTGAAGTTCATTTCTTCAAACTATTTTGACCTTTTCTTGCAAAATATTATTTCGCACAGAAGAATTTAAAAAAAATTTAACAATTATACAAACACTTTTTATATTTTCTTCCATATTTCCTAAATTTGTTAATTCAACATGTTCGTACTCTTCGACATCATCACCGCTCTTGTCAGAATAATAATTTTCATCTTAATTATCATCAATACCATCTTGACCATTGTCATCACCATCACCATCAATTCCATCTTCATTTTGCAAAACGGCAGTATTTTTCTTTTTTATATAGTACATCACAAACAGCTAAGTGTATAGTGTGATTCAAACAAATTATAGAGACTATAATTTGTTTGAATCACAAATTATAATAAACAAATTATAGAGACTAGGTGATTCTTGTCTAAATTTTATCATTACACTTGCACCGTCGCCGGTTGAACCAACTATATGTTTTTTAAAATTAATATTATATGTGTTTAAATGTTGTTCTACTTTTTCAATCAACTGTACAGCTGTACACGAGTTAGAAATTCTCAAGTGTCCATTCATCAAGTGTAATGCTAAATCATTGGCCTTCTTTAACTTTTTCTTGTAACAATTCTAATATTTCCAACTTCTTTTTTTCATAAAATTTATGAATTAAATTCATAATATCTCTTTCGGCTTTAGGAAGATTATAACTTGATTTTACTAAACTTTCACAAATAAAGCTAGACTTTGCATTCGCCCTACCTGATATAACATCAAGAGCGACTATTTTAGCGACAATTTCTTCTAAAGGCTTTTTTGCAACAGAAACGAAAGTGTCCATAGTTTTAAATCGTTTGTTCGTGGAATTTTCTCCTATTTTTTCTCGTGTTGGTAAAGAAATTCCATGTTTAATTTTAAATGTTTAATCATTGATGAAGTATTTCCATCTTTGTTTGATATTATCGTTGAACACCTACTGCATTTACCACTTTTCAAATCAGTACATTGGGTGAAATAGTCCCAAACTTTTGAATTCTTTGGCATAATAGTGCTGTATAAAATGTCACATAAACGTATGATGTTCTACTTTTTTCCTAAAATGGAGATATTAATCAACTATTTTATTAACAAATGAAATGTGTTTTTTTTTTTAAATACGCGCTAAATGAATTGACTTATTAACTTCAATCTTTCTAATCAAAAGTTTTTATATTAGCGAATGCTTTTAAAACAATCGCATATACAATAAACAGAAATTTATGAGGTTAGTGTCTATTCGGACAGACATGGAAACATATATAAACTTGAATGCTCTCAAAACATCAAAAAAGTCGTGGTCTAAAATTCAAGCTAAAAAAAAGGGTACAGTGTGACGGCGTTCCGATGCGTACAGACAAAACCGAAGAGTCAAATCATGAGACTCGCCGAGTCTTAAACCGGTTATCGAATCCGGGTATTTATCCACGGACTCGCCGAGTCCGAGTCCGGGTACCCGGAACCGAAAAATCTTGAATTACCAAATAAAACTATTCCGCTTCATATGAAAGTAAGCCGCAATCGCAAAACGAGTTCTTTCGATAAACGACTTTTTTTTTTAATTTTTCTCTTAACCACCTAATGTAAATATTTTTACAAGGTAAAAGTACACACAAAAAAATTGTTTAAACTTTGAAAGGAAGAAAATAATTTTTGCAATGTTTTGAAAAGTTGAAAAGCGATTTTAATGCGCTTCTTCCGATTCTGTCTTGGTTTTGTATCGTTACGTCATTAGATTTACAAAGTTCCAGACCGTAAGTTAAAGTTGGTACTATCAAGGCTTGATATAATTGTGTGATGGACTTTGGATGAGCAAAACGGATTCAAGATTAAATAAGGACAGCTACCCTAAAATTATATATTTTTTCATCAATGTTTACCCGATCAAGTGAGGCAAATGTAGAGTGCTCCGTATCTCATGTAAACCTGAAGTGTCTAAAGTGAACCTTTAGTCTATTGTGTAAATTAATTTAATTACCATCGAGAGATATTGAGCAACTCTGTAACTGTCTTTTACCTTTCCGGAGGAACTCTGTTTTATTAGGGTTTTCTCAGGGTTTTGTCAGGAGGAACTCTGTTTTATCTAGGACAAAAGTCTGACAAAACTCTGTTTTATCAGACTTTTGTTGTCTATAAAGAAAGTTTGTTCGCTAAACGGATTTAATTGTAAAAAATAAAATCTTTATATACAAAAATGTTTATAATAAAACTTTGCATTTATTATTTTGCATAAAATTGTAACATATTAACAGATTTAGGTTTTTATTTTTTAAAATAATGATAAAAAACAATATTTCTTTCGAAACGAAACTGTTTCACACCATAACTTGCAAAACAGTTCTTAACATAAAAAAACTTACGAAACGCGGCATCATAATTATATTTAATAACGTTTTATGAATGAAATACGTATAATAACTAATACGTTACGTTTTATGAATGAAATACGTAAGTAACTAAAATACTAATTATTATATGATATTGTTAAGTTAGAGTTGTAGATTTTTATAAATAAACCTATAAATAATAAAGTTGTATGTATACAGGGCCGCCGAGAGCTGTCACGCTGCCTGGGGCAGCAATCCTGATTGGCGCCTTTATTTATCAAATTTTGCCTATATTATATATGAAAAATCTTTATTTTTTTTATTTACCTACATTTCATTTGGCGCCCTTTAGATATCTACCGCCCGGGTCAAACTGTCCCTCACAACCCCCTCCCTCGGTACCGCCAAGAGGCAATACATACAGTACCGCCTCTTGGCGGTACTGTATGTACATATATATATATATATATATATATATATATATATATATATATATATATATATATATATATATATATATATATATATATATATATATATATATATATATATATATAAATAATGAAGATAACTTGAACAACATTAACTTTTCCATTTCGGGGCAAAAAAGAAAATTTAGAGCAGTTAAAGCATATGTTTGGAATCATGATGATTCACAAATAACAATTAATACTTAGCTAATATGTCAACATTGTAAAAGTATTCCGAGGAAAATAGTAAATGGAGAATAAAATGCTCTGGCGATTCCCCAAGCAACATAATTTGGGATCTAAAATCTGTTCATAAAATATTTGGAACATTAATTAGTAATATCAAAAAATATATGTTTTTTCTGTATTAATAAAGTAAACGAAATATATAAACTAATTTTGGCTTTTTTTTATTAGTCAAATAATAATCTTAATAACGTAATAAACTTTTGTTAACATGTCTTGTTCAGGATCTTAAATCTTAGATTTAATGAAACAGCTTTTTATTGAAAAAGTTGAGATGTTTTGAGTAAATCGGTTAAAAAAAGGAGGTCTGGAACTGAACTTATTTTCACTGCAAACTTGTTATTAGTTTAATTCAAAGACAGTTTCTCCTCTTAAATATGGAGAATAATAAATATGGAGAAAGGTCCACCTTTCTCCATATTTATATTTGATAATAGTGCAAAGTGGCTTTGAGAATATGTGAGATGTAAGTTTTAGAAATACGTGCCTTTTAAAAATCATAAATGTTTTCATAATTAGACTTTGGTTAAAATAAATTAAATTTGTTTTAACCAAACCATGTTAAGTTGCATAGCTATTTATCATGCTATTAACCTTTTTATATAGCTATTATATATAAGCTATATAGGCTATATATTTTAGCTATATAAGCTATATTTATATATTAGCTATATAAGCTATATATAAATAAGCTATATAGCTATTTTATATAGCTTTTATATAGCTATTAACCATGTTAAGTTGTATAGCTATTACTTATATGCTATTCTGTACAATTTAATATGGGTTGACTGCAGTCATGTTAAGTAATAGCAATAATGAAAATTTTACTTTTTTTACATTTTAACAAGTAAAAAAACGTAAACCTGTTATAAAATCCATTAAAATATCAAATCTAAAGTGTAAAGGATATAAAGCAAAATCTACTAAGAAAAAATAAAATATTACTTTAGAAATATATGTTTGATTGCTAGCAACTCATGTGAACATTTAAAAAACTTTTAAGTTTGCAGTAAAGTATATTTATTTTATAAATTTGAATCATATAAGTTGTAAAAAGTAAGAAGCGACACACCGTTTAATCAGTTGGATTAAGTAATATCTATCACAACACTTTGACGTTGTTTTAGCAAACTTTTAGTGTTAAGCTAGTAAATTGTTTAAAGTAAAAGCTTTTTTGTAAATTTAAATTAATGAGCAATTTTCCCTAATTGGGGGAGGCAGAAAAGCGCTTATTAACTTTTTAGTTTTTTTCTCAATTCCACGAGCTAATTAAAACACATTTACCCCTTTTGAAGCAATATAAAATGGTTTTCTAATTTCTTATACTTCAATTTTTTTTCTTTTTTTAATACTGTAAAATTTAAACTATTTAATTACGTAAAAACTTCAAAATATTCTCTTTTATACGAGACCAACCAAACCAAACAAACCAAAAACCTTTTCTTTATTTTTTAAGAAAGAAGTGTTTAAAAGAATTATTTTTATAAATGGAATTTCTCTTGCTAACAAAGTTTGAATTAAGTTTCTAAAGCGTTCTCAATAACTTGTAGTGCGAATTTTACGTGCTGAAGCTTACCAAGATGTTAAGAAAGTTTGTTTATGGGGGCAATAAATAAATATTCTTTAGCTAAATAAAATAAAATTGAACAGTTATGTAAAAAACTAAAGTATAACTACAATTTTAAATCCTAAATGCTAAGTATAATTACAATGTTAAAATCTAAGACCGTAAAGAGCGTGCTTATGAGTTCATTAAAATTGTATAGAGCATTGGAAATTTTTTATTGATAATTTTGCCGATGATTCTCTAATGATAAGTGGCAATCAAATGCTTCTCCACAAAAGTACTTTACGGAAGATACTCATTCTTACAAGTTACGACACTTTTGTTAAAGAGAATTTCGAGTAAAAGAATAATTGCGTTTACTCAGATCATTATTGACGCATTTGTTATTTTTATGGCCAACTTTGTGTTAAAATGAAAGGACAACCGAAGTAAACTGAACCAATCTAAAAGGATTAAAATAAAATTGAGCACCTAAAGAATCTTAGCCCTTGAACAGATTATAGGAACATATTATAAATTCTAAATCGGCAACATATTTTCACTGTTAAGAACTAACGTTATTATGTTCTGGTCATCCAGATACAGTGTTCACATAACGACTGAGATACAAAAGACATTGATAAAGAAAGTTTGGTGTTATGTGCATTGTTAGTGTTAAAAAGGATGTTCAGATGACACAATTATCCATTCTCCTTTGAAAAAGAAGTAATTATATGATATAGGTGATGGATAAAAGTTTAAAAAATAATAAGTTGATATCCTAGTATAGTAAACTTTATCTTACATGAATTTTTTGAGCTTTTCTGGTCGCTTAAATATCGATGACATTATTATAGCTCACCTTTTTAGCCTTATCTATTTTAGCAAAATCTTCTTCAATCAAAATAATTAAAGATCAGTAACGTCATCCTGGCCCTTGATCAAACGGAGAGAATTTTTAAAAATCATCAGTTTACTAAACGATCGTTCGCCTTCAGCAACTGACACAGAAGTTGTGTAGAAAATACCGAGCATAATGCAAATGTACGGAAAAACGTATTCAAGCTGCTTCTCAAAGATCTTATTAAGTAGCTGCAGTGGATTTCTTTGCTGAAAACTTGTTTTGTGGGCATTGTTAAAACGGTGAAGTTTTTTCAATGAGACCCTCTTTATTCATATCTCTAAAATAAAACCGTGCAATTTTACAAGCTTTATTTTAAACGGAAAGATCATCAAGACTCAATTAGATAAATGAAAACATAATGCCAACTATTCAAATTGCTTCAAATCTTGACTCAATCTGCTGGATTAGATTATTTAAACCATCAATAAAAAGGTTCTTTTGTTTGGCTGTTGTGAAATGGAGTGCAATGGGTGATCAAGAAATAGAAGGAGAGCTCATTGATTCCTTTTGCCCTCATAGACGAACATGGAGTCATTATTATAGAGATCCTTAAGATTAAAAGTTAGTAATAATAAAAAAGTTTTTTTACTAACTTTTTTGCTTAAAATTTGAAATTTCAACATTTCTATCATCTATTTGAGCAAAAAATTGTTTTATTCTTACTGTGTTTAAAGTAGACATTTTGTCTATTTTAAACCCAAATAAAAACTTAAATACTTGATAACTGGCCGGGTTCTGGTAAAAGCCAGACGGTTTATTTGCCTAAAAAATGCGACGCTATGATTCTCTTCTTTGCTTTAACAGTCAAATACTACTTGAAAAGAAAGCGCTTTTATCGTAATATTACCAAAAAAATGTATATATATAAAGCGTACTACCTAACGAAGTTTTCAGTGCTATCAGTGTCAACTGCTTTAAAGAGAAATTCAATCAGCTACCATTATAATTATCACAGTGCAGCATCTTCCATACAATCGAACACGAGCTAGCATGGCTAACTTTTTATGGGCTTACGGAAATAGGCCCGGTTCCGTCTAATTTAACTACAGCTAAATCTCATTTTTTCTTAAATAGTAACTACAATTACAGAGTTTAAAGTTAAAATGTTTTTATTTTATTCCAAAAGTTTCAAACTCAAATACAAAGCTAAGCAGATTTTTCATTGTCATTCATTAAAAAGTTTTCTATTTATTAAAAAAAAAGTGTCATCAGGCACCCCTTCAAGTTTGACGCGCGGGTCAATTTGCCCCGTTTACCCCTTCCTCTCGAAGGCCCTGGTGAGAAAGTAAGTAAGAACACTTTGGCTTACAAATGCTCTTGATTGAAGTGTATCTTAGTTAGGAAGTAAGTGAGGATTAATTAGTATCAGAGAAATTGATAAGAATAATTTGTAAAGGTCTTTTAAATTATTTAAAGAATTAAAAAGCCTTAAGTAGTTAAAGGATTTGCTGAAATGTGATACTCATTCTTCTACTAAACTTCTTCGCAAAAAACAAGCTGACTTTTTTGAGCAAGTCAATGAAATTGACAATTTATTTTATTATGAGCCAAAAAAAGCTCAAATTATTTTATTATGAGCCAATATTAAATTAACTGATGTTAATGAAAAGCTTTCTAACAAAGAAATTCTTGAAGAAGGTTAAATTAGAAACAAAGGCACTTGCAATTAATTTGCTGGGAAAAACAAATGTAGGAGTACGAAAAATAGAAAAACCAAATTCAATTAACAAACAAAAATACAATATTAAAACAAGGAAATGAGAAAGGATACGAAATTTCTTAACGAGCTTTATTAAGCTTTTTTAAAATCATCGTGTTATTAAAACTCTACTCGTTAATTAGATTTAAAAAAAATTTTGATCCTCCCGCGTATTAAGACTTTTCTGTTTATTCCGCAGGTAAGAGTAACAAAATCAAATGCTTGTCAACTGTTACATAAGAATTAACAGTTAAACTCGGTCTGCATGTTATGATTGATCCATGTTAGGTAATAGTGCATATAGAGATGTTGGATCGATCCATGTTAAGTAAAAGTGCATATAGAGATGCTGGATCCATCTTAAATAATAGTGCAAGTTAAATTGTCATTAAAAGTTATAATTTTTTTTTTTTTGTTAGAAACAAAAATTAAATTTTAAACAAAAATTGAATTTTAATACTTTTGCTACTTTAAATTTTGAAAAAAATTTTAAATTTTATTATTGACAGTTAATTTCTGATTGATAAAACTTAATTACTAAAATTTTTTCATTTAAAAACACATAAATATAAAGTTATATATATATATATATATATCTTTAAAAATATATAAATAGAAAGTTTAATGTTCAATCTTTAAAAACTAATGCCATTATTAATTGCAATGTGTCTAGTAAAATTAAATTCTTAAAATTACCAAAATTTTTTAAGTTAATCTTTAAATGTTTTTATGAAATATTGTAGACAACTAGCAGCTCCTTCATTAAGATTTTTGGAAGCAGATTACGGCAAGGCCAGCGCGAAGGGGGTTGCAACTATGATCAAAGGGTATACTAGACTGTGATAAAAAAAAAGGCATAATAAGGTGTGGATAAAAAAAAAAAGGCATAATAAGGTGTGGATAAAAAAAAAAGGCATAATAAGGTGTGGATATAAAACTGTGATAAAAAAAAAAAGAAAAGGTTAAATTAACAAATCCTAAGATGCGAAATCATGCAAAGCTAAATTGTGGTTAAACTAATTTATAGCTCTTGTCAAATTAAATTAAATAATATCTACTTATAATTAATAAAAAAAAATAAAAAATAAAAAATTTAAAAAGTACTTTTTCATAACCTTTTCAAATATGAAACTGTTGAAGTCATTCTAAAGTGGTTTTTAAGTTAAAGATACACAAGCACACAGCACAAACAGTTTGGTTTAAAATAACCACACTACACAAGTACACAACACAAGCAGTTTGGTTTAAAATAACCACACTACACAAGTACACAACACAAGCAGTTTAGTTTAAAATAACCACTTGTGCTGTAAAATATCATATATTAAAATTCATACATTAATTGTTTTTATAACAGTTTTTTTCAACGCTTTTTTAAAAAAAGTGTTTATACATCGGTGACAAAATACGTGAAAGTAACTTTTCATTATATTGATTAATCATTTCAAACCAATATAAAACTTATAAACTACACATGACTGTAGGTTAAGATACAAAATAATGTCTAATTTTTTTAAATAAAAAATGTTATTGCGTTACGTCAAAATATAAAACTTAAAAAAACATAACACCCAAGTTACAAACCTTTAAGAAGCTTTCTTTTTGCGACAGAAATCGAATTTATATGCATAAAATATGGAGCTGATACGGAAAAACATAATGTAAAACGAGTCAAAGAACTATTTAATTTTAAAAAGTTTTATTTAATACGAACGGATATATATCCAATGGCGCTCAAATAAAAGTAATTGTAAGATATATTGATGCAAAAAAATTTAAAGTATTAATGTTTAGAGAAATAAAGTCGAGAGAAACGGAATATGGAATTTTTGAAATTTTTGAAATTTTGAAATAAATTTAAGCATTATAAAAAATATTAAGATATGATGGGTACCATTGAACAAATTGAACAACAATGATGCCAAGTTATAAAATCCCTGATATACCAAGGACAGATTTATTAATACGTATTAACAGATCTATTAACACGTCCTTGGATATACATAACTTGATATGTAACAAATTAAATTTGACATTATATAATTTTGTTATATTGAAAAATTGTATCAATTAAATCATATATTAATTAAAAAAAAAAAGATAAAATAGTTGTTATTTTGGTTCCTGTTGTAAGCAAAGCATCACGCCCATCGGTATTGTGCTTTATCCTCCTCCGGCTAATTGCCATACAGAGGTCACAATACCAAGGCCGGCAAAGACAAGCTTTATGGCTCCCAAAGGAGCGTCATAACCCGCTTTACGGACCGAGAGTAAGGTAAGTTTGGGAAGAACGAAGATATATTAGAATGAAAGATTAAAGAAATCGTGTTAGAAAGCATAGAGAAAGCGGACAGATATTTCACGAGATGTTAGAATGTGCAATTCATCATATATTAAGGAACTTTGCAGTACTTATGCGAGCTTGTTTGACACAGTACTCTTGGCAGCCATTGCAACCGAGGTAATAGCGAAAAAGAGCTGCAACACTTTTTTTTATCAGCAAAGTCAACGAAAGTGTATGCAAATATCTATTTTACGTAAACTTAAAATTACGTGATGTTAAAACATACTAAATTATATATCAAATTTTATAGTTTTATTTTCACTTAAAAATTGTGTTGTGGCAACATTGAGTTGTTGCAACATCTCTTTACGATTTGATATGTAGCACTTATTTTCATTTTATAAAGTCTTTTATTTATTATTATTTTTAAAACCTTTGCTGGAAAACATGTCTACGTAGTTAAGTGGATAGCACGCCGATTTTCTAATGCGGAGCCTCTAGTTCGATTCCTACCACTGGCGTTGTTGTTTTTTTTATTTAATCTGTTTAATTTAATCTGTTTCGATTTTTCTAAAATACAAAATAAAACACTTTTGAAGAAAGAAGTTTGTTTTGAAAGAAATAAAGTTTCGTTTTGCCTTTTAAATAACAAAAATTCAAAGTAAAAAAGAAAGTGCATTTGCCACGCGGCGAGGTAAACTTTTTGTAAATAGTAAGGGGGTTTAAAAAGTATGTTTTTAATTAGAACATAATCAAAAATTCTGAATTTATTTTTAAAATAAACCATTTAGTTAAATTTATAACTTTTAATAATAATAAAAAGTTATCACAGCTACTTTGCTACAGTCCCGTTAAATAAACGGAGTGCGCAATAATGACAGCATTTAGAAAACCATCAAAATAGTACTATACTCCGTATGGAAGAGTCAACTCGGACGCTAACTGAGGCACGAGGCATTTTACTAAATGTGCACGCTTAACTTTTTTTAATTTCTTATTTAACATTAAAAATTTTTGAAATAGCTTTGTTATCATAAATGATATAATTATTAAATATACTTTTATTTATAAATTGTAATTTTTAAATTTTTTAATACTATTTTTAAGTTTTACTTAATGAAGCATGTTCTGTTTTGTAGGTTATGTATTGAAGTTGTATCTTGACAGGCAGTTTATTTTATAGCTAAAGATGACTTTTGTTTTAAATATAAGTAAGTCGTTTTTTATTTTTATTGGTTTAAATTGTTTTATATTAGATATTCAATCGTGTTTTATATTAATTTTGAGTACAGTGTTATTGTTTAGTGGTGATGTGGCCTACATCCACACCCAGGGTGAGGGCCCTATTTTGGGCCCTCACCCTGTTTGGATTTATATGAATTTTTTATTATTTTAGTGTCGCAAGAAGATCTAACGGTCTTGTCACAGAGCACCTGCAGAAGTACATTTAGCCACATAGTGGCTAAATGTACTTCTGCAGGTGCTCTGTGACAAGACCGTTTTTTTTTTTATACCTACTTCACATAGTAGGTATAATTAAATGTTTTTAGTTTAAAACTTTTATTGATCTTTTTTGTTAAATTTTGTTTGTAAATTAAACTAAATTTATTTACAAACAAAATATATATTCTGTTTCTGCTCTAAATATCATCAAAATTTTATTCAGCAAAATATTAAAATGATTTGCTGCTAGGACGGTGTTTATGATTCTCCATGTCAAAATGACATTTTATTGTCAGTAAAGATTTAATGAATTCTTCAAATTATAGTTGATAATTTTCATTATAATCAGCAATAACATTGAGTACTTACAAAAAATTCGTGAAAGGACTTAAAAATCAATTTTTTACAATGTATTTATTTATCGATGCGTCCTTATTTGCTCACGAAAACAATAGTGCTTTTAATTAAAAGGGTTGTATTTTTAATAAAAATAAACATTTTACATTTTGTGTGTGTGTGTTTGTTTTTATAATTTTACCTGTATCTTCACTTTTTCTCATGATGATAGAACTATTTTTCATATTTAACTGCAAATATTATGTATTCTAAACATTTTAAATTCATTAGTTATTTTATTTCTTTTAGTTTTATTTTGGTGCTCTACCAACTATCATAAGTTTACTTAGTCTACTGTTTAAATATGGTTTTGTTATAGTAAGCTTTAATTATTTAAAATTTACTATGTTGATCATTAGCTAATAGTTTGAAAAGAAATTAGTTTGTCACAATCAAGGTAAGAATAATTTTACTTTTTGGTTAAATTACAAAAAATATTTGCACTTAGTTATAATGTTTTTGTTATTTTGTGTAATTGTCTTTGCAATAAATGTCTTTTTTTTTTTTCAGATTTTAACTATTTTCAACAATGCCCTAGAAAAAACATCAGCAACAGGTAAATTGGTTTGTAGTGTTAATATGTAAATATTTTACTTTTTTTATCATATCAAAGTTTTTTATTTATTTAGATATATCTTACAATGCTTTTTTAGCATATTAGTGAGGGGCCATGTTTAGAGTCAAAGCTCAACCTTTCCCTTTTTTTTTTTTAAATAGTGAATGTGGATCCTGTAGAAAGTAAAATTTGAGGAGAGGGAGCGGTGGGAAAAAAATACGCTACATCTATGATCAGTATTTTTGTAGTTGGTTAATCTCCCTATTTTTAATTGATGATACTGATGTAGCTAAATTTGTTTTTGTAAATAAAACTTTTTTAGATATTTTATTTTGTTACGTATAAATATGTAGTAATTGTAAATAATAAAAAGTTTTTGTTAAATTTTTAGTTTAAAAAAATTTTTTTTTTTTTTATAAATAAAGTTTTCTATTGTTTTGTATAAAAATTTTGTTCAAAAGATATATTTTCTTGCGTTTTCTTAACAATTTATTTATTTTTTTAATTGTTAAAAAGTCATATATTTTGTTTCTTTTTCTAATTTTAAGTAAATCAAGGCAGAGCGGAATACATCAACTAAGGGTTTAGGTTTGGGCAGGCATTCTTTTAAAGTAAAGAAATGAGTTTTAATAATTATTTAAATAGGGTTTAAAATTATTTTAATTTATGTTTAAAAAATTAAATTACACTAGATTTAAAGGTGAAAGAGTCAAAATGTCTCTCGTTAAAAATGATTATTAGTTAGTTTCATTACTGGAACTTCTACTGACAACTTCATTACTGACAGCTTCTAATCATTCACTAAAAGCCAAGACAAAAGATTTTGCTATAAATAAAGTTTGTTTATATCTCAGTATAATTTTTTATCTTAGGTGTTGCTAATAGGTTTCCTCATTAAACAGATTGTAAAGTTGTATAGATCAATCAATTAAAGTTGTATAGATCAATCAATCTTTATAGCCACTGCAAAAATGATATCATAATAAAGTAAGTTTGTTATCTGTTTTTTATGTAGTTTTTTTAATTAAAGATTTTTGTTTTCACTTCATTATTCACATCAATATAGTTATATCACATAATTATTTCCTTGATAAATGTTAAATCGTGGTCGCTATTGCTAATAATTATTGTTTCTATTTTTTCTTTTTATTTTAGGAACTGAGTATATACGCAACTTAATATTAACAATATTGAATGCTGCTTTTAAAACAGCATACGTAGTATCACAATTGGTTATAAAAAACAATTAAATTGATTTCCATTTAATACATGTGGTGTATTTTTTCCGTATTTTTTAATTCTAATATATTTTTTTTAGATTAATTAGATGACGTGTTTGTCCAATATAGACCTGCAGCTGAAAACTATTAAAAAATAGTTATGTTTTGTTAATTTGTTAATAAATATGTAAATGAAAATATCTTTCATTTCACAAATCTATTAGGCATTTTTTTGAAGCCACAATCCACAATGTTTTGTATTTTATATATGTGAATGAAAGTCTATGTGAATGTTTTGTATTTTATCTATGTGAACGAAAGTCTATGTGAATGATTTGTATTTTATCTATGTGAACGAAAGTCTAAGTGAATGATTTGTATTTTATCTATGTGAATGAAAGTCTATGTGAATGATTTGTATTTTATCTATGTGAATGAAAGTCTATGTGAATGTTTTGTATTTTATATATGTGAATGAAAGTCTATGTGAATGATTTGTATTTTATCTATGTGAATGAAAGTCTGTTTGAATGATTTGTATTTTGTTTATGCAAATATCTAACATGTAAATTTCAAATTATGTAAATTATATTAAGTTTTACAGATTTACTTTTACTTGAAAATATTTTTACGTTTGGTTCAATCTACACTAAAATATGCAGTTAAGTAACCAAGGATCCTAGCTTAGTTGGTCAAAAGTTGAATGTTTTAATGTGTTAATTATGTTGAAATAGGAGTTATTTTTTGTTAATGGAAGAATATATGTATTTTTACACATTCTTCGTATTATTTTAAACGCAATAAATAAGTCTACAAAAAGATGCTCAATAAACCATTATGCTACCCCTTTTATACACACAGTTTTAAATTTGAAATTAATAATTGCATTAACATCTTTATTTTTAGCTAGAGATTTTAAAAGTTAATAAATATTTCTTGAGATATCTTAATTTTTCAAGTAAAAATTTACATTTTTGATTTTTTCTTAAAACCTAAAATAATCAATTAACTTTAAAAAATCTAACTAAACACACAAAGGACCAATTGCAGAATTTTTTTTATTAATGAAGTAAAAGATAAATATGAGTTTATCTTTGATGTTTCTATTTGACTTTTTAATTAATTTTCAGAAAACTGGCAGCCATTTTTAAAAAACATTAAAAAAAAAAAAACTACTTTTAAGACTTTATCTTGAATACTAAAATGTAAATGTTATACAATTTTTTATTTATTTGTTGCTTGACATTTAAATAAAATCTTTTTAATTTTATAGTTGATAAAATATATTTCATAAAAATAATATATATACATATATATATATATATATATATATATATATATATATATATATATATATATATATATATATATATATATATATATATATATATATATATATATATATATATATATATATATATATATATATATATAAATATATATATATATATATATATATATATATATATATATATATATATATATATATATATATATATATATATACAGCATCTGTTATCCCTATTTTTAAAAATTCTGGAGAGCGATCTGATTAGTCTAACTACCTTCCCATTAATTTTCTTTCTATCATAAGCAAGGTTTTTGAATATTTAATTAACAAACACTTAATCTCTCATCTTGAATCTAATAACTTACTTTCTGATCATCAATATGTATTTAGATCTTCTGGTTGATTTTATAACAACCTTTATGGCTGATTTGCTAACAGTAATAACTGATAGGTTTTATCGCGCATTAGATAAAGGAGGAGAGGTTAAGGCCATCGTTCTTGACATTTCTAAAGCGTTTGATAAAGTTTGGAATGCTGTTCTTTTCCATAAGCTTTTTTCTTATAGTGTATCTGGAAACATCTAAGATTATTGAATCCTTCCTTTCCAATCGTAGTATAAAAGTTGTCCTTGATGGACAGCACTCTTCTTCTTATTCTGTAATCTCAGGGGTTTCTCAAGGATCAATCCTTGGCCTTATACTCTTTTTAATTTACATTAACAATCTTCCAGATATTCTCACATCTAAGGTGGCATTGTTCGCTCACAGTGGGTGGTGAAATTTAATTCAGATAAAACTCAATTTTTTCAGCCAATTGTTATTGCAATAATTTAGACCTTCCTATATTTATGAACAGTAATGTATTCGATGAGTCATCAGCCCTTCATATTCTAGGATTAACTCTTACTACTGATTTTTCTTGAAAATCTTATATCGAATCCGTTGCAAAATTAGTATCTGCTAAAGTTGTATCTCTTTATCGAGCTCAACACTTTATTACTCTGGATTCTATTCTCTATCTCTATAAATCTAAAATCCGGCCTTGCATGGAATACTGTTGCCATATCTGGGGCGGAACTTCTAATGATGCCCTTTCTCTTTTAGACGGGGTGCAAAAACGCATTGTAAACATTGTTGGACCTGCTCTTGCAGCCAACCTTCAACCTTTGTAACTTCGTCGTAATGTTGCTTCTCTTTCTCTTTTTTACAAATACTATAATGGGCACTGCTCTAAAGAGCTAGCGTCTCTTGTGCTATCTACTAAAATTCATTCTTGTGTTACTCGTCATTCAATTATGTCTCATCCTTTTTCTGTTACTGTTCCTAAGTACTCTAAAAACTCTTATTTGTCTAGTTTTTTTACTCGAACATCAGTTCTTTGGAATTGAAAATACATCATATACGGTGACATACTATTTATTAACTATTTAAATTTTTAAATTTAATTTTAAATGCGATATTTCGGCTGATATAGTTGGAGCCATTTTCAAACTAAAATACGTTACAAAAAAATTCGTTGTCTAATTTTTCTTGTTTAATTATTTGGGATAACTTAAAGTATTTTAGAATTATTCCAATTAATTATATCTTTGCAATGTTGTGCATGTTCGACAATTCCAGATGCTTTCCAGTTTGCTTTAGTCACATTTTTTTGATGTTCAGCTATTCGTATTTTTATCTTTTTTCTGGTTTCCCCCACATAAAAAGCGCCACATGTACATTCAAGTTGGTAAACACCCAGGTAACTGTTTGGTGGTAGCTTTGATTTATTTTGGCATAATATTTTCAATAAAGATCTTCCAAAACGAAAAACTGTTTTTATGCCAACATTTTGAAACTTGCGTCTAAGAATAAGACTTAATTTAGGAACCCACGGAAGAGTTATGGAAAGAATTATGGTACAATATCCGATATTGATCCCACTAATCAGTTTCTTTGTTTTAACGAACACTAAATAAACTAAAAAAATATAAAAAAAATAGATAATAAAATGTACAACAGTATTTATCCTTCTGATGCTATACCACCTCGATTATACGGCTGCATTAAAGCTCATAAAAGTGATAAAGATTAGCCAATGCGAATTATAGTCTCAACTGTTGGTATCAGCTGTTAGTACACCCCCTCATAAATTATCGCAACATATTGTTCTGCTTATACAACCTACGCTTAACAAAAACCAGTGTAGAGTAAAAAATTCATCATCTTTTGTTTTGGAAGCAAAAGAATGGACAATTGAAGAAAATGAGGTTCAGGTATCATTTGACGTAATAAATTTGTATCCGCCAGTTCCACTCGATAAAACATTTTTAGCTATTATTGATATTTCAAATAACGATAAAGATGATCTTCAGCTGCGCAATTATCTTTAACTGACATCAATAAATTAATTGAACTTTGTCTAAGTAAATTTTCTGTGGGATAACAAAACTTATATCTTAAAAAGCTCTAGTCCAATTGGATTATTCATAATGGTAGTAATTTCAGAAGCTTACTTACAACATATTGAATATAATGCAATTCAACAAGTATTAACCATTAATGTTGCACCAATAACATTTAAACGATATTTTGATGATTACCATGCACGTTTTTCTAACTTTAATAAAGCAGAATCGTTTTTGACACTTTTAAATTCTCAAGACAAAGCTATTCAGTACACATGCGAATACCAAAATGATCAAGATCAACTTTTCTTAGACATCTGCATTTTAACTAATCATTTAACTCATAAATATAACTTTTCTATATACCGCAAGAATGCAATAACAAAGATGCTTGTAAAACCACAGTCTTTTATATCACTATATATTGCAATAGGGATATTTAAAGCTTTTCTTGCAAGAGCTCATAAATTATGCACTAGTGATAATATAGAAAAAGAAATTGAGTTCCTAATTAATATTTTTATGGAAAATGGATATTCTCAGCAACAACTTTAAGTTATTGTAAAACATTACAAACCATCCTAAACAAAAAACCGTCAAATTAATACAAACAATACCATAATTTTTCCGTGGGTTCCTAAATTAAGCCTTATTCTTAGACGCGAGTTTCGAAAAGTTGGCATAAAAACAATTTTTCGTTTTGGAAGATCTTTATTGAACATATATTGCAAAGATATAATTAATTAGAATAATCCTTAAACACTTTCAGTTATCCCAAATAATTATACGAGAAAAATCAGGGAGGCAATTGAAATAGACAGATAGCAATGTTGCCATCTAAAAAATAAAATTCTAAACCGAGATAATGGCAACCTAGTGACGACTCACCATTGGAAACCATTTTTTGTTTGATTTAAAAAAAACTTTTATCATATTGCTCAGGATGACATCATTATTATAAACAGCGAACTTTTTTGTAACGTATTTTAGTTTGAAAATGGCTCCAACTATATGAGCCGAAATATCGCATTTAAAATTAAGTTAAAAAATTATAATAATTAAATAAATAGTATAAATAGTATGTCACCGTATATGATATATTTTCAATTTTTTATATAAACTTCATCATACTATTAAGATGTCATTAATATATATGTCATATATATATATATATATATATATATATATATATATATATATATATATATATATATATATATATATATATATATATATATATATATATATATATATATATATATATATATATATATATATATATATATATATGTATATTATTGTGTAATTAGCGTGTTTAATATAAACACGCTAAATATTACTTTTTGTTTTATTTAGCTGCGGTTTGTGAGAAAAAAATGCTTGAAATTGTTTATTGGCATATTCAGACCGTAGAGAAAACTTTACTTTTTGGAAATTTTGATTTAGATACGGTCTCAAAGTTACTTTTAATTCGAACTGTAGAGAAAACTTTACTTTTTGGAAATATCGATTTAGATATGGTCTCAAAGTTAGCTGGGGTTTGTGAGAAAAAAGCAGGCTTTGTGAGAAAAAAATGCTTGAAATTGTTTATTGGCATATTCGGACCGTAGAGAAAACTTTACTTTTTGGAAATTTCGATTTAGATACTGTCTCAAAGTTACTTTTCATTCGGACTGTAGAGACAGCTTTACATCTTACAGGGTTATTCATTCTTATATGCGCGTCTATTCATTTTTATATGCGCCTATATTCATTCTTATATGCGCATTTATTCATTTTTATATGCGCTTTTATTCATTCTTATATGCGCATTTATTCATTTTTATATGTGGTTTACAAATGCAATTGTAAAAAAGCAATTAATAAAATCATTGAAAAAACAGTTTATTATTTCAAAGCAAACTTTTCTTATTTTCTGGTAAACGAGTTTAAAAATACTTAAGAAGAAGACTTTTTGCATTCTATGATGGTTTATTTAATTTAGTGTTAGTTCTTAGTTTAATTTTATTACATTGTATTAAATTGTATTATTGTATTAAATTTCTTGATTGATTTAGTTATTTTTTATCTATTTATTTTTCTAGATTTATTATTTAATTATTTATGATTATTAATATCAAATTTTTACCCTATGGATGGAATAGAAAATAATCGTAAAACAAGGTAAAATGTTACAAAAGAGCACATTGAAATGCTTAAGCAACTAAAGTTGAAAGAAATCAATCTACAACAAGCATTTCAACTTCTCTTAATTTATCGAAGCGCACAGTTCAAAATCTTGTCGTTAAGTTAAACAGAGGAGTATTCGATGACATGACTGCATTCAAGTCGTCTTCTGATAAAAAAACGAGGTGAAAGACCTATAAACGCTCAAATAAAAAATATTATCGAATTATGCGTACAAGAAAACAATCTTTGCACGCAAGAAGCAATAAAAGAAAATCTTTCTGCAGCAGGCTTCAACATGTCTCAGCCTACTATTTCAAGAAAACTCAAACGCTCGGATTTATCAAGAAAACGTGTTGTGCATGTGCCAGAAGAACGAAATTCAACACGAATTATTAATGCACGCTATGCATTTGCAAGCGAAATTAACGGAATTTCAGATGAAAAACTTATTTATTTGGATGAAACTGGATTTAATGTGCACACTAACAGCACATATGGTTATTCGCTAAGAGGTGCACCAGCAATTTTACAGTCACCTGCAAATCGTGGCAAGAATGTTAGTTTAATTTGTGCTGTTTAAACAATGAGAGTGCTTGCTTATGAAACAAAAACTGGAGGCTGGAATGCAGATTCATTTTGTACTTTCATAACTACAATGATGGCACCAGCGATTAGGAATGCAAATGTGGAAGCGCCGGTGCTTGTTATGGACAATTGTAAATTCCACTGGATTCTTTCTGTTAGGCAAACACTAGCCTCTCATGGTATAGCTATTAAGTATCTGCCAGCTTACACGTCACAGCTTAATCCAATAGAAGAATTTTTTTCTTCTTTAAAACATACTTACAAACAGGGAGAAAGGCCTCGAAATACGGATGAGGTAATCAGGATACTTAAAATTATTATGGATACTACAGAGTTTAATATAGTTCCATTTTACAACCATAAGCGTAGTTATATAAATCCAGCGCTGGCTCGGCAACCATTTCTTAAATCAATAACAATGAAAACAACTTAATTTATATTTTAAATATATCTATATAAAAATTTAAAAGCGTATTTATCGTTTATATTAAACTATGTTAGAGTTTTTAAGGGTGGTTGACGCATATAAAAACGCACATATAAAAATGAATAAATACGCATATAAGAATGAATAACTGCGCATATAAAAATGAATAAATGCGCATATAAAAATGAATAAAGGCGCATGTAAGAATGAATAAATGCGCATATAAGAATGAATAAAGGCGCATATAAAAATGAATAGACGCGCATATAAGAATGAATAACCCTGTAACAATATTTTTCCCGCTTCGTACATCATTTTTATATCACGACTTGTATTATTTGTTATATCACCAAAAAAAAAAATTTAACCACTCATTTGGCTTAAATTTATCTGGTTTTATTACAATATTTAGTAGTCTTATTACAATATTTATTAATATATTATTTATCTGCTGATTTTCATATTATCACTGCTAACAAGGAGTTGTTATGTTATATTATCTTACATTCATTACTCAGCTTTGTTTTAACTTTCATACGCACAATTTTCATCTTTTATTATTATTAATAGAATTTTTTATATCCTTTACATTTATGCGGGTGACTTTTTTAATGGTTTTTGTGCGACGTTTTTTTTTTTTTTCTTTTTTGCTACCAAAGATTATTTAATTATTGTTATGATTTTGGCTTTCGCGGGTTGTTCATGTTTCTACATTTTTGATTGGTTATCATACACTGCGCGGCATAATGATAAGAAGCCCCACAAAGATTTATAAAACTCTTCTATACATTTATATTTAAAAACTAATTTTTATTGTAAATGTAAGCAAAGGGTTTATAACACTAAACAACATTGAAAAAATTTATTTTTAACGTAACTCGTATTTTATAAAAAAAAAACCGTTTTTTCAGTGCGACAAAATTATAAGACAATTTTACAAAAAATATTTTATTTACAAACCGCAGTTGTGGGCAATTAAGAATATTTATTTGATGTAAACACAACAGACGATTATTTAACTGTAAACTTTTGTGAACTGTCAAAATTTAGTTTATGTTTTTTATTAAATATAAAATAACAAACTAATTAATAATGGGTCATGCTGCACCGTTGAGTCAAGATGAAAGAAAAAAGTGCTCTCTAACTTATCGAAAATGGGTCACTCCGTTAGTTACATGGCTAGAGCTATTGGACGTAGCCGAACTGTGATTAAAAACTACTTTTTAATGCTTTTCACCTTTCGCGCAAAAAACTTCAGCGAAAACCACCTTTGAGAACAAAACACATAAATAATCGAATAACTTTTGCAAAAAACACGTAACATCGAAAGAAGAGTGGCAACAAATAGCGTTTTCTGACGAAAAACGATTTTGCCTTAATGAGCCGGATAGATGGAATTATTATTTTCACGATTTGCGTAAAGAACCAGTAACACAGCAACAACGTTAAATGGGTGGTGGTGGTGTAATGATTTGGTGTGCGATTGGGTATCATGGTAAATCAAAAATTCATTTTATTGACGGAAAAATAAAGGCTAAGAATTATCTTTTAATTGTTCAAGAATTTTTAAGATGTGAAGCATCAGGTGGTAAAAATTTTATTTTTCGGCAAGATAATGTTAGCGTTCATACAGCTAAGATAGTGAAGGAATATTTCAACAGCAGTAAAATTAAAAAATTGAAGTGGCTAGATCTCCAGACCTAAACATTATTGAGAATGCTTGGACACACCTGTCACATATAGTATTTGAAGGTGGACTTGAAATCATCCATCACAACTGCATGGGATGTAATTGAAATTTCGTTCATAAAAAAGTTGTGTGATACTTTAGCTTCTAGAATAATTGAAGTAATTCAAAAAAATGGTAAAAGTACTTACAATTGATTGTTTAAAATTGATAAATAGTCATTTATATAAAGTCTTTTTATATAAATGACTATTTGTATCAGTTTTTCCAAAAGTGTCATAATTTTGTCAAAACCGGTGACAAAGGAGGGGGGGGGGGGGGAAGGAGTCAAAAATTAGCTAAAAAATGGTGACGTCCTTTATGGATGGCCCCTAATCACTACATAAATTATGTTTACACATTAGCATTAATGTTTTTTTTCCATTCTGAGGCCTTTCATTGTTAGCATACTTTTTATTTTGTAATCAATTTTTTGTTTTATAAGTTTTTTGTTTGGTGATATATTTGTTGTATATCTTCGTTCATATTAGTGTTTATAAAACTTTTTTATTATTATTATTATTATTATTGTTAAGTGCTGTTTTAGATGGATTGTCTGTCTTATTTATATTCCTCTATTAATTTTTATTTTTGTCTTGACAACTATCAAAATATGCTTCGTTTAAAAAATAGTTCTTTATTCTAATGTACTTCATTTTTTCCCTCAGGCGTTCACTGCTCGTGTGTGATTATTCGAATTTTATATAGCAAAGTTAAATAATTAGTATATTCACACCACTATTCGAATAGTATTTATTTCATTATATAAGTAATGAACTGAAGTGTTCATAAGTTTTCTATTTTTACAGATTTAAATGTTTTATATAAATAATTTTTCATACAAATGTTGGTGTATATCTTAAAAAACTGTATTTCTCTCATTTATATTCATTAATATCCATTTATATGTTGCATGTAGAAAAACAAAAATAATTAGTAGTTTAATTTTCAAAGTTGATAAACATCTGATACAAGGCATCAGATATATTTTGTATGAAGTTATAGTAATCTAATACAAGGCATCAGATTATAAAAAACCTTGATGTTTGTGTTAAAGTTATCTAAATCAAGCCATGATCAAAGCAGGGATGCGGGGTCTCAAAAGAACTTCGGATTTGTATGTCATAAAAAGATTACTTCAAGTATAGTGAATTTCAAAATAGGTATCACCGATGTAAAGACTTGCAAGGCTGCTCAGTTTTATGGTTTTTTATTAAAAAATTTGTGATGGCAAATATCACAAAGAATTTACAAGCAAAAGGTTTTTTGGTTTCATTTTATTTCTGTATTTTTATTGTATCTTGATTTCAGATAAATAGACCAATCAAAAGTTTTAAGAAAAACTTTTGAAATTTACTCGTCTATTAAAATTTTAATGTTATTTTACATTTTTACACTTACCATGACTGTAAGTGTGAAAACATGCGCAAACTGGCAATCAGGAGATTTTTTGGTATTTGGTTTTTTCTTTCTGTTTTTTATAGAAGATATAATATATTGAACATAAATCGTTAACTGAAAACAAAGATTTTATATATATATTTTTTTAATTTATTGAAATAAAGCAAAATTATTAAAATGGTTGGTGTGGAAAAGACTTATCTCATGATATTATTGACCAGTATTATACGGGTCATGGTCATGACCAGTAATAATTAATTGGTCAGTAATATCTTTTTTTGATATATCTTTTTTTGACAACTGGTCAATAATATCTTTTTTTTCCGGATATCCAAAACATTTTCAATACATGCAAGTTGAAGCATTTTTGATATTTTTGTAAAATATTTATTTTTTAAGCTTTTTTCACTCATCACTTATAGAAAAATTATGAAAATGTCAAAGAAAAAAAATTAGAAACAACTTAGCTAAAAGCGAAATTAAAAAGAAAATAAGGTAAAATCAAGATTTTTTCCGGATAATTTATTCAAACATTTTTCCGGCTTTTTAAAATATGACTAGGATGATCTTTGAGTTATTTTTCTTCCGCTTCCTAAAAAATATTAAAGTAATGATTTAGTATAGAAAAGATCGGCGTTGAATAGATTTACTAAGACCCGTATTTTACGGGTTAGGACAGCTAGTACTAATAGCTAGGTTACCTAATTAATGTCTGAACTGACTGAACCTTAAAAAATATATTTTCATGAACTTGATTGTTAAAACAGTAAACATTTAACAAAATAAAAAACAAATTATTATTATTTTTGTGATTGTCAATTGCATGATTGTGTTTTATATTTAGCCGTTCAACTATTTTTGAGAAAGAATCTCCAGACTATTACAAGTTTATAATGTAAAACTTAATTTATGTAATGAAGTAATTTTGGTTCGACAAATTGGTTTATGTTAATAGGATAAAGGACTAAAAACCTTTGAAATTTTTAGAATGCATTACAGAAGTTTTGATGCATTTATAAACAGTTGATTTAACGCATTACAAGAATTTTAACACTAACGTTATTTTTAACGTTTAGTAACGTTGGTTACACTAACATTAACAGAATTACAACGTTTTATCAGAATTACAAAGTTGTGGCAACTTTAGTCACACTAACGTTATTTATCATCGAAATTACAACGATAGAATAACGTCGACTACACTAAGGTAATTTTTTATCGGAGTTACAACGTCAACCCTCGGAATTATGAAAAATAAGGTCGACAATAATTTGCCGACCTCAATCTTTTATAGGTCAGCATCAGGTCGGCAAAAAAAAAAAAAATTTAACTCAAAGGTCTTATCATTAAACATAGAAACGAGGTCGGCAATTTTTGCCAACATCAAACACTTTTAGATAGACCCTAATTCCGAGGGTTGCAACATTATAATAGCTTTACTTACATTATTTTTAATGTATATTCTACTTTTTTCTAACGAAAATTTTGTCTTTAATTCGACAAGGTCAAATATTTATGTATTTAAAAAATATTTATGTAATTAAAAAATATTTATATAATTAAAAAATATTTATGTGAATTAAATATATTTATGTAATTAAAAAATGTATGAATATATTTCTTCTTGAAATTGCAAATTTTTTGAATATTTAAGTTTTGAATAGTAAATGTAATATTGAATTATAATCAATGACTTAAGCTTTTCTCCAAAACCAGGTGAATTTTATTATATTTGAATTTATTATTAGAAAAAGTTAGAAAATCGTTTAATTTTCCAACATTACAACTTTTTTGAATCAAACGGTTCAAAATCTAACGTTGTCCATCCTTTCCATTTCCAACGTTAATCCAACGTTATTACAATCTAAGTAATAACGTTGTTTAACGCTGTTCAACGTTGGTGTGCCCGCTAGGAAGTATTTAATAAATACGATTTTATAAATAGAGTGGATCGAAAACAACTAAGTTATCATTCTTTATGTATATATTAAAGACCAATGTTCACATGTTTTACTTATTACAGTTTTAATAGTAAACAATGTTTAATAAGATTTAATAATTTGATGATGTCGATGAGTCTGAGGTCTGAGGTTAAAGCATACTTTAATTAATTAAGTTGAACGAATTAGAAAAATGTTACAGATACAGCCAACTCAAATTAATAACTGGTGATACAGTCAACTCACATAGATAAATAATATACAGCCAACTCACATTGATAGATGATATATAGCCAACTCATATTGATAATTGATGATACAGTAAACATTGATATAAATTGATGATTTATTGGTTTCGTTGTCATTGATGCATTAAATTATATTAATCTAACAATATTTTTGAGAGTCAAAAGGTATACACCTAACTTTTTTGATTTTTATCATTCGATAACAGGGCCGGTGTCGTCGGCCCTGGATAAGCTAAACTCAATGTTTTATTTAATCATTACGTTTTTTTTTTTAATATTCTTCAACAAGTTTAATTAAACAAGTTGTAAATTTGAAATTTCAACTTGTTTGCCTATATTAATTTTTTTGAAAACAAGTATTGTCAGCGAAAAGTACTGCCAATAAAAATATATATAATTGTATAATAATTGTTTAAATAATAAAACTTTATTATTTAAAATTATTATTTTATTAAAATTTTCTGTTAAAATTTTATTTTTAGGATTTAAGAAAATTTTACCAAAATTGTACTAACAAATTATTGTTTTTACCAAAGCCGTTCCAAAAACGTATTGACAGTTTATTAGGAGCATCAAAACACTTTTCAAAATTATTTATAGATATGTTTAACTATTCCATAACACCTGCAACTCGTTATTCATAACTGTCAAATTTAATGGTTTTATTCAGAAACCGCTTATTTTAATAGTTTTATTTAAAAACCGCCAATTTTAATAAATTTTTTCATAAACCGCTTTTTGTTAACGATTTTATTCATTAACAATTAATTTAAATGGTTTTACTCATATACCAAAATTAAAATTTTTTCCGCTCCAATTGCGGGAAAAACATTGCGCTAAAATTTTAAAATCGCGGAGCATTTTAAAATGCTCCACAATCTAACTTTAGACTCCACCTCAAAGCCCTCTTAGAAGTTTCTTAAGGAACCATCTTGATAAGCTTCATAAATAAAAGTAAAATCTGACGAGCATATATGTATATATGTAGTATATACATGTATTAAGCAATCTTACGAACGATGTTTTCAAAAAATATTTGCAAAGCTTAGTTTGGATTAACCAAAGTGTTTGAAAATTGTTAAATACAAATACAAGTAGTAATTTTTATATTTTACATAAAATATAAGTTTTTCTTTCAAGTTTTGTTTGTGTTGGATTACACTACTCGCAAATAGCGATGTGGGAAAAAATAAACCCATAATCGCTTCTCGTATCAATTTGTTGACTTAAAAGTATAATAATCATTAACACAACATAAAATTACAAAAATATATATTTCTACTAACCTAGAAATTGTTATTCTTGAAAATTTAATTTAAAACGTTATTAAACTTTGTCCGTTGTTTAAAAAAAAATATCATAAATTACTATATAATTAAATCAAGACAATCTCAAACAATATAAAAAAACATTCTGTGACATCGAAGAACAAAAACAAAAACTAATCTCTTGATAAGACCTCCCAACTAAACTTAAATTAACTAAAAATTCTTTTTGTTTTAACGGCACCTTAAGAATTGCATTTACTATTAAATATAACCGTCACTGAAACCATAAAAGATTTTTGTAAACAAGTTTTTATAGAAGTTTGGTTGATGATATTTTTAGAAATTAAAAAGTTTGAGGTTTGAACACGTTATAACATATTAAAATTATTTCAGACACAACTTTTTTTAAAATAACTTTCAAACTGTGAAACTAATGTTGTTTCGTTCTTAAAATTCCTTTTTAGATGTTAAAACTTAGAATAAATAAAATATTTAAATAAAAAAGAATTAAACTAAAAATAACTTAATATATTATGAGATATTTCTTAAAATTAAATTCATGAACCCACATATATATATATATATATATATATATATATATATATATATATATATATATATATATATATATACATATATATATATATATATATATATATATATATATATATATATATATATATATATATATATATATATATATATATATATATATATATATATATATATATATATATATATATAAAGATTGTAAAAGGTGTGCATATAACAGGTGTTATATGAACTTTACAGTATTTTTGTACAACTTTTGATTATAAAAAAAGTTAAACATTAAAGTTGGTCCAGAAAATAAGTCATATGGTGATGTTCTTTAGAACTGGATAATATACGCCGAGTGAATCCTAAACTTTGAAGAGATTTTGCTTTCAAAAGTTAATTTCAGAGAAAGATTTTTTATTTTACCAGGTTTAAACATTTCTCACCCTCTTCTCACCGCCTACATATATATATATATATATATATATATATATATGTATATATATATATATATATATATATATATATATATATATATATATATATATATATATATATATATATATATATATATATATATAAAATTATGGTAGAGCAAACAAAGGTAATAAGAGACATCCATCTATACAGTGGCGTAACTAGGGTATGCCACTGTATAGATGGTCTTCTTAAAGAATATCATACATTTAATCATGTTTATAAAATTTTTATTTTGTGATTTTTGAAAAATAGCTATTAATCAGGGTCCCTGTTTAACTCTTTCGCTAACAGCCGTTTTGACAAAAAAAAAAATTTGCGACATACTATATATCAATAGAAAGATATACCTTTTGGTTATATAAGTTTTGTAAAGCATACTTGAAAACACTACCAGGCGAGGCGTGAGAAACCTAGTTTAGACTGTTATCACGATATTTGTATATATATATATATTTGTAAAGTAATTTTAATAGTTTATTTTATTGTAAAACTATTAACTTTGTTAACTTAAAAAAAAAATAATAATTTCTTTTGTACATAAACTGTAAAATAAGATCATTGATGATGGAACCAGTATTTTTTGGTGTTTGAGATTTAAGCGTTCAAAAATTATGATCATATAAAGTTTAAATCTCCCCTTCCCCTCAGTTTGAGTGAGTTACAAATTTTGAATAAAACAAGTTGAAGCCATCCCCAAATAAAATTAAGTTTAATAAGTTTGATGTTGACTATAATTTATACAAAGTAAAAATAATAAAAAAAAAATCGTTTATACAGAGTAAAAATAAGATCAAACCTTGGTGACCCCAAAGATCGAACCTTGGTGACCCCAAAGATCGAACCTTGGTGAATCTCACAAGTTATTGTGACGAACCTGATGAATCTCACAAGTTATTGTGATTTTTGTTGTTTCATACTGATATTATTGTTTTCTGTTTTAATCTTTAAACCAAAGTAAGGTATTATTTTTTACTCCATTCACTTCAAGTTTTTTAGAAGAATGTCGTGATTTACGGAGTCAAAAGTTTTAGAAATATCAATAAAACTCCTAACACAAAGCAATTATTACTAAAAGCATTAGATATATGAGTTACTTGCTCAATTATAGCATGATTAGTTAAGTGATTTTTTAAATTCAAATTATCTACCCGATAAAAAACCCGATAAAAAATTTCCGTCAATTAGCTGTAAAGTCTTTTATTACTATTATAAATGAGGCGTTCTAGTAATAAGAAAAAACATGGTAAAACTGATATAGGTCTATAATTAGAAGTATAAAAATCATCTCCAGATTTATAAGTAGGGGTGATTCGAGCAATTTTTTGTTTATCTGGGACAGTACCCGATTTCAGTGAAAAATTGAAGGTGTGATGAAATGAAGGATCAATGATATCAAATATGGTTTTAATTTCAAATTTGATTTATCAGTATTCGATAATATCAGTAGCTTTCGACTTGTGTTGTTTGTTAGAGTATTTTAAGTGGATAGCAATTCATTAAAATCTAGATTTGTTTCTTTCAAAATCTTTTCTGAGGTAACGTTCTTAATCAAGTAAAAAAGAAATTTTGCGGACCTCGACGGAATTTCTGCTGCTAACTTGTGACTCACATTAAAAAAAAGCTATTCAGATATTCAACTATTGTTATCTTGATATTAACTTACCATCAATCAAAAGTTGTTTTTTTGCAGATTGCGTTTTGTACAGTTATTTATTTAGTCGTATTCCATATTTTCTTAGCATTTTTATATATATGTTTTTTAACAAACTAAATTTTAAGTTTGATTTTTTAGGAATTTGTCGTCAAGGTTTTTTTTATTGAGGATTTGACTAAACCTTTAGACATCGAGTTGAAAGTGATTTTTTTTTTTTTTATAATAACAGTTTTGAATGGAAACGCTTTTCTTTATATTTATAAAACTGACCTAGAAACAGTTCATAGGCATTGTAGTCGCTCGATTGCAAAATAAGGTCCCGCTCAACATTGTTTTTTAGTAAATTTTTTAGTTTCTGTAAGGAGTTTTCCTTGATCTCTCGCTTGTATATGGATGATATGAGAGAGGTATTGTTTGGTGCTATATTTTTAGTAGTTAGGAGAGCGTGAAAAGTGTGAAGAGTGTGAAAGTGATCTGAAAGTTCTGTCATAATTATACCTGTGCAAACATGGAAACTGTTGGTTATTATATTATCGACTAATGTAGAAAAATTTTTAGTTATTCTGGCTGGCTTAATAATTTTTGGAATGAAACTCTGCTTAAGTATCGACAATATGTTTAACATTAAGTTTAGAAGTATGCTTCAACGCTTTTATGTTCGTATTACCAACTATGTAAATTTATGCGTCTAATTTTTCTTAAGAATGAGCTCAGATGAGTTTTAAATGTTTTAAAATTACCACCTGGTTGTCGATTTATAGTATTTATGACTTTATGTTTTTAGAGTTTTTGTTAACTAATTAACATAAGAACTAACAATCTGTTTCATTCACACTAAGATCCTTACGCAAAATAAAGTTGATTGAATAGTGGATACAAACACGCCTCCACCAGAATGAGTTTTACGCGGTTGATGAGCATAATTTTTTAATTTAAATCTTTATTTAACTTTTGAACAAATATACTTTAAAAATACAATCTAAATAAGTCACTTTGCACATTTTCTAAACCAATATCATATCAGTGCGGTAGTGCTTAAATGGAGTTCGTGAGCCTCTTAGGCTCACGAACGAAGAGCAGAGAAGGCTCGCCTCGTGTATTCTCAATTGAGAGACGTGTTTTTAACAAATTTATTACTGTTCCGTATTATTCTCACCATTATTTATGGGCAGTTTATATGCCAATAGAGTTGTAAAGCGTTTAAATTTGTCTTTGAGTCCACCATTTGTTTAAAAAATCAATTCGGTGAATGTATAGTGTTCAACTTCTAGAACTTGTTCTAAATACTTTAGTTTTTTGCTTCTTTGTGTCTACAAAATATCTACTTTGATTGATTGTTTTTTGGAAGACTTATTGCTTGCATTGATAGTTTTGAGATGAAGCTTTTTATTTGTCAACAGAATTAAATGCAGCTCTGCATGAACATCTGTACAAACTTCAGTTAGTTAAAAATTCATATTATCATGTCTGTTGTAAACAAAGCCACCTTTACGTTTGACATTGCGTGTAGCTCTTCAAATTTTTCTCCATAAGCACAGTAGAATGACAAAATAGCGTTTGGAGCATTGTATCTCAATCTTAGTTCCTACCTAAACTCTTCCTTATTCAAATCTAGATTTTGTTCTTTAATTGGTAAAGTGTTTAACCAGCTACTGGTACCTTTGTCACAGGCCTGTTCCACCAGTAGTTTAAGATTTTCTGGAAGCTCTGCATATATTACTTTAACCTCCACTTTCTTTTTTTTTTTTTTGATTTCTCCATGTTTGTTTTCTTTTTTTTTTTACAAAGTCATTTTACCATAATCATCTTTCATGAATTCTAACTGGTAAAGTATGGGTTCCACGTAAGTTGGTTATTTTCTTGGAGGCAGTTTTTGTTGCTTGGCTTCAGTTACTAAATTTACAAATTCAATTAGTAAACTTAATAAATGACTGCAATTTCCTGCAGCGGCGTCGTCAGCTAACCATACTTCAGGCTCTACTAGTTTCAATGCGTTTTAGATTGTTACAATGCTAAAAAATTACCATGGTATAGCGAGGAGGTTGCATTGTGTAGCTACTTCTCTCGTAAAAATAGTTTTTCCGCCGTTGATGAATAGTATTGCCAGTTTACAGTAAGTACTGACTAAATAAATGGCTTAAATTTGACAAGTTATCTGTATATTATGTAGTGCGACGGAGCATTTCAGACAGTTAAATGCGTTCTTGGTATCAATCAGCAAAATCCTACCTATATCTTCTTGATGAGATATCTCTTGCATGGCATGTACTGTAGCTTTTCCTCCTGCACCGTGCCCTGCGCAGGGTGTAGTGGTCCAGCTGCTTGTTTGATTTCTTTTTGACAGTTTTGTCTTAGGGTTTTACTCCCTGGGGAAGACATAGATGCAGGGCCGCCTTATATATAAAAATTTTTCCAATAATAAATATCAAGGACCTTTTTTTTTGGGTACGTTTTTTTTTACGTTTAACCCTTAATCATAGTTTTTTTTAAATGGTATAGGAAAATAGTAATTATTTGTGTGTTGATTTAAAGAGGGGCCCGTGGGGGAAAACCCCTAACCCCCCTTGCCAGTCCAACCCTGATCTTTTGTAACACTTCCCCTTTTCTATGGGATGAATCTCAGGATTTTTTCCGAAGGAATGAATTGACAAGCTATATAGGGTTAAACTATATCAGGATGGTACTTTGCTTTGCTGAAATATTTTGCGGTAAATTGAGTAGTAGTTATAGTCTAGTAAATAGATGGAAGTGGAAACTAATTAGTACAGAAGCAATTTTTAGCCTAAAAGTCTACCCTTTAGTTGTTGAAATCTAAAACCACACCTGCATACCCCATGAGCCTTTTTTTACAACCTGATGTTAAAGTGAGGTAGTGAGGTACCTAATACAATAAATTTTAAAAACATATGGTTAACAAAAATATAAATTTTTTTAAAAAAAAATATCAGGGGGGTCAAAAAAAATTAAAATAGCGGATTTTTAAACACTTTTGTCTAAACTAGGGTATTTATAGGTTGTAAAAATATTTTCAGGGGGTATAAATAATTAAAAATTGTGGATTTTTAGCCAATTTTGCAAAAGTTAGGCTGTAAAATGTTAAAAATAACTGTTATTAGGCTATCTTATTCTGATTTTTTATGATTAAAGGAAAAGTGAACCTCAACAACCAAGTTTAAAACTGTTTTGTATTTTCAGGGGGTCAAAATAATTAAAAAATGGTTGGTTTTTAGCCAATATTGCATAAATTAGGTCTTTTATAAGCTGTAAAATGTTATTAATGACTGTTATTTGTCTATCTTATTTTGATTTGTCATGACTAAAAGAAAAGTGAACCTAAGCGATTAAATTTAAAACTGTTATGTATTTTCAGTATTTTTTGATATCAATATAAAAAAGTTAATATTATATGAATATGAATGAATTTTTATAGACTTGAAATTATATCGAATATGTTTCCATCATCGAGTGAATCGTTATCAGAAATATTGTCGGATACATCTTGAGTTGTATTTTCAAAACCAACATTATTGCAATCACCACATGCAGAAACACAAAAGACCATTTCTTCGACACGAACATGGCTTAGATCCACATGGCCTCTTCGACGAAAATTTGCAATGTCATCTAATACCGGGAAGAATTTCCTCCGGTGCAATGTTCTAAAAAATTATAAGTTAGTATATTTGCGTCAAGTATAGAAAGAGTACCATAAGAAAAAAATATATACCTGATTGGTCATGATGTACCCCATTCCAAAAAAATCAAGCTACACTTCATCAACGTTTTCCACTGCCAAACCTAAAGGTATACTTCTTAAACTGTGATACAATACTGCCCTTTTTGTAGGTGGTAGCTTTGATGGTACAATTCCTGAGACAGATGCAGCCATTTTCATAGATGTGTTTTATCTTATTTTTGAAATTGTATCATCAACTTTTGTGTTGTACAGTATGATAAACATTTGAAACCTGCATTCTCCACTTCCTCTTGCACGCTAGACAAATTTATGATGCAGTCGAACAATTTTTGTGTCTTTTTTTAATTTTGTAGAAGGAGTAATGCCGAAGCTTTACCTTTTTCATGTATAGCTGATTTTGTATCACATCCCAGCTAGCACACTTACATTGGGCCAACGTATGTAAAACCATCGCAAACGTCGGCTCTTTTTTCCAATGCAAAACCAACGTTGATCCAATGTCATATGGTTAATGATAAAATTATTACCAACGGAACTAAAAACATCTGGCAAATTTACATCGGTCCAATGTATGTAAAAGCATCGCAAAAAGTTGATTGTTTTTACGATCTAAACTCAATGTTGATCCAATGTATATATTTCAACGTTGATTCAATTTATATAAATCAACGTTTTTTCAATGTATGTAAAAACATTGCAAAAATTTTATTGTTTTTACAATCTAAACCCAACGTTGATCCAATGTATGCGATCAAACATTGTAATTGCGAAATTAAGGTGAGTTTCCACTCATCCGTTTTTTCACGGGAACGGGAAAGGAAAGGGAAAAATAATCACGTGAGCATGCGTATTATAAGTTTTAATTTGTCCGAAGTAAAACTACGCATGCTCACGTGATTATTTTTACCTTTCCTATCCCGTTCCCATAGAAAAACGGATGAGTGGAAACTCACCTTTAAGTTATATTATATTAAGTTAATATATATATATATATATATATATATATATATATATATATATATATATATATATATATATATATATATATATATATATATATATATATATATATATATATATATATATATATATATATATATATATATATATATATATATATACGTATATATGAGCATATATATGTATATATATATATATATGTATATATATATATGTATATATATA
>NC_061164.1:22243402-22265902 GCF_022113875.1 Hydra vulgaris
AGACCATTGGCAATAGGAAAACACGAAATCTAATCCGAAAAAAAAAAAAAAAATTAACAAATCACTATAGAGTCTTCAATAAACCCAAACGCTGTCATAGATACCAATTTCGAGTTATGCTAACCAATCAAAATTGTAAGAAGATGAAAACCCCGCACAATCTCAATTTATTTTGAAAATCAATAATATAAGCGTAGGAAAATAATATCGTTTAAAAACTATATATAATAATAGATTTTTAAAATGAATGAACCCAAAAAAAGAAAAGGAGGAGTTCAAAAATTACGAGAGAAAAACCAAAAATTGATGAAATTATCAGCTAACAAATGTCTTAAAATAAGCGATTTCATTCCCAACAGAAATCCTGATATAAGTAAAGCTGATAAAAAAGTGACACCAAAAAGTAAAAATGATGTACAGATCCAAATTAATTCCAATAATATCACAATGTCAACGACTGGAACCGAATCTGAAGATATTACAGCAACTAATGAAGTACTAAATAGTGACGATGTAGCATCGGTTTCTGCGATGCTAATGTTTGAATCGATCTGAACTTGAATCTCATTTTGTGTACATTCTGACAAATTGAAAATTACATGCATACATACATATATAACATATATACATGTATATATATATATATATATATATATATATATATATATATATATATATATATATATATATATATATATATATAATATATATATATATATATATATATATATATATATATATATATATATATATATATATATATATATATATATATATATATATATATATATATATATCAGAGGCGGACTGGCCATATGGGCGTACTAGGACAATGCCCGGTGGCATTGTCCTAGTACGCCCTAAACGCATAATACATACATGCATACATACATATATAACATATATACATATATATATATATATATATATATATATATATATATATATATATATATATATATATATATATATATATATATATAGTGATATGGTTGTTGATCAAGGTGTAATTATTGTAGAACAAAATATTGACTGGTTTTCTCGGCCACCATCAACACTTCTCAATAATTTTTTTGAAATCCATCCAATTCAAACTACCAGGGATCCTATTATTGTGAAATCTTTTGTACGGAAAAATGGAACGAATCGTAAATGGTTATCTTACTCTGAAGGCAACGATGCATTATATTGTTCAATATGTTTAGCATTTTTACCAACTGTTGTAATGAGTTCTTTTGTTTGTGGAATGGCAAATAGAAGACACATTCATCAAAGAGTTGATGAACATGAAAAACCAGCATCGCATAACGAATGCACAGAAAACTATTTCCAACATGTATCTAGATCCAACGTCTCAAATTTACTGTTTTCTACTCAAATTTCTGTACATCGAGAGCAAGTTCAAAAGCAACGTCTTGTGCTCCTGCGGGTGATAGAAATTATTAAAGTAATTGGAAAACGTGGTCATAGTTACAGGGGACATGAGTTTGAAGCTGCTTATACATTGTCAGATAATTCAATTGATCGTGGAAATTTCTTAGAAATGGTGTTACTTACCGATAGGTTTTATCGCGCATTAGATAAAGGTGGAGAGGTTAAGGCCATTACTCTTGACATTTCTAAAGCGTTTGATATAGTTTGGCATGCTGGTCTCCTCCATAAGCTTTCTTCTTATGGTGTATCTGGAAACATCTTTAAGATTATTGAATTTTTCCTTTCCAATCGTAGTATAAAAGTTGTCCTTGATGGACAGCACTCTTCTTCTTATTCTGTAACCTCAGGGGTTCCCCAAGGTTCAATCCTTGGCCCTATACTCTTTTTAATTTACATTAACGATCTTCCAGATATTCTCACATCTAAGGTGGCATTGTTCGCTGATGATACTACCATTTATTCTTGTCACGATAAGAAGCCAACTCCCTCTGATTGCTTGCAGGAGGCATCTGAGCTCAAAAAGGATCTCACTTCTGCTACAGCATGGGGCTCGCAGTGGCTGGTGAACTTTAATTCAGATAAAACTCAATTTTTTTCGGCCAATCGTTATCGCAATAATTTAGACCTTCCTATATTTATGAACGGTAATGTACTCGATGAGTCATCTACCCTTCATCTTCTAGGATTAACTCTTACTTCTGATCTTTCTTGGAAACCTTATATCAAATCCATTGCAAAATTAGCATCTGCTAAAGTTGCTTCTCTTTATCGAGCTCGTCACTTTCTTACTCTTGATTCTATTCTCTATCTCTATAAATCTCAAATCCGGCCTTGTATGGAATACTGTTGCCATATCTGGGGCGGATCTTCTAATGATGCCCTTTCTCTTTTAGACAAGGTGCAAAAACGCATTGTAAACATAGTTGGATCTGCTCTTGCAGCCAACCTTCAACCTCTTTCACATCGTTGTAATGTTGCTTCTCTTTCTCTTTTCTACAAATACTATAATGGGCACTACTCTAAAGAGCTAGCGTCTCTTGTGCCATCTACTAAAATTCATTCTCGTGTTACTCGTCATTCAATTACGTCTCATCCTTTTTCTGTTACTGTTCCTAAGTGCTCCAAAAACTCTTATTCGTCTAGCTTTTTTCCTCGAACATCAGTTCTTTGGAATTTGCTTCCTTCATCTTGCTTTCCTGATTCATATAATTTGCAATATTTTAAGTCGTCAGTCAATCGTTATCTTGCTCTACAATCTTCATCTTTTTTCTTCCAGTAACTTTCAACACTAATTAGTGGTTGCTTGCAACCTTGTTGGAAGCAAAGATAATTAAAAAAAAAAAAAACTTGTCAGTAAATATGATACTTGTTTAAAGGAACATTTAAATAGTTGCATTGAACAGAGTGAAAAACGGAAGAACGCTGGAAGTACTGGAAGAGGTTCCATGGTTACTTTTCTTTCAAAAACCACAATAACAAAACTCATTCAAATTACGAGTCGTTCCATACAGCAAATCATTGCAAAAGAAATTAACTCAGCTTGTATGTTTTCAGTTCAAATTGATACAACAGAAGATATAACAAATAAAAATCAATGCTCAATAGTTGTGAGGTATGTAACTGATCAGATTCACGAAAGATTATTAACTATGATTGCGTGCGACTCTTCAACTGGCGAGTATCTGTGGAGTTTAGTATCTGAAACTTTAAAGACATTGAACATTGATATTTTAAAGTGTGTTGGTAATTCAACAGATGGAGCTGCTAACATGAATGGTGAGTATAACGGTTTCGCAGCATGGATGTTCAAAGAAAATCCAAACCAAATACATGTATGGTGTTATGCTCATGTTTTAAATTTGGTTATTTCAGATACTTGTAATGTCGTTTTATCCAGTATTTCCTTGTTTAATTTGTTGAATGACGTAGCAGTGTTTATTCGTGGATCATATAAAAGAATGAATATTTTTGAAACAGAAAATCAGAATGATATACACAATCGCAGAATTTCAACTATTGGTGAAACACGTTGGTGGTCAAAGGATGCAGCGTTAACAAAAATATTTGGTACCTTTGCCAATCTGCATTCTAGTTTCTACGTTGAACTTGTAGTTGCATTGTCTCATATTGAAGACAATTTAAGTTTCAAATCTGAAGTTCCAGTAAAAGCAAAAGGCTTCAAAGAAGGACTCCTTAAGTATGACACAATTTTAACTGCACAAATTTTTTTACGGGTTTTTCAGTTGACGACACCGCTCTCAAAATATTTACAAACAGTAAATATGGACATTTTGGTTGCATACAACATGGTTCCAAAAACGATAGACACATTGAAAAAGTATTTAGAGGAATTTGATATAGTATTGAAAGCTACTAATAATTTTGTCTGTAAAGTTAATGAAAAACTTGAACAACATGAATTAGAAGCAGAGAATACTCTACCAGAAAAAAGAATTCGAAAGAAAAAAGTATTATCAGGCGAAACTCGTCCAAGTGAATTTGAAATTCATTCTGATGTACTTAACTCTTATAAAGTTAAAGTTCATGATGTAATATTTAAAAGAATAATAGAAAGCATGAGCAAACGTTTTAAAAAAAGTCAAGAACTTTATGCTGATTTTGCTATTCTAAGTCCTTCAAATTTTGAACAGTTGAAAGCTCATAGTGTACCAACATCTGCTTTAAATAAATTGAGTGAATATCTATTGCCGTTTGATGAAGAAGCTACAGCAAAAAATTTACGTACTGAGCTTACTAGTTTTGCTTCAAACTGGAATAATATCAAAGAGTCACTTTTGAGTACATATGACATAATGGATATAAACAAAGAAAGTGTTGAGGAACTTGAATATAATTGTCGAAATTCATGTACTGCCTGTGAAAACTGCACAGTTTGTTGCTACCTTATTTTGATTCAATATAATTTAATAAGTGAAGCATACGCAAATATTGGGTTAGCTTATAAATATACTTTGTCACTTCCATTTACGCAAGTTGCATGTGAAAGAAGTTTTTCAATTTTAAAGTTCATCAAAAATCGTTTGCGTAGTAGTATGGCTCAAGAAAATTTACAATCATTCATGCTCATGAAAAAAGGAAATTCTAAGCAATCTTAATCCCGAAACAATAATTGACGAGCTGAAACAAGTGATCTGTTTAAAAATCTTTTAGTTGTTTGAAAATTCTTAATTAGTTGAATATTTAAAATAAACATATTTGTTCTTAAAAAATTTGTTTAAAAATTTTTTTAATTAAATTATTAAAAAAATAGTTAATTAATTTTCCTCTAATGTGGGCCGGTCCAATATGAAATGCCCGGGCCGATTTTTAGTCCCAGTCCGCCACTGATATATATATATATATATATATATATATATATATATATATATATATATATATATATATATATATATATATATATATATATATATATATATATATATATATATATATATATATATATATATATATATATATATATATATATATATACATACATATATATATATATATATATATATATATATATATATATATATATATATATATATATATATATATATATATATATATATATATATATATATATGCATATATATTTATATATCTATATATAAAGTTTAGCGTAAATTTAATTCCAAATAATATCGTTTTGCCAACTTTGAATCAACGTAAATACAACGTTGGGCCAACTTAAAATATAACGTTGGGCCAACGTATAAAATAAAACGTTGAATCAACGTAGAAAATATAACCATTTTCCGACTTTAAATAACCGTTTTGACAACATTGGTTTTTAGTTGTTGGCAACGTCGCATTTGTAACCATAATGATATAAAAACAATGTTGGCACCTGATGTTGGACCAACAAAACGCGCGACATTGTTCTAATGTTTTAACAACGCATGTGTGCTAGCTGGGATCTACCAAACGCATGAATGAGAAGCAAGTATGGTATAACTAAACAGTCCAAGCTGGTTAATTCAGTTTTTATATCCAACTATTGACTTCTGCCGTTTTTACCAACGTTTGAACTTGTGATAAGCTGACCCATCGCCTTTTTCCAAAAATACATCAACATAATGATTACATCAGTATCATTGGCAACCACTGTTACGAAATCTCCATAATTGCATTGATTCAAAGCTGCTTTAACTATCATTGTGTCAACATCATTATTTGCATGCATAACAGTGCAGCCATCAAACTTATTATTGATCAATTCAATTAACTTACTCTTGTTAGTTTGATTTTGAAAGAAAAGCGTTTTGGTTGACTCAAACCTTTATGTCTGACCTTACATCAATATCAGGACAACTAGCTAACTTCATTGACCGCCTATAATGATCATGATCTTTTGTTGATGGACTGTTATTATAACCGTCAAAAACAATTGTAGCAAAGTTGGCTAAAAATACACTATTTTTAATCATTTTTACCCCCTGAAAATAAATAACAGAATTAAATTTCATCCTTGAAGTTCAATTTTTTTTTGATTATGACAAATCAGAAAAAGATAAACAGATAATAGTCATTAATAACATTTTACAATCTATAAAAGGTCTAATTTAGGCTAAAAATCCGCCATGAAATTTTTTGTTACCCCTCCCCGCCTGATATTATTTTTCTAAAAAAAATAACATTTTTGCTAACTTATATTTATATTTGATAAATATAAACCTAAACGAGATCAATTTAGTATCTGACAAGTTAATATTTTTAGTTTTAACAGAGATGCTGTTTTAGGGTTTCCTAAGAAAATCATGTTTTTGAAATTTATTACATTAGGTACCTCACTTTGACATCAGATGGTAAAAAACGCTTAAGGGGTATGCAGGTGGAGTTTTGGATTTCAACAACTGAAGGGTAGTAGAGACTTTTTGGCTAAAAACTGCTTCTGCACTACTAAGTTTCCATTTGACCAATTTTAAGGTCTTTATTTACTAGACTATTACTTTCGTATGTTATTTGATCAAAGTATTTTTCACTTAGACTTACTTTTTTAGGAAAATATTATAATAGCTAACTGCCATCCATTTAAATTATTACGATTAAAAATACTAGATGTGTGAAAAAGAAATAAAGATGCTTATTTGTGTTCTAATTTAACTCCTTCACAATCAGTTTATCGTATCGTCCCCTCAGTATTAACTTGTTCTACCTAATATAATATATTGCATAAAACATTGTATTTTTTTTAAATTATTTTTTTTTTTGAATTTATTTTATATATTAGATAGAACATTTTATTTATTACATTCTTAGATAGAACAAGATAATACTGAGGGGACGATATGCTAATACTGCATATTTTTCGAAACTTCTTGCAATCTTTGTTTTCTCAATAAGATCGCGTTGCGCAGTGACTCAGGACAATCAAAAAACGGCAAAAATTAAATAAAAATTGACATAAATTGTAAATAAATAATGTTATATATTAAAATAATAATTTTTAAATCAAAGATTTCAAATTTGTTCATAATTTTTTTTTTAACACGCAGCTTCGACGCGTAAAATGCGCGCTTACGCGTGTTAAAGGTGACTATACGCGTACAAAATTTTTTTTTCTTAGTTTTTAGAATCTTCAAGACAAACACATAATTTTGATATATTACTCTACTTGATATTTTTATAAAAATGGTTTTTAAAGGATGTTGATACATAGAGAAAAGATACTGTATTTTTTTACATTAAATTTATTATTTACATTACAATTAATTTAAAAACTTCATCTGGTAACAGTTTTCCTTGATAGCTCTTATGTTTTCTAAAAGATATGCTTAATATTTTTGGATCTGATTTTACTAGAAGGTAGTGCATCTGATTCATCATTGTGTTTAACCTTGATATTTTTGCTGGGTGCTTAAGTCTAGAATTTCTTATCTGTTAATTTAAACTCTCTAGTGCATCTTCCGAATATACCCCGATTGGCAAAGGTAATTTATTTGATATAGAAGAACTATGCAGTAGCAGTTTATGTATAATAGGAGGCATAACATACCAGTTGAATTAACTCACTATACTTTAGCTGTTTCAGTGCAGTATAAACCTAATTCATTGATATTAATAGGATTAACACAAGATATGGTTATGAGAATATTATGCAATCTTTTAATTATATCAAAATCAACTTTAGTAATTTCAGAAAAAACTTCACTATTCTTAAATGCTCTTCTAGCAGTGTTGCCGTCATTCGTGTTTCCAGACCTAGTTTTAGGCATATCAACGTATAGGCTCAACTGTTCTCTGAAGAGTACCTGAATCTCTTTTTTTTTAAGTCTACAGATAGTTTTTCCTCAATTGTTTTTGGCTTATACTTTTTAATTTTAATTTTATAACTCAAATGAAGAATGAACTCCAAGTATTTTATCCAGCAATGCAAAGCTGAAATTCAGAGCTTCAAGGCCGAGTCATTGTCAGTTTTTGCTTTACATAAATCAATATTGTTCATTTCCTTGGGATTAGCATTGCACACATTGCAGGATTGAGTGAATTTTGTCTCTGTAAGTGCGCTAACTACTTTATTATCAAACATTGTAAGATCAATCCTATAGCTGATATTAAATGTCAAAACTTTTCCTGCAATATTAAAAACTTTGCAAAACGTCTTTAAGGTATTTACTTGATTTTTTAGATCTGATTCTTCTTCTCTGGATAAAATTGGGCTCTCTTTTTTATATTGTAGATGAAGAGGTCTACAAAAGTGATAGCTTGAAGGATTTTAATTTTTCCAAATTTCGCCATCTTCTACTTTGAGCAATAAAGGCACAAAAGCTGTACTGAAAAGATTTTCTTCATGCATAAGTTCTATACTTGCGTTGCTTGTATCGTATTTCTGTTTATAAATACTTTAGCTTGATGCTCCATCAAAACCAATCTTTCCATATAAAACTCCAAATATTTCATCACTTTGACCAAAATGCATATCAATAATTTTTGTTATTCTACTCACAGTGTGATTTAACATGCTTTGAAGAGTACACTTTGCAGAAATTTCAGAAAAATGTATATTCTGAGGATAGCATTTCAACTTTTCTACGAAAATATCGTGCAAGGTAGGATAAATAGGTACGTTGTGTACAAGAGCTAAGTTTCTGATCATTTGATATTGTTTATCGCTGAGATCAGTATTTATTTTTAATGCAAGAGCATCCTCTACACTCATGTTAATGGGAAAGGTTTTATCCAAAGTTTTATCAACTTTTTCTATCTCTAAAACATTAGATACAATGTTTTTTAAAACAGAGGCTTTTTTTTTTTCTCCAGCAGCATTTGCACTTTTTGCAGAAGCTAAAAATGGAGCTTCATGATGTTCAGTGGCTAGTTCTTTTCTTTTTTTTCTTTTGCTTCTCTCTCCAAGAACACTCCATTGTTTATGGGGCCTTCCAGAACCAAAATGGCTATTTTTATTGTTCATAAGATTTCTTTGAAGCCAACGATTTTCTTTTTGTATAAATGTAGTATAGTCTCGTCCACATTGTTTTAGTTTTTTCTTCACCTTTGAAGTAAATATAACTAAAGCAACCTTAACTTTATTCAAGTTTTCTTTGCAAATTTTTTCAGTATTTTTCATTTCATTAAGTAAATCCTTCCATAATTTTAATTTATCAACTCCTAGTTCACGTATATTTGGGATAAGATCTAATCTTTTCATTGTTATCGTTTTTAAGAATCATCAATATAATAAAACTAATATATTAGACACATTTTAAATTACATTACATATTTTTTTACTTTACACTGTTTCAAATTTTATCTTGTTATGACTTTTAACAATTTTCACATTGTTACATCCTGTTATAACACATATTACTTAGTTAACTTTATATTACATGTAATATAAAGTTAACTAAGTAATACGTGTTATTACAGGATGTAACAATTTGGTATTTCTTGAAACGGGAAATACCAAAGTTGTTCAATTAAGCTTTTTCAAACATGTTGTACTTATCGAATAATAAATAGTTCTTTAAAATTGTCAATAAATATTTTAACAAACTTTTAAATAGTATATAATGACAAAAGCACGTTTTTTAAAACTATATTTAATATTTATGGTTTAAAAACTTTATTAGAACAAGTTCAACAAGCAGGAAGTTTAACTTTAAGTTTCCCGCCAAATTCATTTGATTTGATATAATAAAGTTCTTAGCAAAATTGCGAAAAACAAGGTTTTTATAAAATCATCAACATTTGTTTTTCTTTAATAACTTCCAATACCGCTGGAGACCGCAGTAATCCTTTTACATTCCTAAAGTAGAAATGTTAATTAATTAGAAAAAAAAAAAGTATATTTGTGCAACTCGGTGGAACATTTTTTTAGCTGATATATAAACAAAAAAAATACAATTATTTTCTACTTTTTTTTTAGAGATGTCTTTAAATTTAAACGAAAAAATCAGACTTTTTTTTTTCTTTTTAGCATATTTGAAATATATTATTTTAAAAATAAATATACACTTTTATTTAAATTTCAAGTTCTCTAATTTAGTTGAATAAAAACCTCACATTTTTCAGATTTCTTTAAAAACAATATCAAATTTTCTCACTTCTTTTACCTATAAAATACAAAATAAAAACTTTATGAAAAAATTATTTTTACTTTTAAAATAAAAAATCATTGTCTTTTAATATTATCTAACAAAAGACACTTAATTTATAAAAAAGTGGTGAGGGGTTTATTGCCATTTTTTTGTTGTTTTGAGTCACTGTGCGTCGTATTTTATTTGTTTCTTACGAAAATAGTCTAGACGCTACGTGTAACTTTTCCTTGGAAATGAAGTGGACATTAAAAAAAATACTTAAATAGTTTAACATTGATATCTTGAATGAGAAAACCTTTACGTGCCTTTCTGAAAGTGCTTAAAGGGTCACATTTGGGCCCTTATTTGATACTGATGACGTCATTTTGACAATTTTTCAAAACATCAAACTAAATAAAACATATTTACGTCGAAAGTTAGAAAAACTCTTTAGAAAACCTTATAATAAATAACAAAACCTTGAAAAAAACTTACGTGTCTTTCTGAAAGTGCTTAAAGAGTCAAATTTGGGGCATTATTTGGTACTGATGACGTCACGCTGGTATACTTTTTTTTATCAAACTAAAAAATATATATTTACGTCAAAGGTTAGATAATTTCTTGAGAAAACCTTATAATAAATAATAAAATCTTAAAAAAAACTTACGAGCATTTCTAATAGTGCTTAAAGGGTCAAATTCCAGCCCTTGTTTGGTAGTGATGACGTCACGCTAATAATTTTTTCAAATTTCGTGAAAAAAAAAATTTAGTGAACAGATTTTTAAAAGGGAAAATTCGAATCAGTTGAATAATATTTTCTTTAGGTGTCGTCCCAATCATTTGTGTTTTCACAAGACGAACAGTTCCATACAAGTCAATCCATGCAATCAACCCGTGTTTCACATTTTGACTTTTTACACGAATAGGAATTAACTGCAAAACATCTTCTGAAGCAGTTCTAATGAGCATCAATTTAATCTCAAGTTGATTGCCAATTTCTTGCTATCCATATCCATTGGGTTTAGGAATATTGAGATGTGCCTCCAATGATTGTTTGACAATTACTGTTTGATACGAAACTCTCTTGCAATGACACATAAAAGCATCCCTAGTTGGCAGAAACTTTTAAGGTTCCGGAGCTTCTTTCTTGGCAATAAACTTAAGGTATCTTCCTTCTTTTGTATCACTGCATTATAATTTTTATAATTGACATATAAACTTTTCGATTTGGTCAAAATGGGTTATATCAATGGTATAAGAGTCCCCAACCTTGGAAAAATTGACTTGTACTCTTCAGACTGTCTCATAAGTTTGAGGAACTTTGACTTACCAATCCCGTAAAATTCACTTGTATAATTGTTCCCGCTAAATGCATGAAGATCAAGAAGAGCTTTACAACAATCAGTACCTAACTGTGAGGCAATAAGATTTATATCAAGAGTCCGTCTTTCAGTAGAGACGCCAATACCCACAAATAATTCTATTTGAAGTTGGTTTTGAAAGTACAAAGCGTAAATAGCAATATCTGTGTCAACCGTGTGAATGCAAACGGTTTCAAAACCAATAGATGCATTAAATATAGGCAGTTTAAAGTATGTTTTTTTTAAAAAACAAAACCTCGCTGCGAATCTCTTGTGCGACATGAATGATAAGCTGTTTAATCGGTTTTGGGTTATTCTTTTTTTCTAAATTCTCAATCTTTTTTAAAAAAACTTCAACAATTTTCCCCTTCTCAATGGTATTGTTGCATAAGAAAGAATACCCTATTTTGGTGACCGCAACTGAAAAGACCCGCAAGTTCTGCAACTAAAGCATCCTGCAAAGTCTTTTTATCTAGAATCTTTGCTCTATCTGTGCAGTTTTCCTCCTAAAATTCAAATAGCTTACTTGTATGAGTAATCTCTAAATTGTCTAATACGTGTTCTGTCACATAGTCGAAGAGAAAACGCATAATTGCATCTTCTGTTAAAAAAAAGGAACTTTTTAGGGTCTTGTATAGTTAAGGTAACAAGACCGATGATAATATAACTTTAAGTAAACTATGGTTTACCCAATATACTAGCTGAGTTTTCAGCTTTACTTAAACGTTTTCTTTAAACATGTTTGCTGCACTTTCTGTTACAAACTTTTCCCAGTAGGCACGGACGTAAAAATGATGTTTTTAAACGTCTTATACTCTTTTTGGACCTATTTTGAACGTCTTTTGAACGTTCAAAAGACGTCTTTTTTAGATCCGGTGCCCATTGGGTGTAAGCGTTTTATATCCGTTCCTATATTTATTAGTCTTTTTGCAATAGCAAATACAACACTCTTTATCCGCAATAATTTTTCCTGAAACAAAGGAATTATTTTAATTTTGAAGTAGTTCATAAAACATAAAAAAACGTGAAAACTGAGGGCAATATTATTTGCTTTGCATTTCACACTCAAGGGTTTTTTAATTTACCTGATCTATTTTTTTTCCGAGCTGAGACTCTGCGCATAAATGAATATGCATAATTCACGCCTACATTCTCGTTGACATTTTCTGCTCTATTTTTCCGATGTTATAAAATGTTTAATGTTTTTATATTCACATTCTTATCGTAACATCTTTGATGAAATAAGAAAGTTGATTGGTACGTATCAGCAGGTCCGTATCCAGCATTATTTGGTCTTCGAGATATCTAACTTCCAGACATGGAGCAAACTCCAAACATTTATATGTTTATAATTATGTCAAATAAGGATGCTTTCCAAAAAAAATGATGATTGGAGCTTAGGAACAAAAAAGCCCTAAAATTTGTGTTCCCCCAACCTAAACGTTAGAGCAACAAGTTAATGAAATTTTTTTTTTTACTTTTTTAAACCAGACTTATATTCATCAATAGATTTTAAACTTCAAAGTAAAATATTTCATCGTTCAAAAATTTTCTAATTTTAATTTTCGCAGTTTCTTATTATTACGACCAACTTCACCTTGATGAAGTATACAAGCATTTTTAATTTCTTTTTTAGGAACCAGATTAAAATGCTGCATTTTTGGCTACTCGCCATTATTTAGTTTAATAATAATAATTTAAAAAAAATAAAAAAACAGGTTTTTTTAGTTTTATGTTTTATATTTTTGCAACAACCGTTTCTTTTAAAATGATTGCAGTTTGTTATGCAAATGTTTTGTTTTATTTATAAAAATGACTTTGATTTTTTTCTTTTATTTATTACGGTAATTCTTTACTTTTAAAAAGAATTGTTATGAAGAAAGAATATGTTATCAAAGGATAACGTAAAAAAAAGCAAACAGTTTTTAAAACCAATTTTAAATCTCTCTATCGGCATCAGAAACACGCAGCTCGCATAATTAATTTTGGAAATCGTTTTTCAAGCTCAACACCACTTCTTATAGAAATAAAAGCTTTAAATATATACGAACTAAATATTTTTAATATTTTATGTTTTATGTTTAAATGTAAAGAAAATTTATCTCCAAGTGTATTTATAAATCTCTATAATTTGAAACCAAAAAACAAATATGAACTTCGTGATAGTAAAAATATTCAAGAGCCGTTTTGCAAAACAAAAATTGACCAGTTTTGTATTTCTTATCGTGGTCCATTTCTTCGGAATAAAATAGTTTTACCTAACTTTGATTTTTCTTTTAAATGGCCTTATTCCTCCTTTAAAAAGAAAACAAAAGAAATAATCTTTTCAACACAAAATATATTTATTTATTTTTAGTATTTCAAGTTATTTGATATTTTTGTCGACTGTGTGATGAATATTATTTAAACAATATATGCTGAATACTTTATATTACAATATTGTTCAATATTGAGAATGTTATATATCCATATTATAAAATATTATGTTAAAACTTGCTTAACATCTGAAGAATATTCTAACGCTTATGTAATTTTTAATATTTGTAAATTTTCTACCTTTTAATTCGTTATATAGATTGTAAAGGGCTTCATGATAAGATCATGTGATCTTCTGGAAGACTAAAAGTCATTGTTTATAAAGACCACTTTTCCTTTTAGTTTCTCAGCATTTTTCAAAATTTACTTGACAGTTGAAGAATAACAGTTTTAGTTGGACTGGAAACAAGTTACAGTACTTCAACACTCGATTTTATTATTTTTCTGTCTAGTCTAGGAGACCCAGTGTTCATAGCACAGGACAATCATTAAAAAATATATAATGCAGACATGACTTAACAGAGTTTAATATATAACACACAAGCTACTTTTTCCAAACAAAGCCTAATCACATTTCAGTTTTAAAAATTGAAACAAATAAAATGAAAATATGCACAATTAGGTTTGATCATATGATGAGCTGCGGTTTGTCAAAACGACTGTACAACTTTAAGCTTTTTTTTGCAAATTAAACGCATTTGATTAATTTTTGTTCTTCCAGTATTAATTGATAAATTATATTATTTATTATTCATTAACTCATAAATTTAATAAGGATTATATACACAGGGGTCAAAATAGGGGCTGGACAATGGCGCCCCTTGAACTGTTTTTGAGATCTATTTGAGCGGGCCAACTAACGAACGGTCATATTTTTAGACGAAATACTTGGTTGCCTCCCATTGGTGGAAGGGAGGCAACCAAGTATTTCGTGGGGCGCCAATGTCTTGGACCTGTTTTAATTGATGAATAAAATAAGTTCAAATATTTTTTAAAGAGTAGTTTTATGATTTTTCACACTATTCTTCCCTGAATAGTTTGGTTCTAACAATACGTAAAAGGTACGGCACAACCCTATCTCATTTAAACCTGGTTCAGCAGGGGTGTGTATCACATAAAATATTTTAGATATTAAGATAATTATCATATCTTCAGTACTATTTTACTAGTAATACTTTTAAAATCGTTTAAAATAAGTAAATATTTCCTAAAGCATTGTTTTCGTGAAAAATAATAAAATCTTTTAGATACAATATTCATATACCGTGCAAACAATATATATATATATATATATATATATATATATATATATATATATATATATATATATATATATATATATATATATATATATATATATATATATATATATATATATATATATATATATATATATATATATATATATATATATATATATATATATATATATATATATATATATATATATATATATATATATATAGCAATTATCTACAAAACCAAAAAAAAAATCGAAAATCTTAAAATAAAGAAAATAAAAAGCAAGTTAAACAAATGAAAGCTTTAAAATTGCGTATTTTAAAAAAAAAACATTACAAAAATAGCAACAAAAGTGGTTCTTTAAGAAAAAAAGCTATAAAACAAAAATTCAGCAAAATAAGATTTTTTTAAAGCAGTTAAATCCAGTAAAATCTTTTTATTCAAACTTTTAATACCTTTAAAAAAAAAGTTGAAATAATTTTTAAAATTTAAATTCAATAACCCAATATTTATAATGAAGTTGATACTTTTTGAATGCAAACCAGCAAATTTCTTTTCAAGATGATAATGTTCAAATGACAAAAAATTGTATAACGAATTCAAAAGGATTTCATAACGGATTAATCTTGGTATCACGTTTTCTAGAACATGTTTAATCTTTTTTTTTTTTTTTTACTCACTTTCATCAGATAAATCTTTCTTCAATTGATTCTCATCTGCTTCAAAGCTCTGTTTTTCATAATCATGAAAAACATCATTCTTTGTTTCTAGAAAGATCTTATCGTGAATTTCATTTGACAAACAATTTTCAGGATTTGATAAATCAAATTGATTTTCATTGACATTAAAATGAAAGACGGATGCATACTTGCTATTTTCATCAGCCAATGATTCATCAGAACTAGTGATATTAGGTTGGAAATCTTCATTATTAGCGCAATCTGATTGGTTTTCGTCGCAAAGTTTAGTATCCACAACTGAAAAATTATTGTAAATTTCTAAAGGTTCTTTTGTGAATATTATTTCTGAACGTTCTTTGGTACAAAGTTCTGTGTCACATAAAATCTCATTTGTAACATTTTTCTCCAAAATATTACAGTTATCATCAAGGTATTGAGTGTCTGAGTAGTGAAATTTATTGAAACTGGTAATATCAGCTTGTTCAATCTCATATCTATGGTCACAACAACTAACAAGGTTTTGATCCCTTTTTTCAAGCTCATCACTACCCAAATGAAAATGATCGAGACTAGTCTCTCTTATACAAACATTGTCAAATGTATTTTTGAAATTATTTTCTAAAGTTGGATTATCTGAACCATCAGTCAACTGAATATCATTTTTATTTTCAACTTTATTATCTTTATCAATTAAAACTGATGCTTCAATAAATTCTGTTTTCTCAACTAAGCTTGCATTTTCATAAGAATCATCATTTGAAGATACTAAGTTATTTAATACCAAGGAGCTTTTATCATTATTTAGCATATCTTCACATAATTCATGAGCCATATCAGAATCTTTAAACGAATCATACACATAAGTAGAACCAACACAGGAGTTTTTATTATCTTTGCATAAATCATTATCAATTATATCTTTGCATAAATCATTATCAATTATATCTTTGCATAAATCATTATGAATTTCTTTGCGTGAATTATGAGTAATATCATGCACACATGAATCTTCACATGAGTTATGAACATAATCTTCGCATGAGACCTGAACAGAATCTTCAAATGAACTTTGAACATAAACAGAACCTTCACAAGAATCGTTTGCATAATCTTCACATGATTCATGAACATTAACAGAATTTTCATATAAATCAGATCCATTTTCATTATTATTGAAGTTATTATGATCAACAGAATCTTCAAATGATTCATGAACAATAACAGAATTTTCATATAAATCAGATCCACTTTCATCATTGAAATTATTATGATCAACAGAACCTTTACATGATTCTTGAACATTACCAGAATTTTTATATAAATCAGACCCATTTTCATTATTGAAATTATTATGATCAACAGAATCTTCACATGATTCATGAACAGCATCTATACCTACAGGATCTATACATACATGATGAATACTTTCAGGTTTCACAATATGTGCATTACAATCTTGATTATCTACATAACTATCATATAGGTTATTGTTATTATTGTCATTATGCCCTTCATAATCATCAACGTTATCTTCACAAATATCATCTTTACAACATTCATCTTTGCCATATTGATCATCGAAAAGGTTCTTATTATTACAACTTTTCATTTCATTTTCGCCAACATTTAAATAAATCTCTTCACTAGTCTCTTCACAATTTTTATCTGATAAAACGTAGTTTGCATCATTTGTTGCATCATTATAATTTGCATCATTTTGATCAAGATAATCAAGTAGTTCTTGTTTATTTATTTCCAATGTTTTATTTTGAAAATTTGCTGTATCAACAAGCTCAGGGTTTAGTATAGTGTTTCCCATCAAATTTGCTGTATCAACAAGCTCAGGGTTTAGTATAGTGTTTCCCATCAAATTTGGCTCACCTTGCTCATCATGATCATTAGCATCTTTTATTCTTTTGATCCAATTTTCATTTTCATTTATTTCTAGATAATATAGAAAGTGAAACTGTTAAATAACATGATTTAAACTTTTTTTTATAATTTTGTTTAAGAATTTTGTTTTTAGTTGCTTCTTTTGATGTTTCAAAAAATGAAGCGTTTGAGGTTTTTGTTCTTCTGCTTTAATGTTCTTCTGTTTCTAAAGTGATGTAAGTTTTGTCTTTAGTCTTTTCTTCTGCTTCAGGAGTTTTTGAAGAGTTTTGTCTTTTGTCACACTTTTGTTGCTGCTTTTGGTGTTTATCATGTGTTTTGAAGTATTTTTTGTTTGAAGTTTTGAGTAATGTAGATAGTACAGTAGAGTTTATTCAATACTCACACTTTCTATAAAATAGTATGTTCTTTTTAGAGTTATTATAAAACAATAAATAATACTTTAAATATTAAAAAATCATTTACAAAAATTAAAGAAATAAAAGCTAATACAGCTTTTACACTATTTTTAATATTACTATTTCAAATTTTTTCTTGTTGAATATTTGCTAAAAAAATTTGTTTTAATGTTCTGTATAACTTGGTTGCTAACAAATTATTCTGTTATCAAAAATAAAAAGAAATATAAATATAAATTGTAAAATATACAAATTTTGTAATCTTGTAAATCATGTTTCTGTGCAACAAAATTCAGTCATTTGATACACTGTGATTAAATGTTATAATGACATTTGCTGGTACAATGTGCTGATGTGATGTACTGGTGTGATGTAACAGTTGTGGTGTCCTCCAGGATATGACACATTTGTCATGTACTGCATGTGTGTTCAGTGCAATGATGTTGTTATGTATTATGAATAAAAGTTCAATGATTCATGTAAAAATGAAGAGTTAAGAAAAAAATGATCATCAAGAAATTTATTTTCTAGATTACTTTAATCTTAAAACAAGATTAAAGTAATCTAGAAAAATTATTACAATAAAAATTAGATTACAGCAATCTGCATCAGATTACAAAATATTAAAGTAAAAGTAACCATATCAAGACTGTGTATTTTGTTAAAGAAGATCTTCAGTTAATTCTTAAAAAATAAAGAGTTTAAACCACGATAAGCACAAGACATATAATACACATGATAACCATTGATATAAATATTGTGATAACAACTGAAACATATAAATTAATTTTTGATCTTATGATCTTTTGCTTACAAATATTATTTTAGCATGAAAGGATTGCTCGGGCTTTTGCAAAAATGTTTTTAAAATTTAAAATATCTCAAAAACATCCAAATACTATTATGTAAAACTGCACAACTTCAAAATTGTTATTTTTTTACTTACTAAAATGTAAAATTTTTAGACAAAAAATCTATGAGGCAAATATTCTTTATTATAAATTTAGTTTTTTTTTAATACAACATACAACTTATTCAAGGAATTACATCTTTTAATTAAACGTATGCAAAACTTTTAGTTTGCATAAAAAATATCAAAAGGTGGCAACAATTGGAGAGGAGGCAACAATTGGAGCGGTTGCACCAACATGTTGATGCCACATAAAAAATATTTGATTTTAAAATTTAACAAAGTAAGGGAAATTCTATTTATTAAAAACAAAAACAGCACCTTTTAAATCTATATAAGTTTTTAATGTAGAAATTTAACTTAGATATTGCATAACTTAACTTAAATATTGCATAACTTAACTTAGATATTGTATAACTTAACTTAAATATTGCATAACTTAACTTAGATATTGTATAACTTAACTTAAATATTGCATAACTTAACTTAGATATTGCATAACTTAACTTAGATATTGCATAACTTAACTTAAATATTGCATAACTTAACTTAGATATTGCATAACTTAACTTAGATATTGCATAACTTAACTTAGATATTGCATAGCTTAACTTAGATATTGCATATATTGAAAGAAAAATAAACTTTAAGAGATGCATGCAAAATAAATGTGTGAAGTAAGTCTGTGTCTAACATAATAAAGTAGAAATACTTTTAAAAAAATTATTAAAAAAATATATATTTGAAATTTATAAATTATCTTTTACGTTTTAATTTTTTTTTATTAAAACAATTTAATTTTTACATAAAAATTATTTTTTAATTTATAATATAATAAGGTAACTTTTATATTAATTTAAATTTATATTAAAATAATTTAAGTTTTTTAGATTAATTTAAATTTATATTAAAATAATTTAAATTTCTTATATTAAATTTAAATTTATATTAAAATAATTTAAGTTTTTTATATTAAATTTACTGTTAAGTAATTTAAAAAAATGAAATTTTACCTGAAGATTCAGAAATAATATGAGATTGTAAAACTTCAAGATCCTTATTTTCAGAATCCATTGGTTCATCGAGCGAAGTGCTAAATATAGGTTTTGAAGAAGCTTCATCATAACAACTTGTTGGATTTGTCACATCCAAAAATTTTTGCTTTCGATTTTCAATCTGTTCTTCATTTTCTTCATCCAAATGCTCTTCACTTGGAGGATGACTAACTTAAAATAGCACACACATATATATAATTATTATTCTGAAACTAATAATTTAAATATAAAATTGGTATGTATAATTTATGAATAAAATTTATTTAATGTTTTCAAACATATTTAATAAAACTAGTCAGACATTAACAAGGGAGTTTTCAGTCAGTATTGATGTCCCCCCCTCTCTTAATATCTCATTAAACATTTTCAAAAAAATATTTGTAAAATCTTACTTTAATTATAAGCTATATATAAAACACGTGTGACATATCTCAAAATTGAATGATCTAACACCACATAATTAAATTTCTCTTTTTATTTGAAAAACATAAAATTAATTATGTGATACAAAAATGCACACGTTTTTGTGTACCCTGTATAATTTCTTGTTTACCCTGTATTTCTTTTAAAAATTATCACAATAATAATTCAATTTAGGAATCATCAAAAAGTTCATGTAAAAATAAAAAACAAAAACAATTTTTTTTTTTTACAAGTTAATCAAATGTTGACATAAAATATTCAGCAAGAAAGAAAAAAAAAAGAAAGAAAAAAAGTTATTAAAACACATACTTAACTCCTTAACCCTTTTTTTAAACTATTTAAAAATATATATAATAAAAATACTTTTAAGTAATGTTATTAAAAAACTATTTTATCATACCATAGCATGGTTTTAATGTTGTAAAGGTTGTATAAAGGTTTTAATGCTTATTTAAGGTCCTACTGAATTTTTAAGAAAATGCTTTGAGAAAACGACAATATGTTAAGTAAACTCTATGCATAACTGATTATTTTTTGGTAACATCTTAATAAAGGTATTCTTTTTATTTTGAGAAAAAAATCTACCATTAAATCATAAATATTATGCCATCAAAATTGAGTTTCAGTTGATTGTACAAGAGACGATAACTCACTTAAAAAAAGTTTGACTTTATTTTAGAATAAATTTAAACTAATTTTAAAATGTGGTTTATATTTTTATTTAGTATTTATATAAGCAATGATTTTTAATTGCAATTTTTAATAGCATTTTGAATGATTATTTTTATTAAGGAAAGTTTGAACAAGCACAAGTTGTTGTTATTAAATAACAAATAACAATAAACAATATATAATTTTCCAATCTATTTTTTAAATAAATATTTGTTAACCACCCAACCCATATTTTGCTATTACACCAATATTCTAAGTTCAGTCATATTTTCATTTAGCAGTTTAAAGTCCATTATCTTCACTTTAATTTTACCTCATTTCATAGCGTTTTTACAAGCCTTCTAAATAAAAACCAATATTTTATACTTTATGATAAAAAAAGTAATGATCAATTTGATTGGCCACATAGTCACTTTGCTTATCACAGTTCATGTTTAGGAGCCATAAGGTTGAAATAGAGTTCTAATTTCTAAATTTTGAGTTTTAATGACTATAGTGGCATCCTGAAATTTGAGAAAAAAATACTAAAAGGGAGAAAAAATGAAAAAAAGAAAATAAATGTAGAAATAAAGAAATTAAAAAAAAAAGCTGTACATTGTATGAGTCTCAAAAAAATGAAGAAAGAATTTCATAGCATATTTAAAAAAAAAACTATAGACAGTAAAAAGAAGACAGTAAAAAGCAACTAAAATTGAACTTAATGACTTAACGACTGAACTTAATGACTTAATGACTGAACTTAAATATTTGATTGAAGAGATACTGAGTTTTGGTCAATGGAACAAAAAATAAAAACAGCAAATGTGATAGAAAATGGAATCAGAAGTAATAAAATGCAACTTTAGATGCTAACTTTGCAATTTTAGCAATTTTGTATGTAGTTTTCATAAGAGGTAATTAGTGAAAGATATTCCAAGAAGTAAAAAAGTAAAAAGTGTTGTTATTTATAAATATAGGAATATCAATAATATTGCAAACAATTATTAGCAACAAACAATAAAAATTTATATAAAGTATTTAGTTGTGTCATCAGCAAATGCTTTAGAGGTAAGATTATTAGAAATATGAATATAGATGAGAAAAAGTACAGGACCAAGAATGGACTTTTGTCATAGCTAAAAGATTACTGGAAAAGAAGGTTTAGTTCATCAAGAATAATACGATATAATTTTTGATAATTTATGATATATAATTTATGATTATGATATGAAGCATGCTTTTGAAGAAAATTAGCAAACCAGATTTTATTCAAAGCTTTTGATGTGTCAAAAGTAATAGCCCTTTCTTTACAGCTTCGATGCACAAGATAGTTATTCAATTACAATATTAACAAGTTAACAATAGAACAGGAGTATCAAAACCTGCATTGATGGTTAAAAAGTAAATTGATGGATTTAACATGAGATATTAAAAGTTTGTTAACTAAAAACTCAAAAATAATGCTAATAATAATTTTGTAGTAGGAAGAAATCAAAATAATTTTCAGAGTTTTTCAAAATTAGAACCACAGATTCCATTTTCCAGCAGGCAAGAAAGATTTAGTTTAAACACTTGTTATGTAACTTGTAGAATATTAAAAAGGAGAACACTTCTTGGA
>NC_061164.1:22270902-22275902 GCF_022113875.1 Hydra vulgaris
GATAAAGTTGGGCATGCTGGTCTTCTCCACAAGCTTTCTTCTTACAATGTATCAAGTAACATCTTAAAGATTATTGAATCCTATCTTTCCAGTCATAGTATAAAAGTTGTCCTTGATGAACAGCACTCTTCTTCATACCCTGTAACTTCAGGGGTCCCTCAAGGTTCAATCCCTGGCCCTATAATTTTTTAAATTTATATTAATAATCTTCCAGATATTCTCACATTTAAGGTGGCATTGTTCGCTGATGATACTACCATCTATTCTCATCTTGATAAGAAGCCAACATTCTCTGATTATTTGGAGTAGACATTTGAGCTTGAAAAGGATCTCACTTCTGCTACAGCATGGGCCTCATAGTAGCTGCTGAACTTTAATTCAGATAAAACCCTTTTTTTTTTTTTTTCAAATCGTTACCGCAATAATTTAGATCTCCCTAATTTATGAATGGCGATGCACTCAATGAGTCATTTACCCTTCATCTTCTAGGATTTACTCTTACTTCCAATCTTTCTCGGAACTGATATATCAAATCGATTGCAAAATTACCATCCGCTAAGGTTGCATCTTTTTATCGTGCTCAACACTTTCTTTCTCCTGATTCTATTGTTTATCTCTATAAATCTCAAATCCGTCTTTGTATAGAATACTGTTGCCAAATCTGGGACAGATCTTCCAAACTCGGACAGGAATGGCGTGCGTTTGAGCACTATTGCTGACCACTCAAATGATTTTATTATTTGATAACTTGAACACAACTGCTTAGATGTTTAATAAACATTTTAGAAATGTGCTTGAAAAAAGAAATGCTAGCTCGGTTTAGCTACTTAACTTAAACTAGGAAGAAAAGAAAAAAAAACAAAAAGAAAAAGAAATTCCTTACAAAAAAGAAAGTATGTAAGCACTAAAATAAAACTAAAGAAACTCGAAGCAAACACTTTTTGTTACAAAAAATATTATAAGCGTGGTCAGTTACAGCGTGCGATCGCACACTATTCTTGTCTGACCCTGATCTCCCAATGATGCTCTTTCTCTTTTAAATAAGGTGCAAAAATGCATTGTAAACATAGTTGGACCTGCTCTTGCAGCTAACCTCCAACCTTTATCACATTGTTGCAATGTTGCTTCTCTTCCTTTTTGTCTACAACTACAATGATGGAACTAGCGTCTCTTGTGCCATCTACTAAAATTCATTCTCATGTTACTCTCTAATCAATTAAGTCTCATCCATTTTCTGTGACTATTCCTAATTGCTCCAAAAACTCTTATTTGTCCAGTTTTTCCCCTCGAACATCAGTTCTTTGGAATTGGCTTCCTTCATCTTGCTTTCCTGATTCATATAATTTCCAATCTTGTTCTTCTTTAAGTCATCTGTCAATTGTTATCTTGCTTTATAAACTTCATCTTTTCTCTTCCAGTAACTAATAGTGGTTGCTTGCAGCTTGTTTGCAGTTGTTGAAAGCAATGATGCAATCATGTTGAAAAAAAAAAAAAAAAGTAAAAAAATCAAAATTTAAATTAATTCGACTGGAAAATGAAACCTGGAAAAAGGTAATGATTCATGGGCCTTCATGCAAGATTCTGTACCTGCTCACAGTACCAAGGAAACTGTGACCTTTCTCCAAAAGAATATTCCTCACTTGTAGTCGCCAGACTTGTGGGCCCCCTTCTAGCCCAGATATGAACCCCATGGACTTTACCATTTGGGGGTTCACGGAGTCGAAGAAGGCCCCTAAAACATATTCAAATTCGGCAACACTCAAAGCAGAAGTAACAAAGATACAGAAAATGTGTCCGGGCATGGTGCAACAAAGCTGCAATGTAGTGCCTGTGCGTCTGAAAGGTGTAGCAAATTTCAGAGGAGATTACATTGGGGACATTAGAACAGCAATTTTTTTTTTTTATATTTTAATTCACCTCCTCAAGGCCGAGAAGGCCACTACAGACGAGGAGGCTACTTATTCGTGGCTATAACCCTCTCTCAACTCTATAACTCCGAAACACGAACCTTGACGAACAAGGCCGCTGCGCGGAGAAACGAGTTGTGATTCATAGTGATATTTCAAATTCCAAAAATAGTCTTTAAAAAAATTGTCATATATATATATATATATATATATATATATATATATATATATATATATGACAATTTTTTTAAAGACTATTTTTAGAATTTGAAATATCACTATGAATTGCTGTTCTAATAGTATATAATATATATATATATATATATATATATATATATAATATATATATATATTATATATATATATATATATATATATATATATATATATATATATATATATATATATATATATATATATAGTTATTATGTGGTGCTGCGTATATATTTAGCTCACAGTAAGATTTTCAATTGTATATATTCAAAATCAAATTAAAATTATTAATTTTATGTATGTTTAATATTACTAATGTTTTAGGTAGAATAAAATAACATGATCTTATGTTATAACTACTTATCAAAAAAAATTTATTTTAAATATTTAAAAAGATTTTCTTGAAGTTTCACTTTTATACATTGTGTAATATATGACTTTTTGTGTATTTTTGTAATTTTTTAAAATATTATCAGTGAATGACCTTTTTTACATTTACTTTTACATATATATATATATATATATATATATATATATATATATATATATATATATATATATATATATATATATATATATATATATATATATATATATATATATATATATATATATATATATACATATATATATATATAAATATATATAAATATATATATATATGTATATATATATATATATATATATATATATATATATATATATATATATATATATATATATATATATATATATATATACATCCTTTGGAATTAGGGTTGGCATTCTGCAATGCTGACCTAACTGCTGACTTAAAAGTGTTTGAGGTCAGCAAAAAATTGCTAACCTTCTTTCTATGTTTTATGGTAAACTCATTTTTTTTTTTTGCCGAACTCCAACAGGTTGAGGTTAGCAATAACTGCTGACTTTATTTCTCCTGATTCCAAGGGTTGATATATATATATACATATATATATATATATATATATATATATATATATATATATATATATATATATATATATATATATATATATATATATATATATATATATATATATATATATATATATATATATATACATTTATACATAATATATATTATAAATGTCTGTTTAAATAAGCATCTATCTAAAAATATTATTTGTCTAGTTTTTTTTCTTGAACATGATGTTCAAAGAAAAAAACTAGACAAACAAGAATTTTTGAAGCACTTAGGAACACTCACAGTAAAATGATGAGACTTGATTGAATGACAAGTAACATGAGAATGAATTTTAGTAGATGGCACAAGAGAAGCAATCTCTTTAGAGCAGTGCCCATTATAGTATTATTAGAAAAGAGAAAGAGAAGCAACAATACAACAATGTGACCATGGTTGAAAGTTGACTGCAAGAGCAGGTCCAATTATGTTTACAATGCATTTTTGCATTGCTTCTGATATGACAACAGTATACAAGGACGGATTTGAAATTTATAGAGATAAAGAACAAAGTCAGGAGAAAGAAAGTGGTGAGTATGATTAAGAGATATATATAACTACCTTAGTAGATGCTAATTTTGCAATGGATTTGTTATATGGTTTCTAAGAAAGATCAGAGGTAATAGTTAATCATATAAAATGAAGGATAGATGACTCATTGAGTACATTACCTTTCATAAATATAGGAAGATCTTGATTGTTGCAATAACGATTAGCTGAATGAATCATCTGAGCTAAAGTTCACCCGTGTAAATCCCACCAGAGTGGAAGAATTATCAAAGTGAATTCACCAGAGTGAAAAAATTATCTGAGTTGAAGTTCACCAGTCACTAAAAGCTCCATGTTGTAGCAGAAATGAGATCCTTTTCAAGCATAAATGACCCCCCCAAGCAATCAAAAAGTGTTGGCTTCTTATCAAGACAAGAATAAACAGTAGTATCATTAGCAAACAATCCCACCTTAGATGTGAGAATTTGTGGGAGATTGTTAATGTGAATTTTAAAAAGTATAGGACCAAGGATTGAACCTTAAGGAACCCTGAAATTATAGGAAATCATTAAGAGTGCTGTCCGTCAAGGACAACTTTTAAACTACCATTAGTAAAAAAGGATTCAGAGAACTTATGGAGAAGACTAGCATTCAAATTTTTATCAAAGGCTTTAGAAATGTTGACAGCAATAGCCTTAGCCTCTCCACATCCATCGAATGCACAATAAAACATATCAGTTATTACTGTTAACAAATCAGCAGTAGAACAAGAAGATTGAAATTCATTTTGATAATCAGAAAATAAGTAATTAGATTCAAGATGAAAGATTAAGTATTTTTTAAATAAATTAAATAAATAAATTTGAAAGTACAGACAACAGTGTAGACAAACTAAAACAACTTTTTTTGAATAACCCTTTAATTGTGCTCTATATAATAAACTGACGCTTTATATCAAAAATTATTCAAAATTAATAATCATTTAATAAAAAATGAAGTCATTATTTGTATGCAAGTTTAAATAAGGTTTAAATAATAGATTTTTGTACGCAATAAATGTTTATATACTCTAATTTTTCATGTTGTCAATGTATTGATGCAGTACTATTGGTATTTAAACTTTCTTCTTTGAGGTATTACTGTAATGGTTGAGGGTTCAAATCCTTATTTGAGAGATTTTTTATTTTTAATTTTAAATGTCTTATTTATAAGTTGTTTTATGTTTTTAAATAATATTGTTGTTTATTTATAATTATGTTTATTATTTATATTTACTTTTCAAAGATTTCATAGAATAAGTACAACAATCCAAACATAAATCGGCTGATTTAGATGTAGTTGCAGTAGAGTATACTGACTTACATAGGAATAGACACAGTGGAGTGTACATACATCAACATACTTTAATAGGGATAGTGGAGTGTACATAC
>NC_061164.1:22280902-22298850 GCF_022113875.1 Hydra vulgaris
GCATTATTTTAATATGTCCGACAATTGCACCTGTTCTATAATAGTAAATCCGATATTTACAGCTGTCTTATTCTGGTAGGTCCGGTATTTACAGCTGTTTTATTATATTAGGTTTGACATTTATATTTATTTTAGTAATTATAACATTAAAATTAAAACATTTGTAAAACTTTTATTTTGTTTCTTTTTTTTAAATCTAGCAAAACAATTAAATCAAATATTCCCCTAAAGAATGCTTATTTGCCCTCCCCTAATGAATTCTTTTTTAAAACATTAAAATGTAATAGATTTTCTTATTGTTTTTAAAAATTTGAGTTCATTAGCAAAATTGTATTAAACAGTTATAATTAGCAAACCGGGAGTAATTTAAACTGTTCATGCTCGAATACATACATATATACATACATACATACATACATACATACATACATACATACATACATACATACATACATACATACATACATACATACATACATACATACATACATACATACATACATACATACATACATACATACATACATACATACATACATACATACATACATACATACATACATACATACATACATACATACATACATACATACATACATACATACATACATACATACATACATACATACATACATACATACATACATACATACATACATACATACATACATACATACATACATACATACATACATACATACATACATACATACATACATACATACATACATACAAACATACATACATACATACATACATACATACATACATACATACATACATACATACATACATACATACATACATACATACATACATACATACATACATACATACATACATACATACATACATACATACATACATACATACATACATACATACATACTATTGTGAAATTATTAAATAGAAATACCAATGCATTTATATTTCAAAGTACAAGTAAATAAATAATTTCTTTAAAATACATCAGAAAACACTCAAAGCTACCAGATTGACCTCGTTAAGAAGAACAGCTGTTTTTAAGCATGCACCTGGTTAAGGCGAAGCCATAGGTTAAAAAAAATGTTTAATTTTTGAAACTTTTCAAAGGTTGTGATGGTTACGCGTTAGAATAATCTGATTTATTTTTATTTTAAATTAATTATTTTTACGTAGTTACGTTTATTCCAAAAAAAAAATTTAGCTCATTAAAAAGTTTTAAAATTCTTGTCTAAACTTTTCCGCCGACATTTGTCGCGACAATATTTTTAATCTTATAAATCAAAATATTGTTATATAAAATCTCTCAAAATTAACTATTTTAGATTTCAAAGTATGATTAACTATTTTAAAAAACATTACTTTATGGTTGGGAAATGAATATAAAATTATAAAAAACATTTCTTCATTCATTATAACTACTTGTTTACTGTGCACATTTAAGCGAATCCAGAGGTAACGCAACCTTTAACATTAAAAAGACAAAACCCAGGTCTAAGAAATTAGGCTGGGCAATTTTAATAAAATTTACTGAAGCCAGTTTAAATTTATCAAAAGCTGGTATAAAAAAGTTAGTTTAATATTGGTATCAATACCTGACAATAAAAAACAGTAAAATCATTTATAAGTACTTCTCTAAAAGGCGACTAGACTCAAATAATATGATTTATGTGATATTAATATATTTTAAGAAATACACAGTTGGATCTGGTTGTGGTAATATCTGTTGTGGTAATATCTGTGGTAATATCTGTGGTAATATGTAACTTAAAGAAATGGAAGTCACTAAGTTGTCGAGAAAAGTCTTTGAGGAAACGGTAGCAGGGGAAACGGTAGCAGGGGAAATCCTGATGATTATGTAAAATGTTTATATTCTCATTACAGGAAATTAAGAGTAAAAAAAAATGTTGTTTACAAAAATATTTCTTAAAAATAGATTATCAATTTTTCTAGATTTTGTAACAACAGACTGACCTTTAACTTTCACATCTAATAAGGATACTCTGTTTCGACACCAATAAAACTGACGGAGTTCTATTTAGATTTATCGCAACTTGTAGAAAAATTCTACTAAGTAAGTCCTGGTAACTTCAGGAAGCGACAAGGAATTTGCTATTGCATTATATGCTTCACTTGTCAAGACATATCTTTATAAACTTGATGTAACCTAAAAAAAGGCTGTGAAAGTTATATGTCACGCTCGCAAAAATGCTTATGCAATTATTAAATTACTTAGATATTAGATCTTTTAAATCTCTAAATAAGTAAATAAAAAGAGAAGAAATATATCTCGATAGTATTTTTTTCTATTTTAGATTAAAATTATTACCCAGCAAGGAAATATTTACAGTCACTGAAAGAAAGTTCCATCAGAATAGGAACGTCCAAAACTTGTCATGCGAAAAAAAGAACTTGCATTACAAAAGTCAAGTTATATAATGAGGAATTTCTTCCATATTTTGAGAAAACATAGTAAAAACTGAATAAAAAACTCAAAGAGCGGTAGAAAGACCGGTTTTCATACAGGAGCAAAAAAACGAAAATTTATCACATTACATGTGTACTAAACAGCTTTTTTCTTTTTTTTTTTTTTTTTTTGTTTAAAAAAATGCAAACATTGCATTTAACGCTGAAGATTTCTAGCTGAAATTGAGAAGATGTCTAGCTGAAATTGATATAACGTCTAGCTGAAATTGAGAAGATGCTGAAATCGAGGATTAAAAATAAAATAAATATTTAATAAATGATTTTTTTGCAATTTTTCATATTAAACAACTTATTTTTAATTTTTATTACTTTATAGAAACTTTTTAATAAACTAAAAGAACATAGATTGTTATTTCGAACTATTTTAGGTTTAGAAACAATCCACACGTATCATCCACTATCAACTGATCTTGGTTGGATAATTTTAAACACAGAGCCTCCAAACAGAGGCGATTTTACGAATAAAATGAGGAAGAGTAAATATTTCAAAAGTGATGACTGGCTCCTAACATATATCCTAATAAACTTCATTAGTTACTTCTTGTTTTAGCTCAGTACTTTTCTAGTTACTTTTTGATATCAATATTTTTTTAAACAGGGTTTTCAAAATTAACATTTCAATCTTTTTTATAATCTTCTTTGATTGTTTGAAATAAAATTTATTGCAAAATAGCAATAACAAAGTTGTGTTAATTTGGCTTTTTTTCAAAATAAGTCTCACATAAAACAATACTCAGGCTTATCAAACACTCTTTATAATGATAATTTGATTGATGTAATGATGTTGCACATTTTGCGATATTTTTTATGTACTTTGAACATCTTTTGTCTTTTATTCCTGCGTACCTAATGCTCATTGTAACAAAAACTTCATGTTGATATAGCATTTTTTTTCTCTAATTTGAATGAAAATATTTAAAGATATCAGTTAAAGTTAAAGATACAGTTAACTGTATCTTTAACTTTAACTGATATCTTTAAAAATTGAGGGAAAAGATTCAAATGTCATGAAACTTGTGTGATAGAGCGATTCAACATGAAGTTTTTGTTACAATGAGCATTAGGTACGCAGGAATAAAAGACAAAAGATGTTCAAAGTACATAAAAAGATATCAGTTAAAGTTAAAGATACAGTTAACTGTATCTTTAACTTTAACTGATATCTTTAAAAATTGAGGGAAAAGATTCAAATGTCATGAAACTTGTGTAATAGAGCGATTCAACATGAAGTTTTTGTTACAATGAGCATTAGGTACGCAGGAATAAAAGACAAAAGATGTTCAAAGTACATAAAAAATATCGCAAAAAAATATCGCAAAAATATTTTCATTCAAATTAGAGAAAAAAAATGCTATACTAAAGGATTTAATTGAATTGGTCATTAATTCATGACTAAACTAGTTTAGTCATGAATTAATGACCAATTCAATTAAATCTTTTAGTATAGCATTTTTTTTCTCTAATTTGAATGAAAATATTTTTCAACCTTAAAGTTGACATATAACGTTGTGCAACAAAGTTCCGTCTTGTGAAAACTGGTGTATCATGTGTGAAGACTGGTGTATCATGTGTGAAGACTGGTGTATCATGTGTGAAGACTGGTGTATCATGTGTGAAGACTGGTGTATCATGTGTGAACACTGATGTATCATGTGTAAACACTGGTGTATCATGTGTGAACACTGGTGTATCATGTAATAACTGTATTTATGATATATTTAAACTTAATTTCTCTACACTTATACGCATGGACTGGTTGAGACATTTTCAGACATTTATAATATGTTCACTCCCAATAAAAGAAGAAAATATAACAAATGAAAAAATTATAAAAAAAACGAATGAAAATAAAAATAAATAAATACACTTATTCTGAAAAAACTATTTAAAAACACTAATTCTTTATGTTAAACACTAATTCTCAATGTGTTGTTTTATCATTTCAATATTTTAGTGTATAATTTCCAGGATATAGATCATTGAACGGTGACAATTTGGAAAACAGAGAGGTGAAGTACATGTACCGCTTTATCATGTCTAAAATTACAAGAGCCCCAATAACAACATTTATTTTATATTGAGATGCGCTTATATTTTGTTTCTATTGTTTATTTTTTTAACTTATTAAAAAAATTGTTTTCCTAAAGTTTACTTTTATATTTTTTTATTTATTGTATTGTTTTTATTTCATTTAAAATATAAGAAAGTAAATAAATAGGCTAAAGTTTGTGTAAAAACACTAAACGCTTACTATATGGGTTTTATGGACGTTTTTCTGCTTCATCATGTGCCTTCTGCTTCATCATGTGCCTTCTGCTTCATTATGTCATCCTTTTATTGATTTCATGGCTTTTCCTTTATTAAAATATGTGACTTTTATTTGCTCCTGTCATTCTTTTATTTATTTTTCGGACATTTCTTTTACTTGTTGTTTTAATTTTACCACGTTGCGATCAAATTCAACACGTTTTTGGAGTTTATGTTTCTATCTTTGAGAAGTTTTTGGAGTTTATGTTTCTATCTTTTAGTTTTTGGAGTTTATGTTTCTATCTTTGAGAAGTTTTAGTTTTAGTTTTGGAGTAATACGCTTATAGGATCCTTTACTGCCTCAGCGACAAGGAACAGAAAAATATTCATACCGTTTTTGTTATCGAGTGACAAAACTTTCAGTACTTTCTTCTTCATTTTGCTACACAAGCTAAGGCAATGTACAAAGTATTCTGATTAATTTTTTTGAAAAAAATAACTAAAATATTTAATGTCTTTTTTAAGAAACAATAACAACCAATAAACAAAGTAAAACTTTTAATAATCAAAATATAAACTATTTTTAATATTTTGATGTTTAAGGTTTGAACAGTTTCATATAAACTCTTTTCATAATTAGATTACATTCCATTCAGTATTTGAAGCGAATTAAGTTTTAATACATCTAGGACATTTATGTATTTCATTACAGGAGAAGCATATCACAATTTAATCAAGTAGTTAATTGGTTTATTAATTACTTAATTAAATTACTTAATTAAACAAATCTTACAAAACTGCAAATTCATAGTTTTGTAAGCTTTGTAGTTTTGTTAATTTTGCATTTAATGTTGGGCTAATATTAGCGTACGAATAATAACTATAAACAAGCCTGTAAAGTAGTTTTTGGAATTTATAATTAAGAAAGGTTGTTGATTTATACAATATGACAACTTATTACAAAATGATATTTTTGTTTATGGAAGAAAGTATAGCTTGTATATTTAAAAATAATTTATTTGGTTTGAACCATAGCTTAAAACTTTCGAGTACAGTGTTCAATTTTTTGATCATTATCTCTACATCAAAATTATTATAAGATAAACTTGTATTTTTATCATATTATAAGTATATCTTTCATAATAATAAACATATTTTACAGAAATCATTGATATTTCTTTAAAAAATAATGGCCTCAAGATTGATCTCTTGTGGAACTTCGCACATAGTACCTAAAACTTTTGACTTCTTCCACACAACACATTGTATTTTTTTTAGTATTTGGCTGATTTTATTTTATCTGGACGCATGTTATTCTTAAATGTAAAAACTTAATAAAGTTTACTTATACTATCCATAACATAGATTACTTGTAAAATTATCATAACATAGATTACTTGTAAAATTATCATAACATAGATTACTTGTAAAATTATCATAACATAGATTACTTGTAAAATTATCATAACATAGATTACTTGTAAAATTATCATAACATAGATTACTTGTAAAATTATCATAACATAGATTACTTGTAAAATTATCATAACATAGATTACTTGTAAAATTATCATAACATAGATTACTTGTAAAATTATCATAACATAGATTACTTGTAAAATTATCATAACATAGATTACTTGTAAAATTATCATAACATAGATTACTTGTAAAATTATCATAACATAGATTACTTGTAAAATTATCATAACATAGATTACTTGTAAAATTATCATAACATAGATTACTTGTAAAGTTATCATAACATAGATTACTTGTAAAATTATCATAACATAGATTACTTGTAAAATTATCATAACATAGATTACTTGTAAAATTATCATAACATAGATTACTTGTAAAATTATCATAACATAGATTACTTGTAAAATTATCATAACATAGATTACTTGTAAAATTATCATAACATAGATTACTTGTAAAATTATCATAACATAGATTACTTGTAAAATTATCATAACATAGATTACTTGTAAAATTATCATAACATAGATTACTTGTAAAATTATCATAACATAGATTACTTGTAAAATTATCATAACATAGATTACTTGTAAAATTATCATAACATAGATTACTTGTAAAATTATCATAACATAGATTACTTGTAAAATTATCATATTCACATTACTTATGTTAAGCAAGTACTTTTTTAAACTTATTGTGGATTTCAATCTCAAATAGTGGTCAAATGCTCTAATCGGCTAACCAATGTTATAAGAGAAGACATTAACAAGAGGTAATAAAAATACTTGTTATACTTTTGGCATATATTTGTTTTACATAATATATTTTAATTTTTTCTGAAATTAATATTGTTGGAAGCGAGATTACTTTATTTATAACAAAATAAATTCTTGGCATCAATTTTATGTTTAGGGATCGTCCCTAAATATATTTATAAACAGAAGTCGGAGATGTGAAGCACTTTTAGGCGGCGATTTTCATTAAACAGAATGAGCTATTTTGCTTTTATACTTAAATTAAAAAAAACGACTCTGCGAGGGAAAACCTTTGATCTTTTTTGTTTGTGTTACGTAATTTATAGATGATCCCTTATTTAACTGATTAAAATAGTACTTGTTTTAAGCGGGTGTTACATAAGTTATTTGTCATCCATAGACTCTTAAGTTATTTGTTTTAAATTTCAGTCGGTAATTTGAACACTATGGTATTAGAAATAAAAATTTACTTTGGTTTGAAAACTAACAAACAGAAAACAATTCATATGCTACGATTCAAAAGAAACAGTTAAACACTCAATAACTTGTAGGGTTCCACCAGGTTCTATTCTAGAACCATTGTTGTTTCTACTGTATATAATGATCTTTATTTATAATCAAATCTTATAAATTTTATTCTATTTGTAGATGACTCTAATCTCTTTTATTCACACAAAGATATTAACACACTTTTTAAACATGTTAATGAACAATTAGATAAAGTTAATGAGTGGTTTGTAAGTAACAAACTTTCTCTGAGGGCTGATAAAACTAAATTCATTTTATTCCAAAAATTGTATAAAACTGAATACGTCCTATTAAAGTTACCGAATCTTATTATAAATAAACCTATAATTAAAAGAGAATCATCGGAAAACGTTTTAGGCGTTGAATTGGACAAAAGTTTAAGATGGAATTTTCATATAAACAGCCTTGAAAAAATTTTAGTTAAAACTTTGCTGTCCCAAGATATAGTCAAAAATTGAGTTCATACTCAATTAAGTATCGTGGGCCGTATTTATGGAATATATTTTCAGATATTACAAAAAAAGAAAACCACTCTTGATCGATTTAAAAAAGAATCTAAACGGTTGTTCTAATTTAAGGATCTCACTACGCTAGATTTGAAATGTTTTTTTTTAAATAAAGTAAAGCTTTAATAAAAAATCAAGATAACTTAAAAAAACTTTGCTGTGCAAACACGTTTTGATAACAAAGGTTTTTGGTGTATTTAGGCGGAAACTTTAGATGCAATTTTCTCCTGCAGACGTAATTAAAAGATTTTAATTTTTTCTTTAAAGTGATCCCTATTACCTATATATTCAAACATCCAAGGGAGTTTTTTGTTCATTTCCGAGGTAAGGATCCCTTTTTGGACAACTGTGACACGTCCATTACACCATAAATTCTCGTAACGCAAACTTTCACAATAAATAAAACAAAAAAGATCAAAAGTTTTCGCAGAGTTATATTTAAATAAAAAATCTAAAAAAGTCATTAAGTTTAATGAAAATCGCCCCATAAAAGAGCCTTATATCTTTTACTTTTGTTTTTTAAATATATTTTGCGTTGCGTAATTAATGGACGATCCATAAACACTAAACAATAGAGTGCGGAAGAACAAAGAGAAATTTTTTAGCAAATTCTTAAAGAAAATTTCTTAAGTAAAAATCACGAGAAATAATTTTATTATTTTTCTTTTTACCTTGAAAGTTACATTAGGTGTTAAATAAACGAAATAATAAAAATAATAAGCGAGTTAACTGAATAAGTGTTTTTTGCCGATGATTTGAACTTGTATGCAATGTGTTACGTAAAGTTTGCAATGTGTTACGTAAAGTTTGCAAAAACTTTATTAATCATGAATATACAGGTAGAGTTCCCTTAAAAACACATACCTCCTTAAATACTACACGTATAAACTTTCAGCTCTGGGTTCCACTAATGACAATGAAATTATTAAATAATGATTGAATCAGTATCTCTAAACATCCTAGATGACAAATTAATTAAAAATTTACCTATTTTATAATTTTAAAATTCTCAAAAAGAGAATGCAAATCAAATTTTTAGTTTTAAAAATGGCTCAATATATACATTATGACCTCTTACTGTTTAACAGTTTAATTTTAAGTTTGCAATTTACTTATTTCTAGATAATGTTAGACTTGTTCTAATCCACCAATGTAATATTAACTAATATACAAAAGTTTTAAAGATGTTTATTTTGTATTTTTTTTGCAGTGCTATAGATGTAGTTTTTAAGAGGTCACTAGCTTTAAAAAAGGAAATCTAGCTTTTAATACAATAACAATGTATATTTTGAATAATAGGAAATATGAAAAATAATAAGAAAATACTTTTCGAATTATTTTTCATATTTCCTATTATTCAAAATACATTGATAAAGTTATTCAACACAATAACAGCTTTAATAACAACAATAACTATTTTTTGAATAACATAAAATGACAAAAAAATATGAAAAGTATAAAATATTTTGAAAAAGAGATATGCGATATACAAACATTTCATCAAAAGAAATATCTTCGAGTCATTAGGATTTATTTGAATCAGAACCAAAATTGAGTTTTTATTTTTAAGAGGATGATGCTGCAGATGTCGTCATCATTGTCGGCTTTTTGTTATCAATGCGACAAGCCATTTTACTACATACAGATTTAAGAATGGAATGACATTGAGAACACTCTTTTAAAGATTTTGCAAGACATTCTTCTACACAAGAGCATTGCAGTTTGCAACGATAAAACAGCTCTTTTTCTTTAAGCTTATGTTTCTTTTTCTCCTCTGAATCATGATTTTTCTGTTTTTCTCCTTCAAGAAAAGCCACTTTTGAAAGTACATCTTGAGCCTCCATAGATCCATGCACATTAGTGACTCTTGTTGTTTTTGATTGATTAACCTCCTTGGGTTTTACCCGGTTTACTGAAGGTAAACCAAGCACTTCTGCTAAATTGAGGTTTTTCTCATATGATTCCTCAATGAATGATTGTGACATTTTATACATTGATTTCCAATATTCGGCTGAACCATACCTTCCTTTTGTTTGGGCGACTTTGGATTGTGATCTTGGAGTTGTTGTCAAGGGTCTTTTTTTTGAGGTCCCACTTGTTTTCTTAGGAGTAGAGGTTCGAGAGAAATATCATTATATTTATCAATAAGGAGAGCTGCTTGTTCAAATTTATCCTGTTGTATATTATCAACATTAAGACCATTCATACTTATACCAACTCTCTTAGCAGCTGCTACAATATTGGCAGCGGATGCCCAATTGTTCCACATTGTCCCAAGGATATTCATGAACCTTTCTCGATTTATTTTCTGGAATGAGGAAAAGAGTACATCTTGGGTGTTATTATAACATCGATGGAGCTGTTGATTTGGTGCTTGGTCTAGTACCTGTGTGACTCCAGTAGTATCAGGAGGAGACGCAAATAAATTGATTTGCTTTTCACGCAAAAAATTTATAACTTTAAAGTCAAATCGCAACGAATGACCATCTGATAGAAGCACAATTGGTTGCTTTATATCTTGTTTGGTGAGATGTTTATCAAGTTTCTTAAACGCAGCCAATAATGAACAGTTATTTTCCCAACCACTTTCTGTCGTCGAGATAATCAAATTTTTGATGTTACTGTCAGCTTTTTGTGGTGCCATCTGGCTCGTTATGCCTTTGCCAGCAAATATTACCTGGCACAATGAAATCTCCATAAAAGTATAAATATTATATTTCACTTTTTAAAATATAAACTATAAAAGCCACACCTTTAGTTGTAAAAAGTTGTTTAGTTGGCACACCTGATAACGAAACAAATGGGTTTATAGCATGGCCGTCTATACTAACAGGCCTCGTAAACGCGTAAATCGGAGCCTGGGGCTGGGGGCCATTAAAACAACAACAACGAAAGAAAAGTTAAGGATAAAATAAACCTTTGGTCGTAAAAAACGTTTAAATGTTTTTATTTTAATAAAACCTGTTTATATAATAACTGTTTATATAATAACAAAGATTAAAAAAAAAACATTTCCTAGCCATAAAGGTTTATTTGTAATAAGGCTAAATTTAGAAAAAAATTACCAAGCTAGAGAGATTTTACAAAATACTCAATCATTAATTAAACAAATACACAGGAAATAGTAATAATCATAAAAGTCATCACAATTTAAACAAATACATAGGAAATATAAGAAACATAACAATGAAGCCACACAAAAACTATATTTTAAAATGTAAAACTAGAAATTAAACATTTTTAGTTAAAACAACAAAATTGTAATGACATTTTGAAAATATTTCCAAGCTATACAATATAATATTGAAGTGGTAAAATGTGTATAAAAATAACAAAAAAAAAATAGAGTTTAAAGAAATATATACGTAAAATTAAAATCGTCATAATTAAAAAAGCAATATATTACTTTGAAAGTTTGAAAATCTTTTGTTGTGGCTCTTTATACGACCTTGGTGTATATAAACTAACATAGTTTTTAAAATATATATTTGAAAGTGAAACAGCATGTTTTCTTTCCGTGTTAAAGTTATAAGACTCTGATATAAGCATTAGCACATTGCAGAGTGACTTTCGGCAGACTTGATTAATAATTTCATGAAATAATATGTAAGAGAAAATTGTCCATTGACAAACATTGTCATTTGGTATTTTCAAACCTCCACGATTTATTTCTTCAGTATAATCACAAAGTTCTGCATAATAAAATTTAGCATCTTCTTGTTCTTCAACATCATTTCGCACAATATATCCAGCTATTTATACCAATCCTGCTTTGGTATCTATTTGAACACTATTTTCAAGTTCAGACAAATTATCAAATATATCAATAGCATTACTGCTAAGTAAGTATCCACATTTCTGACAGCTATGTCCACTTTCTGCAGATAAAGAATCAATGTCTATTCCAATTTGGAGACTTAATTTGGCTCTTTGAGTTTTTACTTTTTCAATCACTTGTTGCACATTGATAAAATATGTTCCTCCAGAACCTTGTCGAAGTTTTCCGAACATTTTTTCTAATGGGTCAGTTGTAAATTTTCCCAGTATAACATACTTAAACGAATGTTGGAGCAAAAATTTAGTAATGGCAACTAAACCACGGCATGTATGAGCTAAAGCTGCACCTGTATCTCTGGTTAGCTGAAATTGTCTTTTGCGCTGTTTGCTGATCATTTGGCCATTGTTGCAAGATTAAGTAAAAATGTCAGTCTAGCATCTCCTGAAGTTGATATAACTGCTCTATCTGGATCTTTATATCGAATATCAGCATACAGTCCTTTTGTATTAACAATTTTCCAGAATTTCACAAATATTTCAAGTAAAGTAATGGTGCCTTCTGCTTCTTTTATGTTACTGTTGGATTTTAAAGCAGTTGCAGTTTCATCACAAAAGACTTGTAAGCAAGTAGACACCTTTTGTCTTTCAATAGGTTTTGGTGCAACAGACACACTTGTAAGTTTAGACAATTTTACGATGTTATTTTCTTCAAGCCTGAACAAACTTAAGATATTAGACCAGCATGCATATTTAGTTTTCCCTTCATGTTCATAACATAACTTTTGACTTTTTTCTGTAACCCAGTTATTACGGACAGATTTAAGAAGATGGACAAAGTCATATAACAAGAACATATTGTCTTTAGTTAACCATGGCTCAACACAATCAAACATTTTAAATAGTGCTTGATTTACACGGTTATTGTCGCATATTAAGGCTACCGGTATTCCTCCTGCACTCTTTATTCCCTCTAAAACAAATTGAGTTTGTTCTATCAGAAATTTAGAATCAAGCTCACAGACTGGTAAAATTCTGCAAAGATATTGTGGTCCTCCGTAAAGTGATACTAACATAAAACTTAAAACAGTAGTTGCTAAAGACTCTGGTTTATTTACCGCTTTACCAAAGACTGAGCCAGCATGATAATTAAGAGATGATTTGACATAAACTTCGTCAATTAAAATCAGTTTAGAAGTTAGCTTTGTTAATAGGGAAATACTTGGAAGTTCATAATCTTTCCTTAACCTTCCATATAACGATCTTGAAATTGCAAAGTATTCAAATGATCTTACAATAATTTCTGTACTGTACTATTTTTTCCCAATAGTAATTGGGCTCATGTCACTGATGTGTTGTAAAAGATTAATAAGTTTAAAGCTTTTTGTTAGGTTATTTAGAAAATTTATAGCTTCTTGTAACTTCGAGGAAGAATTTAATATGAAAATCCTGTTTTCAGATAGAGATGCAATTGTATGCTTAATTCCACAAAAGTATCCCTCGAATGAAAGATCATTTTTTATTTTGAGCATAAATCTGGCAATGGAAGTGTTTTCTTCAAAGTCTGTTGATTGAATTATTAGCAAATGTTCACCAGCAAAATACCAAGTTACATCAACTAATTCAAAATTAATTTCTTTATTTTGTAACTTCTGATGTAATGATTTAAAACATGTAATCTGATCAGCAGCTATAAACATATCAAGTTCATCGGGTATAATATTACGAACAGATGAAGAAGCTTTAAAGGTTGTTCTTAATGGCGATGGAACACTAGGTATCAAACTAGGTTTTACACATGTAAAAACTGATGGAGGATCACGTTGCCTTTTATGACCAAACTTTATAACTGTAGGATATCCCAATGGAAAGTGTCTTTCGCACACAACTGTATTTGGACTTTCAGGTATATTATCTCGTGGAATAACATTTATCCAACGACTATGTTCTTCTTTATCAGAAGGAAGCCGGAAAACTTTTTTTTTATTTTGTTTAATTTGTCAGTTTATCAGCTAAGGCATCTGGAATAAAAAAAATTGTAAAATTAGTATTATAATCAAGTTACATAAATTCTAAACGTATTAAAACATATAAACTTATTCAAGAATAAAAACCAAGTTGTCCCAGTAAGCACAGGACGTTTTTAAAACGTTTTAATTCCGTTCAATTTACGGTCGGACGTTAAAAGAACCAATACAATCGTTTTTAAAACGTTTTTTTGCAAACGTTTTTTTTAATGTTAATTTAAACGTTTTTTTAGCGTATTTTAAACGTTTTATTTTTTTTATTAACTTACGAAATTTCTCAGTTAGCTTATAAACGTTTTTAAAACGTTTTTTTAACGTGATAAAAAAACTTTTTTCAAACGTACAGCACGGCAATATTTAAAAGAGTATGTTTACGCAAATAATGGCGTGACCCTGTAATAAAATATTACATCCGCCTAAAATATCACATCCCCCATAGAAAAAACGAAAACGAGATTGCGCTTTCAAGTCATTGCACTTAGAAGTGTATCAAATACGTCCGAAACATTCAATTATAAAAAATATAATTAAAACGCAACGAGATTCATAAAAACGTTTTTCTACTAATATACTATAAATGAAGTTAGCATAAAATGGTAATATATTTTAAATTCTTATTTATAAAATTTTAATCGTAATGTATTGTGTGACAATAGTATAGAAAAAGATTACACATGAGGGATATAATACTTTAGGTAATAAAAATAACAATCGTTTGCAATATTTTAGAAGCCTGCATAGGGGGGATGTGATATTTTAAGTAAGAATTCCAGTTTCTTTTTGTCACATATACAGAAATAACAAGTGGTGGATGTTATATTCTATATACCAAATACTAATTGTTTAAAATACTTTATAAATTACTTAGGGGGATGTAATACTTTAGAAGTAGACATACGGGGGATGTTATATTTTAAAGTAAGATTTTCAGTTTCTTTTTCTGACATATACAGTGAATAAACCGAGGGGATGTGATATTCTTGATATCAAATACTAATCGTTTAAAATATTGTATGAATTACTTAGGGGGATGTAATATTTTAAAGGTAAACATAGAGGAAAAGTGATATTTTAAGTAAGAATTTCAGTTTCTTTTTGTGGTACATACAGAATTTACAAGTGATAAATCTTATATTTTAAACACTAAATAAAAACCGTTTGAAATGTTGTATGAATTACTTAGGGGGATGTAATATTTTAAAGATAAACATAGGGGGGATGTGATATTTTAAGTAAGATACTAAATACTAATGGTTTGAAATATTGTATGAATTACTTAAGGGGATGTAATATTTTAAAGGTAAACATAGATGGGATATGATATTTTAAGAAAGAATTTAAGTTTCTTTTTGTGGTACATACAGAACTTACTAGTGATGGATGTGATATTCTAGGTACCAAATACCAATCGTTTGAATTATTGTATGAGTTATTTAGGGGGATGTAATCTTTTAGAAGTATACTTTAGGGGGGATGTGATATTTTAAGTAAGAATTTCAGTTTCTTTTTGTGACATATACATAGAATCTACAGGGGGATGTGATATTCTAGGTATCAAATACAAATCAATTGAAATATTGTATGAATTACTTAGGGGAATGTAATATTTTAAAAGTATACATAGGGGGATGTGATATTTTAAGTAAGAATTTCAGTTTCTTTTTGTGGTACATACAGAATTTACAAGTGATAAATCTTATATTTTAAACACTAAATAAAAACCGTTTGAAATGTTGTATGAATTACTTAGGGGGATGTAATATTTTAAAGATAAACATAGGGGGGATGTGATATTTTAAATAGCAAATATTAATCGTTTGAAATATTGTATGAATTACTTTGGGGGATGTAATATTTTAAAGGTAAACTTAGAGGGGATGTAATATTTTCAGTAAGAATTTTAGTTTCTTTTTGTGACATATGCAGCAAATAAACCGAGGGGATGTAATATTTTAGATACTAAACACTAATCGTTTGAAATATTGTATGAATTACTTAAGGGGATGTAATATTTTAAAGGTAAACATAGACGGGATATGATATTTTAAGTTAGAATTTAAGTTTTTTTTGTGGTACATACAGAACTTACTAGTGATGGATGTGATATTCTAGGTACCAAATACCAATCATTTGAAATATTGTATGAATTATTTAGGGGATGTTATATTTTAGAAGTATACATTAGGGTGTGTGTGTGTGTGTGTGTGTGTGTGTGTGTGTGTGATATTTTAAGTAAGAATTTCAGTTTCTTTCTGTGACATAGAATCTACAGGGGGATATGATATTCTAGGTATCAAATACTAATCAATTGAAATATTGTATGAATTACTTAGGGGAATGTAATATTTGAAAAGTATACATAGGGGGGATGTGATATTTTAATTAAAAATTTCAGTTTCTTTTTGTGGTACATACAAAACTTACAAGTGATGGATGTGATATTCTAAGTGCCAAATAGCAATCGTTTGAAATATTGTATAAATTACTAGGGGGGGGGGTGTAATATTTTAGAAGTATACATAGGGGGGATGTGATATTTTAAGTAAGAACTTCAGTTTCTATTTGTGGTACATACAGAACTTACAAGTGATGGATGCGATATTCTAGGTACCAAATACCAATTGTTTGAAATATTGTATGAATTATTTAGGGGGATGTAATATTTTAGAAGTATACATTAGGGGGATGTGATATTTCAAGTAAGAATTTCAATTTTTTTTGTGACATATACAGAGAATAAACAGGGGGGTGTGATATTCTAGGTATTAAATACTAATAAATTGAAATATTGTAAAGATTTACTTTGGGGGATGTAATATTTTAAAAGTATACATAAGGGGTATGTGATATTTTAACTAAGAATTTCAGTTTCTTTTTGTGACATATACAGTGAATAATTCAAGGGGATGTGATATTCTATATATCAAATACTAGTCATTTGAAATATTGTATGAATTACTTAGGGGGATGTAGTATTTTAAAAGTAAACATAGCGGGAATGTGATATTTTAAATACCAAATATTATTTGTTTTAAATATTGTTATTATTATTAGGGAGATGTCATATTTTAAAGGTAAACATAGAAGGAATGTAATATTTTATGTAGGAATTAAAGTTTCTTTTTGTGGTACATACAGAACTTACAAGTGATTGATGTGATGTTCTAGGTACTAAATACTAATTGTTTAAAATATTTTGTAACTTACTTACGGGATTTAATGTTTTAAAGGTAAACATAGAGGAGATGTGATATTCTAAATAATAACTTCAGTTTTTTTTTGTGACTTATACAGAGTCTCCACAGGGGAAATGTGATATTTTAAACACCAAATACTAATTGTTTAAAATATTGAAAAGAAATACTTAGGAGGATGTAATATTTTAGAAGCATGCATAAGGGGGATGTGATATTTTAAGAAAGAATTTTAGTTTCTTTATGTGATACATACAGAACTTACATGTGATGGATGTGATATCCTAGGTACCAAATACTAATTGTTTAAAATATTTTATCTTTTTGTGACATATACAGAGAATAAACCGAGGATAAGTGATATTCTAGATACCAAATACTAATAGTTTGAAATATTGTATGAAATCCTTAGGGGGATGTCATATTTTAAAGATAAACATGGAGGGGATGTGATTTTATAAGAATTTAAGTTTATTTTTGTGGTACATACAGAACTCACAAATGAAATATTGTAATATTATAAAGTACTTTGGGAGATGTAATATTTTAGAAGTATACGTAGTGAGGATGTGATTTTTTAAGAAAGAGTTTCAGTTTTTTTTATGTTATTTATACAGAAGTTACAAGTGATGGTTGTTATAGTCTAGTTACCAAATACTAATTGTTTGAGTTATTTTATGAATTACTTTGGGGGATGTAATATTTTAGACGCCTGAATATGGTGGATGTGTAATTTAAGTAAGAGTTTCAGTTTCTTTTTTTTACATATATAGAGAATAAATAGGGAGAATGTGATATTCTAGGTATCAAATACTAATCGTTGATTAGTTTTTGATACCTAATGAAGTATTGTAAAGAATTACTTATTTTTAAAATATACATAGAGGGGGGGGGGGGGGGGGATGTGATATTTTATTTAAAAGTTTCAGTTTCTTTATGTGATACATACAGAATTTACAA
>NC_061164.1:22299850-22389850 GCF_022113875.1 Hydra vulgaris
CGTACCATGGAATAAAATGCTATGGAGTGATGAAAGTACCTTTACTGTTATTTGTTGAGCTAAAAGAGCTTATGTTAGGAGAATAGTTGGTGAATGATTTAGTCTTCTGTGTGTTAGTGAATGATTTAGTCCTCTCATACAGTAAAGCATGGAGGAGGCTCTCTTATGGTATGGGGTTGCATGTCAGGATCAGGTGTAGGTCATTTATATTATTGTACAGGCACGGTAAACCAGGATAAATATTTGGAAATATTAAAAACACAAATGAAACCATCAGCAAACAAACTGTTTGGTAAAAACAAACCATTTTTCTTTCAACAAGAAAATGCTCCTTGCCACAAAGCTAAGAAAGTAATAAAATATCTCAAACATGCTCGTACCAATGCTATTGAATGGCCTCCACAAAGTCCTAACCTAAACCCCATTGAAAATTTGTAGGAGGAGCTCTTCACAAAAGTACAGAAAACCAAACCCAGCAATCTGGATGATTTGTGGCAAAATTTGCAAGCTGCATGGCTAGCAATCCCTGTTGACACCATCCAAAAGCTGGTACAATCTATGCCAAGACTTGTACAGGCCGTGCTTGATGCGCATGGAGGGCATACAAAATACTAGTCTTTTAGTCAGAATTTCTTATGTTTTATTAGTGGCGCTTATTACTGACAATGCAGAGTCATTTTTATTTCAATGTGATGCTGTTTTATTTATATTGTGCCAAAAATGTGTATACATGTATATATATATATATATATATATATATATATATATATATATATATATATATATATATATATATATATATATATATATATATATATATATATATATATATATATATATATATATATATATATATATATATATATATATATATATGCAATGTGAAGTTATATATATTTTTTTAAAACATATATTTGTAATTTAAAAACTTATTACTATTATTATTATACTATATATTATTATTTTACTATAATACTATTATTGCTGTTCAGATTGTCAGTTTTAAATATATAGTTTTTTCTTTTAGTTAGTGCATCGACTTCTCACGAATTATACACAGAGTCGATTGTCGATGCAATAATTGCTGATTCGTGAAAGCGGGAAACTTTTGCTTGTCTTAAAGTGCCTTTAATCCAACAGATATCATCGTTATAATATTACTTTGTTTGTAAATTGTTTTAAAAAATAAATTTAAAAATAACTTTTAAATAAATTTTTTATTTTTCTTGTTTTTTAAACCAACAGGTTCTTTTAAAAACAATTTAATAATAGTACCTATGGATTTAGGAATATTTTCTAAAAAATAACGTCTTTTATAAGTTTAAAAGACGTTTTTTTATGGTTTAATTTAGGTTATTTGAGAACGTTTTTTAAAATTTTTTTTTTACAACGTTTTTTAAACGGCTTTTTTAGAACGTTTTTTAAACGCCTTTTTAAAAACGTTTTTTAGGTATTGCCATTCAGAACGTTTAAAAAACGTTTTTTTTCTTAGTTAAAAAAACGTTTTAAAAACGTTCATGTGCTTACTGGGGTAGAACACTTGAGAATGAAATTAAAAATAGATCTTTTTATATTCAAGCTAAACTAAAAAAACAATATGTGATAAAAATGTGTGCCTAGATGATCTAGCAGCCCTCTCCCTAGTACAATTTAGGGCTCTGTTTATTTTAATTCGGCCTTGCCTTTTAATGACGATATCATCATGTTCAGCATGCCATCTTCTCCAAAATGATTTCCCGAGTCTAAATAGTTTGGATAATAAGGTTTATTATTTTACATCTATTTAATATCTACTGTACCCTTGTACCTGTTTGAATGTTGATAAATTAGTTTAAAGAAAAAACTTACTTACCTTCTATTTTGTAGGGCTGTTTTTGCACTTGGTGATAGTTTTATAAACTCTCTTGCACCTTTTCCATTTTTGTTCAAATGATCTCTGATTTTCAGAACATCCAAAATAATTTCAGAAACTTCTTTCTTAGACAGTCCCTGGTGGGCTCTGTTTTTGTTTCTGATAAAACAAACTATTTCCTTCTCATCATCTGGATGTAACACTCTCAAATGTTCCTTTTTTACATTCTTAACTTTGCCACCGAATCTTCTGTCTATTGTACCACAATCTTTAATTAAAGGAAACTTTCCTGTTTTTAATGCTGCCTACTTTCGTTTTTTATTTTCTGTGCACCAATCTACTTCCTCTGCTATTTGATTTTCTTTAACTCTTATGTCTTTTCTGTAAACTGTTGCTTCAGCTCGAGTTTCTGGCTTTGTCCTTTGTTCTACCTTTTTTTCTACCAGCAGAAATCTTAAAATTAATTTGCGGTTTTCCCATACAATTATTTTATTTAAACACTATAAATAAAGAATATACATACTTGATTAAAGATTATGAGCACAAAATGAACAGAAAGGTACCAGTTATAACCATTTTACGATTAAAGTTAAAGAAGGTCAGTATAAACATTCTCTCCATTCCTGGCTATTCTAAGTGAGCTTGTGGAGGCATATTTTACCTAATTTAATGTTGTATTTAAGGGGGAAATCGTGTAGTTTTTAAGTAAATTTACGATCTAAAATGCTATTTATGTTGGACTAAGATAGCAAGCTTCCTTACATATCATACTACACTAATTTCTTATATAATAAGAAAAAAATTTATAACTTTCAGAAAATTTTCATCCATATAAATACAATTATGTTCCTTGTAGTTTTTGAGAGGAATCTTTGAAAAAATCAGAGCATTCTCTCTGCTAATTCTCACTAAATATGCCAAAAACAAGGATAACGACTTCCAGGAAAGAAAAACCATATAATAGGTGTTTTCAAATCACAAAAAAAAACTCAAATAGTTGACCTGTAACGGTATACTCCATTTTCAAAATTTGCGTAGTTTTTAAGGGAACTCTACCTGTAATCTTAAATTCAAATAATAAAAAACTTATTATTTAAATTTAATTTAATAATTACCATTTTCAAGTCTACACGTATTACAAAACTTACTTCGTCTGCAATTGATAATTTTTTAACAAGTAGCTACTTACAAATTCAGGTATATAAAAAAAAATAATTTTAAATCAGGTATTTTTATTGAAAATTTTTCCTATCATCCATTTTCACCATTTTATAATAACATTATGAACAGTAATGACAATTAAAAAATTAATAAAAATGTTTGAATACAAAAATTTAAAAAGAAATTGTACAAATAACTCTATTATTGCGCGATCAGTTGAATGATTAACCAACTCAACTATTGCATGATCAGTTAATGCGATAGTAGTGTGGTGTTAGAGCGCTTGCTTCATGAACGAGGTATTCCGAGTTCAATCAGCCGTTGTGCAGTGGTTAGAGTTCTGGCTCAGAATTATAAGGTTTGTGATTCAACACCGGCTCTAGCCCAATAAACGGCAAGAGGCGTGAACTTCCTGGTTAAATGCTCCTTCGCGATGCGATGTGATAAGACCACTATGTCTTCTTTGAGCACCTTAACAATTATAAAAAAAATCCTTACCACATCCCTTGTAGTACCGCGCTCAACTTGTTTCTCCGCGCAGCAGCCTTGTTTGTAAAAGTTCGCGTTTCGGAGTTGTAGAGTTGAGAGAGGGTCGCAACCACAATTTAAACAGCCTCTTCGACTGTAGTGGCCTTTTCGGCCTCTTGGAGGTGAATTAAAAAAAATAAAAAAAGTTGAATGTTAACTAACGGCACTATTGCAGGATAAGTTGACTAATTAACTAACTCTACTATTTCGTGATAATTTTTTTCAAATTTAATTTTTAATTTAAAAACTCTATTTCATGTTGATTTTTGCAAGTTTTAACATTAAAACTAACTTAAATCAACAAATTTAACTTTATAGACAGTACAAAAACATATATAAATTTCATGAAAACTTACAACTGTTTCAATAAAAAAATATTTATGATAATACAATCCTTGCTAAAAATATGTCAGTATAAAGTTAAACGAAATTTTAAAATCGAAAAATTTTGCAAACGTAATTATTACCATACCAATTCTTGATAAGTTTTTTGAACACCTCAAGACATTTCACGAACATGATCTTTTTATTTAGAGTGTTCCAGAGCGAGGTGGCTCTATAAATCGTACAGCATGTATTATTATATATGGAGAATTTAGGAGGTAAAATCAGTTTTTTGCTAAAACGGAATTTATATGCAAGATTTTTTATTCTTAAAAGATTTTTCATAGATAGAAAATTTAGACAGTTAATGAATTTATTTCCATCATAAAAAATCTCAAATTTCTTAGATGGATTTCTGGGCTGTTATCAAAAGGTAATAATTCATCCATAGACAAATCAAATTTTTTATAGACTATACTTAAAGTTTGTTTATGAAATCTATTTATTAGTTTGTCATCTTTTTTTGAATAAAACATCCAAATTAGAGGACAATAATAAAAGTAAAGACAAAATAAAAGCATTAAACAGAAAAAAAAGTTTTATGCGCGAAAAAGCAAAACATTTACCATTAGCTTTACTGCATAACTTTTTAATGTGTTCCTCAAATTTTAGATCTTTATCAATTGTTATACCAAGTAGTTTTATCTTATCGGAGGCAAAAACCCTTATATTACCTATTTAGCGATAGCTTTTTTGCATATTTTAAGCCAACTAAAAAAAAAAATTGGAACTTATCTGGGTTTGCAACCGTTGAGTTTAACTGAAACGAATTGATGATTTTGATTGCTTCTTTTTGTAAACGAAACCTTCCAACAGCTATAATCGCAAGCATAAATGTTGTGATCATTTGCAAAATTACAAAGGTCTGTATATTTAATGAACAAAAATAAATCATTTATAAAGATATTTAAAAAAAATGGGTCCAAGGATTAACCCTTGAGGCACTCCAAATAATATATCCACCCAGCTTGAGGCAGAAAACCATATTCTTATCCTTAGTTTACGACCACAAATATAATATAGCAAGAGATTAAGACTTTCTTTTAAAAAACCATGGGCATCTAATTTAGTAATTAAGTAAGTCTTGCGGCCGTGGCGCAGTGTTTAGAGTGCTTGCTTTATAAGCAGGAGATCCAGGTTAGAAACGAGCACTGGACATATTTTTGCGTTACAGTAAGGAAGGAGGCGTGATTTTCCTGGTAAATGCACTTCTGCGGGGCTTTCTGATAAGACCGTTTGCTTCTTGGGGCACCTAAAATAAAAAAAATAAAAAAATAATAAAATAGTTGTACGCTTTGAGAGGTTCATTAATATTTATTCAACAACACATCTATTATTAATGCATTCATGCTACTTATTAAGTAACAAAAAAAGGGCTTGCTGAGTAATATAAGATTTTAACATAAAAGTTGGTAAATCACCACTAGTCTTTTTCTTATTGCTCAAAGGCCCTATAATTTGTGTAGGTGTGAATAGACTGAACTGGAAACTATGTGTACACGTTTTAAATTTTTTCTATATGCTTATTATACTGGGATGATCAATACTTTTTGATAGCTGCATTAACTGGGTCTATAAAAAAAATAAAGACGATTGTATGAGATCTGTACTATCAGATAGCACTGCAACGTTTATGCAACATGATAATATTAATATATATAAAAAATTAGTTTGTTTACTGTACAATATACTATTTTCAAATAAATAATTAGTCAATTAAAAAAAAAAAAATAGTTAAAAAATCCGCCGTTTTACTCTGGTGCGTAGCCAATCAATGGTTGCTAAATGTTATCGAGTGAATGTCGACAGCTTATTGTTTCATATCATACCCAGTTAGCACAGGACGTTTTTAAAACGATATATAAAAGGGTAAGTATGTTTACGTAAATAATGGCGTGATACTCGATTACGCGGAATTGATTTATTTAAGTAAAAATTATATAAATTAACATATCTTTAAATCAACCAAGTGTCTGTATTGTTTTCTTTTAGAATTAAATTTGAAAATATATTGTAGTACTTTTAGTTTAAAGTTGAATGCCTTCGTTGAAACTAGGTTGTGTTTGTATTTCTACTTGATTCAAGTAGAAATACAAACACAACCTAGTTTCAACGAAGGCATACAACTTTAAATATATTTTCAAATTTAGTTCTACAAGAAAACAATACAAACACTTGGTTAACTGTATTAATCATATCTACTTGTACTGATTATCAAGTAGATATGAATAATAAAGTTTTTATAGTGTGGTTAACTAGATTATTTTACTTTATTAAATAACTTAATTGTTGAGTAAACTTAATTAGTGTAAAAACTAGATTAAGTTTTTAATTCTACTTGATTATCAACTGCTTTTAATGCGAAAAAATTCATTTTGATTTGAGAAAAGGGAACAATATTCTCAGAGTTTATCTTCTTTAACTCTAAAAATAAGAAATTACAATATCAGTGGTTTTTATAAAGGAATTACTATAGTTGAAAAGGCTGAACAGGAAAAATATGATGATTTGTTTCAAGAAAGTGAGTGACAGTTCAAAATGTCATTCCAAGATTTTTAATCTTTTAGCAGTATGAAAACTATAATATTATATACCATGTTATATGCCTTATTTTACTTATAAAATTAATAATCTGTAAAGTAATTTGTAAAAAAAAAGTAATAGATAAAGATGATATTGATTGTAATGACCGAGCATTCATTTTAAGGCACATCTTTATCACCTTTAAATAAAAAGAATAAATATGATGGATTTCCATTATCTCAAGCAAGTAAGTCTTTAGTTAAAATATAATAATGTAATGTTTGTTGTAAAGTGCTAACATGACTGTCAATATTATCAAAACAATAAATCTATGGAACAATCTTTCTTGTCTAACCCTAAATCTGAGAAAAATTGTAATATATAGTAAAATACTTTATTGTGGCTATACTAAAAATTAGTATTGCCACAATCAAGTATTTTACTGTTTATTAGTTTTTCTCTGATTTAGGGTTAGACCAGTAAAGTTGTTAAATTATTAAATTTATGCATTTTAAATTTATTTATTTACGTAGTTTTGTTAAAACTATGTAAAATTTAACCATTGTAAATTTGTTTAGACTTTCAATATTGTGTGTTGCTTTTCTTAAATGAGATAAAAACCCAAGGATGCAAAAAACTTAATATAAAATAGTGTGAACAAGAAGTAGTAACTGAAAGTAACAGCCTAATAGAATTTGATAAGTTTGACTCAGCACTTGATAACGTTTCATCTAGTAACTCTGTAATAACTCTGCAGTTGTAAATTGCTCTATAATGATTTGACAGATTTTTTCTTTTTTAAAAATTTTCTTTACAATGTATAATTTTTACTACTTTATTAGGAATTGTCTGTTTTTCCATTATTTCTTTCTATTAGAAACAAAGAGTTCAAAATATTGGTAGTAAGAATTTTCAAAAACTTGTGATAGCTATAATGAAGAGGTTAGTAAATTAAAAGTGCATTTCTATAAATGTTTAAGTTTATAATGATATTACTCCCATCTTACAATCCATAATACAAATCCCATGCATGGCTCTACCTAAGCTGTTTTACCATAAATAAGAATTTTCCAACATTGGCATAAGTGCAAACTGGCATAAGTGTGAACTGGCATAAGTGCGAATTATTGTATAATCATAAGTGCAGTTATTGGAACAGTAACAGAAACTGGCATAAGTCAGGCTTGGTCGGGAAGCGGGAGCAATCGCTCTCAATTGCTGACCACGTAAATAATATTTAGTTGCGAAAAGCTGGCTAGATTTTTTAGTCGTTTTGAGAACATTTTAAAAAACAAAAAAAAAAAAAGATTAATTGGACCGATGAGAGACATTTACAAAGAAAAGAAAAAAAAATTATGTAAATAAAATATCTTTAAACGCGAAAAAACTTAAAGCTAAATAAATTACGTTTAAAACAAATATTTTCAAAACATCGCTCTTTTATAATTTTTTTTATAAAATTAGGCGATTTTTTTTATATAAAGTAACAACTTACGATTGTTTAAAAAGGAAACAAATATTCTTTATTTAACAAAGTTTGCAAGTTTTAGTTTTATTTTAGCTAAATTATTTTATAAATAATAAAGTTAATTTTTTCAATATCTATTTTATGTTTCGCGTAGTTTGAAAAGTTTAACATATTTGAAGCAATTCTTCTTAGTAAGATAAACAAATGAAATAATTAAATCATAGAAATTAAATTAACAATATAAAAATCAACTTAAGGTTAACAACACTTTATGACGAAGAAGCGAAATTGCTTCACAATATCGCTGGTGATGTTTAGTGAGTGAGCTTTTAAATTTTAATTAGTATTTAAAGCAGAAAAAAGTATAACGAGTTTTTAGAATGGCAACTTAAGTGAAAATAATTAGAGTTAGTAAACCAATATCTAGTAACTTTTCTTTATATCTAATTATTTGCTTTATATATTTGTGTTCTGTCGTGACCTTAGGCGGGGTACTTGTTCATCTGCAAGTTACTTTGTACGCGTTGTTTGTGTTTAGTAACTAGAAACTTCTTACATGTTTGTTACATAATTAGTTTTATTAACTATAACGATTATAACTTCATTGAAAACGCAATTATTTTTGTAAGTCTTTGTTTAAATCGTAAAAATTGCTTTAAAAGATACATTACGATAAAAAACAGATAAACAAAATTAAATTTACATAAAGAATACATACTTTTTAAATAAAAAATAAGAATATACTAATAAAAAACTGGCCAGTTTTTCGCAACTAAATATAATTTCCGTGGTTTCGAGAGCAATCCCTCCCGCTTCCCGACCAAGCCTGATAAGTGCTAATTGGCATATGAGTGAATTGGAATAAGTGCGCTAAATAGATTTACAAACATTGACATAAGTGTGAATTGCCATAAGTGGGAACTGGTATAAGTGCGAAACAGTTGCAAATAACTGGCAAAAGTGCAAATGACATAAATGTGAACTAGCATAAGTGTGCCAAATAAATTTGCAAACATTAGCATAAGTGCAAACTGGCATAACTGCAAACTAGCATAAGGGCAAAATGCCAATTTGCACTTATGCTAATGTTTGCAAATCTTTTACGCGCACTTATGTCAGTTCGCACTTCTGCCAGTTTTTGTAACTGTTTTGTACTTATTCAAGTTTTGCACTTATGCCTATTTGTAATGTTTGCAAACTTGTTTGGCGCACCTATGCCAATTCACACTTTTGCCAATTTGCAAGTTTAAAGCTATAGGTTATTCTATAGCTTAAAACTTTAGTCCAGACAATTCTTTTAACCCAGAGAATATTCATATATATAACTATACTAATAGTTAGTTTACACTAATGATCTGGACTACACTAATGGTTAGTGTGCTATTTTTTAAATAATAATAACTAATACATAAAGTGTATCGTTAAATTTAATTAAACATTTAGATTTTATAAGATAAAGAAAAACATTTTTAAATACAGTAGTTAATTATAATTTCATAAATTATAAAATATAATATTATTAAGTTATGGTATTTTTAGTTTTATGACAAATTCACTCATCGCCAAATTTAATATAGCAGCTGGAAAAGACAAAAGGATCTTTTTAGTCTAACCAAGCCATACAATTCAATAAAAGGTACGTTTAATAATAATATGTTAAGTTTGAAAGTGATATTGGATGGTTTTGATCATATGCCAAGTTACTATGAAAAAAGACAGAGGTGTTTGTCCTGTAAGTCAGGACTTTCGTATATAAGTTGTAAAAAGTGTAATGCATGGCTTTGTTTTAAGAAAGAAAGAAACTGTTTTGAAGTTTTTCATTCATAATCTTATATGAATGTGCTATTATATTTAGCTTATATGTACTATGTAGTATGTTTAATATTTTGATAAATAATTACCTGTTGTATCATATCTGATACAACTCAAAAAAGTGCCTAGTTATCATTTTTTTGTCTCAAATTTTTGTCAGCAATCAATTTATGCCATAAGGGTTACTTGTATTTGAAATAAGATTTTTTTGAGTCTTTTAAACTGTTTTGGGTATTTAAGGGTTCACTGAAAAATAAAAGTGTTTTTTTTTAATTTTTATAAAAAACCGGTCTTTAACCCTTCTTTAACAAAAACCCGTCTTTAATAAAAGCCCGCCTTTAACAAAATGGAGGTTTTTTGTTATGAAAATAACTATACCCTAATATATATATATATATATATATATATATATATATATATATATATATATATATATATATATATATATATATATATATATATATATATATATATATATATATATATATATATGTATATATATTTTAGGGTGGCCCTTAAAACAATTTTTTTGAGAAAAACCTGCTCCCACCCCCTAAATGTGTTTTATCTAATACAAAAACACTAGGTTTAAAATTTTTTTGAACAAAAAATATTTTAAGGGGGGACCCCTTAAAATATTTTTTTAAGACACTTTAATATTTTATTCAAGACACTTGAATATTTAATGGGTCCCTAATATTTTCAAAAAAAAATTTTCTATTAAATATGTCAACCTGGTACTCAAATGAAGCTAAATTATATAAAAAATTTAAAGAATATATTCATTTAAAAAAAATTTTAACTTATTTAAAAATTACCATAAAAAAACATAAAAAATGCATTTTTTTCATTTTTTGTCAAAAAACATAATTTTTTAAGTAATAAAACCAAAAAAGATCAATTTTTTTAAAATAAATGTTATTTTGAAATTTTTATATAATTTTGCTTTATTTGAGTATTATTTTTAAAAAACTTTTTTTTTTTTAATATTAGGGACCAATTAATCATTCCAGGGTCTTGAGGGGACCCCTTAAAATATTTTTTATTCAAAAACAATTTTAAGCCTAGTGTTTTTGTATTAGATAAAACACATTTAGGGGGTGGGAGCAGGTTTTTCTCAAAAAGCTGTTTTAAGAGCCACACTAATATATATATGTATATATATATATATATATATATATATATATATATATATATATATATATATATATATATATATATATATATATATATATATATATATATATATATATATATATATATATATTATATATATATATATATATATATATATTGGGATTATAAACTAATAAGTTTTTGCATAATAGTTAAAATGATAAGTTTTTGTGTAATAGTTGAAATTATAAATCTTAATAACTCTTTAATAATTGGTTTATTAAATTGGTGTGGTATATCAGATGATAGAAAATTTAAAATACTAAATAGTGGTGTACATAACTCCATACAGCCAAAAATGGGCTTGGTGCATTTGCCTTTTATACCGATCTCGTAAAACTAGCGCAAAGCAGGATCGGCTTTTGGTTCGGGCGAGTTAGTCTAATCGTTTTGCCAAGGCTTCAGATCTTGCAAGCTACATGGAGAAAAACCTTGAAGTTAATCTGGCAGCAAGGACAGTTAGAAAATGCCTGCAGCATACTGGTTTGAATGGGATAATTGAAGTGAAGAAGACTTTATTGCGACCTTATAACATCACGAAAAGAAGAGCATTCACAAAGATGTACAAAACCTGGACTGTCGTACAATGGAATAAAGTGTTATTGAATGATGAAAGTACCTTTACTGTTTACTGTAGAGCTAAAAGAGCTTATGTGTGGAGAAGAGTTGGTTAATGATTTAGTCCTCTGTGTGTAGCTCACACAGTAAAACATAAAGGAAGCTCTCTTGTGGTATGGGGTTGCATGTCAATGATCAGGTATAAATGACCTCATTTATATCGTTGTACAAGCACGGTAAACCAGGATAAGTATTTGGAAATATTTATGGAGGGCATACAAAATACTAGCCTTATAATCAGAATTTCTTATGTTTTATTAGTGGCGCTTATTACTGACAATGCAGTAATAATTAGTAAATTAGTAAAATAGTTTTTCAACTGTGGTCATGACCTTATGCCGCTACTGTATGTGTGTGTGTGTGTGTGTGTGTGTGTGTATGTATGTATGTATGTGTGTGTGTGTGTGTGTGTGTGTCTATATATATATATATATATATATATATATATATATATATATATATATATATATATATATATATATATTTAATATACTTTTTATTCGTGTGTATTATGAAATTATATATATATTTTTGAAACATTTCTAATTTAAAAACTTGTTACTATTATTATACTATTATTACTGTCAGATTTATGATATTATTGTCTGTTTTTAATATATAGTTTATTCTTTTAGTTTGTGCATCGACTGCTCACGAATCATACACAGAGTCGATTGTTGATGCAATAAATACTGATTCGTTTAAGCGGGCAACTTTTGCTCGTGTTAAAGTGCCTTAAATCCAACAGATATCATCGTTACGATATTACTTTGTTTGTAAATTGTTTTAAAAAATATATTTAAAAATAACTTTTAAATAAATTATATATTTTTCTTGTTTTTTTAACCAACATGTTCTTTCAAATAGTTTAATAATAATACTTATGGATTTGGGAATATTTTCTGAAAAAGAACGTCTTTTAAACGTTCAAATGACGTTTTATGGTTTAATTTGGGTTATTTAAAGACGTTTTTTAAACGTTTTTTTTAGAACGTTTTTTAAACAACTTTTTTAAAACGTTTTTTAAACACTTTTTTCAAAAACGTTTTTTATTTATTGCCATTCTGAACGCTTAAAAAACGTTTTTTTTTTAGTTAAAAAAACGTTTTAAAAACGTTCATGTGCTTACTGGGTATTGAGAAGATGTTCAAATTGAGATCATTTTAGTTAATGGAGCATATTCATTTTTATTTATTCATTGTTAATAACAGTAAGCAATTGAGAATTTTAGCTACGACTACGGACAAAATATAGATCTTGCTGGTTTCAATCAAATGTTTTTTGAAACATTTTTTTTTTTTTAAATTTTGAAAAGATGCACGCGTTAAGTTTATTTTACATTTGTACATAAAGCAAAGAGAATTAAAAATATTTACATGATATATATTAAGAAATTACTTGATATACATTAAAAAAATTCATTTGCAATAAAAGAGGTCTGGCATAAGTATAACAATTTTTATAGTTTATTAAACGTGCTAGATGCTTCTGTTGCCGATAAAGAAGGTCTTACTGATTTTTTTTAGCAATACCCCGTGTGATATTTGCATAGTTTACATGGCATTGAATAAACGAGTAATATAGATAAAATAATGCATTTCTATTTTAATTTTTTTTTACTTTATGCAATGCTCCAATACTTTTTGAAACTTTGCGCAAAAACAATTTTCAAAAAACGGTATGAATTTTCATCTGATAAATAGTATGATTTTTCCATGTAAGATTTTCATCAACGAAAACATTAAGGAAACATTTGATTGTTTTATTTGAACATTGTCAATATATATTTTTGTGACGTGCGCTTTAAGTTATGTTTAAGCTGCTCTATTAAGTTTGAGTAGTATTTTTTTAAATTTTTTTGTTTTTTGACTTTCAAAATGCTTTTCGCAATTTTTAAATAAATTGTCTTACTCTTATCACTTCTTGAATTAATATACTTAATATACAATTTTTGTTTAACCTTAAGACAAATCGAGGAAACTTAGCGAAATTTTAATCGCATCAAATGCATCAAGCCATCATCATTTTCAGGTAAGTTTAAACTCGGTTTCTCTAAACAAGTTGGTAACAATTGCTAAAACTTTTAATTACTAGCGAAATAAGTTTGAATATAAACGAAACAACTTCATGCAAATTTTTAGACTTAACAAAAAAGTTTTATAAAAATGTGATCACTTGTATGAAATAACTTTTTAAAAACTGTAAAACACAAAAAACCATCGTCATCACCAAGTTCTCTAAACTTATCATTCACTAATATTCGTGGTCTTTGAAGAAACTTTTCTTCTGTTGAGTCTTATCTCTTGCAAAGTTCACCAGACCTGCTTGCTTTTTGTGAGACTAATTTGAGTTCAGCTGTCTCATCTTGTGATCTTAGTGTTGATAGTTATCTTCCTTTAACTCGTAAAGACTCCTATAGTTAGATCCTTGGCCTGGGCATCTACATTCGTAAGAATTCACTCTTTTGTCGGGAAACTAAATTTGAGTTCACAAACTATTTATTTATGTGTTTTTGTTTAGCACCACTTAACTCTATAATCTTTCTTTTTGTTCTATATCGCTCTGCTTTATCTAAAGACTCTTTTCGATGATATTACTGAAAAAGTTGACCTAACCCTTTCTCTTTACCCTTCAGCCAATATCGCTGTTGTTGTTGACTTTAAGTGTTCATCACACTGAATGACTTGGTTCTAGTGTGACAATATTTGCCTTTCTCAATCTGTAACACAAATAGTCAACTTTCTAAATCGCTTTCCAGACAACCCAAATCATTTACCTTATATATGCTCGACTTACGTCTTTTTTCTGATCCAAGTCAGTGCTCAGTTTCCCCACATTCAGATTTATTGCAATCATGTGGCTCATAACTAATAATTTATCTTGTAATAATAAAATTAACAATATATTTAGTTTAAGAAAGAAATTACAAAATTAAAAAAAGGCCCTCTGCGTGATCCAAAAGTGAAGAGGTTGGTTTTACGTGGTCATTACGGAGGTTGCCCTTATGATTTATCTACTACAGATCCAGGTATTGAGTACTTAAATCTACTCAACGCACAGTGGGCGGAATTTCAAAAAACCTGGCCAAAAGTCAAAAAATGATTATAATTAATGGAAAATTTCTGTATAGCATTTTTTTGAATCCCCAACTTTAAATTTTACATAAGTGTACCAAAATTCAATAATGGCAGATCCAAAATGGCGGTGTTTTAAAAACATTAATCATTAGAAATGCCTTTGGGCCTTCGTGTTTAACCAATTAGCTCTAATTCGACATTTAAGTTCAATAGACTAATGTATTATTTACATTACATATATAAACATTATATATAATACTGATATATAATGTATTATGACCGTATTATTATGCCGCAATGTTAAGAAAAATAAATTGAAAAATTCATTATTTATTCTACTTATTTATTTGTTCAAGGAAAACAAGAAAAACTTTTATTTGCATCATTTATCATAATTGTTTCATTTATATGACTTTAAAATAAATCACCACTGTCATCTGAATCATTTATTATTGAAATATTGTTGATAAACTCAATCACAGACGAATGAGTTTCAGAGTTTAACTTTTAACCAAGTGTCATGTGTCTTCAAAAATATTTTTTTTTGTTCGGTTACTACTTTTCCATTTTATTTTTAATTTTGTCAATACATTTTTTAGTTTCTTTTTATCATCTGTTGAAAATTGGAAACAAATTTTTCTTCTTAGACACAACTGTGATTGCAAAATATCAAGCTGGTCATCTAGATTTGAAGATAACTTGGTTTTTAAAATTTCAAAAATTTCAATTCGAGTAATTTGCAAATGATCTTTTTGTGAACCTTAGATATTAATTGAAAATATAATAATTGAAAAAATCATAAAAACATTATAACTTTACTAAACTAATTAAAAATAAAATAAAAAGTAATCGATAATATATTATTTTATATAAATTCGATATATAAGAGAAAGGTAAAATATACTGTTAATCATATGATTGTATATAGATATAGTTATTATGTTTTTTGAGAAACTGATTTTTTAAAATTTAGTTAAACTATACAAAACTTGTCGTAGCTGAGGTAAAAAAGACGTCGTAACCGAGGGGGTTTATCCCCCCCCCCTCCTACACTCTAACTTTGTCAAAATCTCATTCATGTGTGCTACTAATTTTATTGTAGTTTTATTGCACTTAAAAAAATCAGTTTCTCAAGAAACATAATAACTATATCTATTTACAATTTGACTGATTTTGTAAAGAAAACAAAACACCGCCATTTTATTTACTAAAAAACACGACTAGCACTACACAATATAAGTTAATGAAGTAATAGGCAAAAATAGGTACCTTTTCTTTTAACCAATCTTTAGAATACACTTTTATGAACAATATCCAAATTATAACTAAGCGGAATCTCGCGGGTTCACTACTTTTTCAATGCTTGAAAAATAGGTTAAAGAAAATAAATAAACTTTATTCTGTATTTTTTTGTTTGCACTTTTCGCATAAAATTTAGAGAAATAATATAAAACTTTTTACTAAAATATTATATAAATACCTTGAATAGTATCGTCCATATTTAGTTTTTTAGTAACGATAAATAACTTTTTTGTAAACGATACTTATTTAACCACATTTTTTGTTTTGTTTTTAAAACGACAATTATGTGTTTTTAATAACAGATCTTTAACTGCGTAGATATAGGTAACTTTAAAATTTATACAATTTTTTCTTATACAATAAAATACAACAGGGCTTTGTTTATGTAGTTTCAAAATAATAAATTCAAAATAGTGATTTTTTTTTTTTGACTTTTGGCCAGCTTTTTTCAAAATTAGCCCACTGTGCAACGGTTTACTTTATATAATTTGAACACTAAGAAATAACTACTATGTGAGTTTCAATAATATATATTAAATAGTAAGAAGAGTTGTAAGTTAGTAAGGTCATATACAACTAGCATGAGAGCATGGCTTAAGACGCAATGCACTGCGGGAAATAGTTATAACCAATAGATTATTCGCGGGAAGCCAAATAGGCTTCAACACTCCCGTCCACCATTTACAAGTAAAGGAATATTCTTCTCGTTAATAAAGGCAACAGTTACTATTTTTTCATTGTCTGAATATTCAGTAGGATATAGTTTATTAATGGGTCGAGTAATTAAACACGAACTACCATTCTCTTGTTTGTAACAAACTTTAGCAACGCGAACAACTCCGTCGTTTGAATATAACAATTCTTCAACACGTGCTAATTTCCATAATTGTCTTTTACAGTTATTATTTTCAATTAATACAATGTCATTAACACGAATACCATTACATCCATTACTCCGCTTTGATTTATGATATTCACGCAACTCTGTCAAGTACTCACTTTTGAATCTACTTTTAAAATGATTCAATGTATTCGATAACATACTGTTTCGTATATGCACATCTTGTTCTATATCGTTACAAGCACTAAGACTTGATTCAAGCTTAAGCTTATGTCCAAAAACTAAGTGATTAGGTGTGAGTGCTTCATCACCTTGATTGTTATACAAATAAGTTAATGGTCGGTTATTTAGTACCATTTCAATTTCAGAAAGCAACGTTCGTACTTCTTCATAAGAAGACTTCGAATTCTTTAAGGCTTTCTTCAAACATCTTTTAGTCATTCGTACTAGTCGCTCAAACATCCCTCCCCACCACGGTGCCGAAGGCGCATTAAACTTCCATTTTATAGAATGGTTTGCAGCAAAGTACTGAGTTTCAGTTGAAACAAATTGTGAACCATTGTCTGAATAAATAATTTCTGGAACACCCCGTCTTCCAATAAATCTACGGATACCCATAATGCATGATCTAGATGAACAGTCAGCTACTAAGTCTAATAAAATCGAACGACTACTGCAACATGTAAATAAGAAAATCCATGCTTTATTCAACGTACAATCGCCATAAATATCTTTAATATACAGCGGACCAGCATAATCCAAAGCAATACTTTTAAAGGCGAAATCAGAATTTAAACGACTTTCAGGCAAAGGTGGAGCAGGTGGGTATGAATAAGGCCTACCCTCTATACGTCGACAAGTTGTACATTCTCGTATCACGCTCTTTGCTAATTGCCTACAACAAGGTATCCAATACTGGGATCTTAAAGCATTAATTGTTTCTTTCACACCATTGTGCTTGACAAGCTTATGAAAATGTAAAATTAATAATTTAGCAAAATAACAGTTATTGAAAATAAAAATAGGAAATTTTGTATCATATTCTAAATCAGCATGTTCAATTCTGCCACGACATCGATATATACCATCGCTAACAAATAAACGTAAATCTTTTCGTAATTGTTTAAATTTATTCTCATCGATTAGATTTATTTGTGAAAATTTAATCCACAATCGCTTTGCATTATCTATTTCTTCAGCTGTAATTAAACCAGTCTTGAAGATGTTCTTCTTTTTATCTTTCACATTATTGATAAACCGAAGAATCCACGATGTTACTCGAAGTAAATACCTAAAATCACTAAATTTATCAACATTAATAAAGTCAAGATTAACATTAACCTTAACATGTACCACATTACACAAAACTTCAAGTGTTTCATTTGAATGATTAACATGTTCATAATATGGCCATTTAATATTAATATCATTTAAAAAATTGGGTCCATAAAACCAAAGTTCATTATTATTTAATTTCTTAAGCGAAGATCCTCGTGATATTATATCTGCAGGATTCCTAAAGGATTCAATATAGTTCCAATTACAAATTAAAGTCAATTCTCTTATTTTATTTAAACGATTTTGTACAAACTGTTCATAGGTATTATTAGTATTAAAAATCCAATGCAAACAAATTGTTGAATCAGTCCAATATATTATATTTGAAATGTTACAAATAGATATCAATTGATCGTAAATAGATGCTAATAGCTTTGCTAAAAGTAAAGTTGCAGAAAGCTCTAATCGAGGCATTGTGTTCTTGCCTAATGGGGCAACCCTAGACTTCGAGGCTATCAAAGAGGCACGACTAAAATTAGCGTTAAAAAATTTAAGATAAACACAACACCCAAACGACTTAACACTTGCATCAGAAAAACCATGTAATTCAAATTTTACATTATTTATATTACCCAACCCAGGACTCATATACCATCGAGGTACTGCTATTTGAAAAACAGATTTGAAATCACTTAAAATAAGATTCCAAGTAGACAATAAATCACCATACAAATTTTCATTCCAACCTAACTTAGAAACACAAATCCTTTGAAATAAATTTTTACAAGTTACAACTACTGGATTAATAAGACCTATTGGGTCATAAATACTGGCAATAAAACTCATCACTTCTCTCTTTGTTGGAACTATTGAGGCTACATTTAATAAATCCTCAAATGAATAAATTATTGAATCTTCTGTCTTATTCCATTTGAGGCCTAAAACTCTTGTATTCGTTTGTCTCTCATAATTGTCACCGTTAATTTGTTTCTCAAAGGCTGAAGTATTAGACTCAAACTTTCTTAAGTTAAAACCTCCTTCTTTTAATATGTCTTTACATTTATTAAAAAATAAAATAACTTCTTCAATGGTAACACAGCTAGAAATCAAATCGTCTATATGCAAGGATTGCAACAACTTTGAGGAAATATTATTATCATTAAGGCAATATCTCTCAGCATGATAAATTAATGTGGCATTGAGGAGGCACATAAAGACAAATGATTCAACTTTATTAGTTTTAAAATATGGTTATTTGTCAACCCACGATTGTTTTTAATACACAATATGTCTATTAAAACAAAAGTTAAAAATCTATTTGCAATTGTAAAAAACATAAACCCTAAACACGCAAAAGCAAATATCAAACGAAGCCTGGATTTTAAACTAGATAAACTTTTTGGCATATTTGCTTGTTGGTGTTCACTAGACATGGTGTCATGTAAAAATGTTTATATAAAGTGCAAAGTAAAAAAATGTAAAACACAGCACATTATTTGCTTATGCCACTAAAGAAGCAAAGGTCCCGATAGAAGAAAGAGCTTGTATACGAGACCAACATTTAAAAACAAGACCAAAAGGGCTATTTCAGATGTCTTTGGACATCTGAAATAGCCCTTTTAGGCACATCTTTTTCTAGACACATCTGCTTTAAAACACAAAACAGGATTAAACAGAAAAGAGGCGGATGTTCTTTAAATTTCGGTACAGCTCTTGGAAACGCCTTACTCAAGTACATCAAACATCTCTTGTTACTGGAAATTGTTATCAATATTATCCTCAGTGTAAATTAGACAAAGTCAAAAGTAAAAGTAGCTTCGGATAATGCAGATTCAGGAGCGAAGATACAATTATTTAGCATTGGTTTAGATTGAAAGAGAGATAAAAATACAAAATAAAAGCAAATAATTCTGAAAAAAAAATTTCATAACAACAAGTGTTGTTGCAGAGCATCACCTTACTTTTACACATGAGGATGGAAAATCTCACGGGGTCTACTTGACATAGATGTTGGAGGAGTGGCTTGGTGGTTAATCTAGAAGAGTCGATTGTAAGAAAAATTTACACAATAGATTGTAGTCTTAATCAGAATGAATTTCCACTAAAAGCCCTTTTTAAAAAGTTAGATGGAAAAACAACCGGTCCACAAAATTTTAGTGAAGCAAACGCAAATAAATGCTCCAAAGAAATTCATAGACAACCACAAGTAGAGTTTCAAACTTTTCAAACTTCAAAATTCAAACTTCTATTATTAAAGGATATATTTCAGACGAGATATTAAAAGATATTAGTCATGATCAAATGCTTCTTTACGAATTTTGAAAAGGTATTGGATTAGGTAAGTAGGCGACAAATAGGCTAATTGTAAAATAAGTCCACTAAATCACGCTTGATTCAGTGGACTTATTTTAACCCTTTATTTTAGGTTAACCTTTTCTTTACGAATTTTTTGTACATACATTCAAGATGTTTCATCAAACGCAAGTCTGAAAAAGGTTACTCAATATATAGTTAAAGTTTATGCTCCATCATGGTTTTAAATAAAGAAATCTTCCAAACTGCAAGATTTCCCCCCGGTTTTTAATTGAGCCTTATTAATTTTGATGATGTAAAAAGAACTGTAAAAAAAATTCAAAGTAATGCTAATGCTGGAAATGTCGTATGAGGTATTCCATGAGAGAGTGGGACAAATCTGAGATATTGGGTTTGAAACCCACCATCACAGTTTTTCATTATACTTTGTAATAAGATCATCTTTATAACGTATACTACATTTCAAAATTTTAGCGCAAAATAAGAGATATTGTTTGGCGGACATTTTGATATTACTTTAGTTTTTGTTTTACAAGTTACTGTTTAACTAAACATGATTGAGCTAAAAAATAGCACCAGTGTAGATTTTAAGACGAGGAATCAGAATATGATATTTGTTTTCAATGAAAACATTTAGAGCTATATCAATATGGGGATTGTATTTCATCTATAGCTATTTTTGGAAATCTAACAAAGGCGTAACTGAGGCCTGGTAACCATGGTAGCATTAATTTTTTGGAAATTTATTTTTAAATAAATTTCCAAAAAAAAATAAAAACAAACCATTATCATTAAGTAAAATGAAAAATTCATTATAAATGTTATGTAATGAGTAAATAAATACAAGTTTTAAATAAGAAACTATTCTATAAAACAACTTGCATCTGATTAATTCATAATTTGTTTATAAAAGAAAATTGGTGTAGTATGATTGATTTTGGGCAAATAATCTACCAGATAGACACAGATGATTTGCGTCCTGTCCTTAAAGATAATGTTTTTTTTTTATATAGTTAGAATATAGGTCTTAGGAACTCAACGCTAAGCATCTTTACTTGGCTAGTGAAATGAAGTGTTGGGTAAATAAGGATGCATAAATTTAACAAGGGCATCCATTTTTTTCATCAACTTCAAATACCAAACCAACACAATTAGTCATATCATATTTGCAGATATAATATTTTCCTGCAATGATTTCTTGAAGATATTATATTAAGTCAGTGAGGTCGAATGTTAGATTAAATTTCCTGCTCAGAGACTCTTTTGATATTTATGCTTGTTGCATCCAGCGGAATAAATTGATAGAAACTTCTTTTACAAGGAAAAGTCTTTGCATTATCCAAACGGAGAGTAAAAGATTTACGGACTGAAAAATTTTTTTGCCTTTTAAAAAAAACGTGGATGCCAAATATGTTTAAAATGAATTTTTTTTTTAGTGTTCTGAACTTGTAGGTAAATTGTTACAGCCATGCCATTACATGATGACTTTCCATGAGATGTTGCAAAGAAATTCTGTTCTCATTGCATCCCAAAATCTTCAACATAATGGCTTAAGTTTTTAAAAATATTTATTTGATATTTGGAAACATTTCTTGTTGCTTTTTAGCAGCACACTGATCATGTTTGTTAAAATAACTACAGGTTGTAGTGTGCAATTCTGTTGGTCAGGCGCGTATACAGAAGGGGGGGGGGCAATGTGGGTAATGCATTACCTCCCACCACACTTTCAATTTTTTTTTTATTTGAACGAGTGCGTTGTAGTGGTTTCAATCAAAAAGTTTTAAAACTTAATCTAATTGGCTGCCGTTTTGCACGTGAGCTAAGTTCTGGTATTTGTATGTTGAATCGCCTTGTTTTAAAATCGTCTGTATTTAGTATCTTAATATACTATTGAAAACGCAAAAAGGCTTAAGATGACAGACTATTTTCAACAAAAAAGGTAACGGTTTTTTTTATAAAATGTAAAAGTTTTTTTTCAATTATATTTTATTTGTTTTGTGTGGGCATTGGACAATTAACTTTACACTTAGAAGAAATCTATGAAAACAATGACTAAAAGTTTGATGCAAAGACACAACAACATGCTTATTAATTACTTGTTCCATTGCGTAACTCTTCTTTCTTATTCAGTCTAGAAGTTATTGAGCCTAACTGTAAGGCTTTCCAAGAAACTGAAAGCAGTGTCTTCGGCATTGCATGATGCTGTAGCTCTAGAGGATGACATTACCACTAAAGTTGGCCGATGGAGAACAGACGAGACAGAGTGGCAAGACCATGAATTTGCTGCATTCAATCAGGCTGAACATCTTGCTAAAATAGACGAGTGTGTCACATCAAAAAACCCCATCTAAGTTCCAGAAGTGTAGAGCAAACAACATTTACAGATGTGCAAGAACTTAATGCTACAGACTACTTTAAAAGAGTTATATAGTTCCCTTTCTTGGATGGTATTTTGTTACAGTTCAGGGAGAAATTTTGTAACCATTCTGTTACTGCACTTCTGTTATCTAATGTCGCTACAGGATCTACATTGTCCCAAGATTTAAAAGCTACTCATTTATTTTATAGCAGGTTTCTGAAATGCACAGTAGAAGAACTAGTGAACCAGTTTCACATATTTAAAACCTTTTTCTCATGTTCATGTAACAAACACAGTAGTCTGCAAAAGTTGTTAGGTGAAATACCAAAAGAAAGATTCCCTATTATATATATTATTTTACAAATTGCAATCACTTTTCCTGTAACACCTTGTGAACCAGAACGTTGCTTCAGTGCTCTGAAGCTTTTAAAATTAAGAATACGATCTTCTATGGTTGATGATTGCTCAAATGGTCTTGCCCTTATGTACATTTGCACATAAATTAATATTGACCCAGACATGGTTATCAATGATTTTGCCTTGAGCACACGCAAATTGGATTTTGTGTTATAATAAAGTACCCTGTGTTTATGAACCTGCAGTCAACTGGTGTTTATAAGCTTGTTTATGAAATAAATGTAGTCTTCTGTGTTTATGAACTTGTAGACTGTAGTCAACTGGTGTTAGTTAACTTTCAACTGGTGTTAATGAACTTGTAAACTGGAGTTTATTAATTTGTAATCAATTGATATTAAAAAAGCTTTTTTATAATAATTTATATGCCTGTCTCACATAAATTTTTGGGAGGGGGATACCCCATCCCAAACCTTCCCCTCAGTAAACCTCCAAGCATTACCCCCCACCACTGATTCTAGATCCGCCGCTGTTGTTGGTTGCAGTATTAACTATGGATTTCTTCTAGTATAACAAATTTAAAATTTTCTATAAAATTTTCAATATAAGAGTGGAATGTTATGCTATCAAGTTTTTAACTAACACTATCACTGACTTCGCCGACTGTATATGTGTAATTTAGAAGCTCTGTTCTATCTGTTGTACTCCATTGTTTCTTATCAATCATTTCATCTTCATCAGCTTTTTAATTCTCTTTAAATGATCCCTTATTTTTCATAGATTTGCATTTATACATTTAATAATATTTTTAACTCCAAGGCAGCAATTACCTCTATGGACCACATCAAAAAATGTGTCATGTAAGGCAGAATAATCATCTATTTTTTTAAACCACTTCTTTTTGACATGAAGGACACGTTTGAGAAACCAGCTGTTGTTTCCATACCAATTGAACACAAGAACAAATAAATTTATATTAATTTTATGCCTTTTAAATGGGTCCATGCAATTTTTTTGGGACTTAGTAAACCAGTTAAGTAAAAAATCATCATGATGTAAACAGATTTTAACATTAAAGTTTAATATTTTTTTTTTTTTTTTTTTGTATGTATTTAGGTGCTCCCAGAAGTCCTTACGGTCTTATCATAGAGCACCGCGGGTGAGCATTTAACAGGAAGTTCACGCCTCCTTCCGTACCAATGTCGCTTGTTGGGCTGGAGCTGGCATCGAACCTCGGACCTCTGGATTCTGAGCCAGAACTCTAACCACTGCGCCACGGCTGATCAAATATTGATAGCCTAGATCTCCATAATTATAAATTTCTACCTCTTTCTCAATAGCTTGATATATCTTTCAATCCAGTTGATTTAGTGTACACTATTTTATGACATTGATCATTTAATAGTAAAATCTTGTAAATTTTATTTTTAACTATAAATAAATGCAAACCTTTTGAATCAGTCATTAAAAAGGTTAACCTTATATATATATATATATATATATATATATATATATATATATATATATATATATATATATATATATATATATATATATATATATATATATATATATATATATATATATATATATATATATATATATATATATATATATATATATATATAGTGTTTCAGTAAAATTTAGAACCGCTTACATTTTTTTTCAATACTCGACAGAAAAACTTGAATAGAAATTAAACTTATTAAGGTTTTTCAATTATTTTTTTTTATTTTATTAAATAAGGTATGTTTTATAATTTAAGTAAAAAAAAAATTGCAAAAAAATATAGAAAATATAAAAAAAATGAAAGAAAACAAGTAGACATAAAAAATAAGGGTAGCAAAAAAAATCAGTTAAATATAGCACATTTCAAAAAAAATTAAATTTCAATATTAAAAACGACCACCGCGGCTTTTATACATGAAAGAACTCTCCTAGGCATAGACTCAATCAATTTCATGCAGAACTCTGTTGGAATACTCTTCCATGTCTCTTCTATCGCTTGCTTTAAGTGCTCAACCGACGTCAGCTTGGTGCGCATTAATTGGCGGTCCATCCAAGCCAAAAGATTCTCAATCGGATTCAAATCAGGCAATCGGGCGGGCCAGGGCATCACTTGGATTTTCTTCTCTGAAAACCAGGCTTTTATCGGCTTGGCAGTGTGTGCAGGAGCTCTATCTTGCTGAAAAATCCATTTGCGTCTTCCGAAAAATTCACGGGCTGATGGAGTTAAACGATGCTCCAGAGTTGTTTTGTAGTTATATTGATTGATCTGACCGGTGTACGTATTGCAGAGACCAATACCTTTATGAGAGATGCAACCCCAGACTCCTACCGACCCTCCTTCGCCTTGTATTCTTGGTGATACCATGGGCATGTCATACTTCTGCCATTTCTTTTGATATAAACTCGTCCTTAGCAATTTATGACCTCGAAATTGGATTCATCACTGAAAATATATTTCGCCCAATCTTCTACTGACCAACTGGCATGTTCTCGACACCATTTCAGTAGTCTCAACCGGTCTCGTACTGTCAAAAGTGGCTTCCTAGCAGCAATGTACGAACTGGTTCCTTTTTTCTTTAAAACCTTTCTTACCGTTTCATAGCTAACACTATGATTTCTTAACGAGCTATTGAAATCCTCGGCTAATTCTCGGAGAGTAATTTTAGGTTCGGCATTAACCTTTCATATGAAGAAGTTTTGTCTCGGGTACTAAGCTTTTCTGGTCTTTCAGAGCGCGGCATATCTTTGACACTCTTTCTCAATTTATAGTTTTTTATCGTTGTTGAGACGCATTTTCGTGAAACACCCAACTCTTTTGCTATTTGTGTGTCAGATTTATCTGTATTTTGTTTTAATGCAACAATAAGCCATCTATTTGCATCATCTACTGCTTTTCTACCCATTTTTTTACCAAATATGTCTGGAAGTACCAACTTATCTTATCTTACCGTTTCAAAGCTAACACTATCTTAACTTTATTTCTAATTTGAATTTTTTAGAAATTTTTTTTGTAACATATCTTTTATATTGTAGTGAACAAACACACAAAATTTCAAATTCAAAAATTAACAACTTTTTATGATATGCGGTTTTTAAGTCATGTGCTAAATTTAATAGATAATTTATATCAGCTTAATTTAATAGATAATTTATATCAGCTTAATTTAATAGATAATTTATATCAGCTTAGAAAATTACTTCTAATTACTTAGTCTTAATTTAAATCCAATTAACAATTTTTCTTTATTTCAATTAAAATCATATCTGATAAACAATTAATTTATCTACTCGATTAAGAGAAAATAATAGAAAAATCTTAATCCGTTTAATTTCTATTCAAGTTTTTCTGTCGAGTATTGAAAAAAAATGCAAGCGGTTCTAAATTTTACTTGGTTTTATATGGTAATTACTAAAAATATTAGATTGAAAAAATACTAAAAAAAAATATTTATTTTTGTTTATTTATTTATTAAGTTAACTTGCCTAGATCGTTTATTTTTTTTGTGTGTTTACTTTTAATTAGAATATTTTTTTGAAAGTTTTAATGATAATTTATACCGAAGACCTAATAATAACTTTCTTAGCTAAGAAAATACAAAAGAAAAGCGAGGTTTGAAACAATGTTATAAGTTCTCGAAAAATTAATAACAAGAAACGAGATTTCTTTAAACTATTGAAAGTTTAGGCATTTAAGTATTTTTTGTTGTTGTTTTTCTTGATTAGTTGTTTTGTTGAATTACTATCACACAAGCACACTTATGAAAAGAAAGTTTGTTTTGTCTTTTAACCAATAAATTTTTTCTTTTGCTTTTAATCAATGAAAACAACAATCCTTATTCAAAACTCTTTAGTTCTTTAAACTTGGTTAATCTTTTCAAAAGGCACATAAACTTCATGCTTTGTAAAAAATTATGAAAAAATTAATTCTTTATTAGCGATTTACAATATTGTTTTAGTTTCTTATTTCAACACTTTTGCACACTTTGAATACATTTTATTTAAAGTTTTTATTTCAGTATAAGAACTATATATTTTATAAGAACTATATATAAGAATACGTATTTTATTGTATATATACGTATTTTATTGTATATATAAGAACTACGTATTTTATTTCAGTATAAGAATGGTTTATAAAAACAATTGCAAAAAAACTATTGAACAAAAAGAAGATGTTTCTTTAGGTAGAATTGTGGCAGAATGTTGCTCTCTGCAAGAAATACTTTTTAAATGTATTTCTTGCAGAGAGCAAGAAGATAAAAATTTATCAAGATTTGACGATCAAAAAGTATTTACAATAATGTTCTTTATATTAATAAAATATTAAAATCTTTTATTTGGTTTTAAACTTTGATCTTCACTAAATTTATAAAATAACATGTTACTTAATGAGTGACACTTCAAAAATCTTGTATGTTCTAACTATTTTCAAAATTAATTAAACACTCAAATACTTCGACAATTTTTCTGCCAAAATTATTTTTTAATTTTTTTTTTTTTTTTTTTATAAAATGTTACTTAATGAGTGACACTTCAAAAATCTTGGGTGTATACATGGGTGTATACTTGGGTGTATACTTGGGTGTATACTTGGGTGTATACTTGGGTGTACTTTTTATATACCTAATGTATGAAACTTCCTTCAAAAATCTTGGGTGTACTTATTATATACTTAATGGATGAAACTTCTTTCAAAAATCTTGGGTGTATACTTGGGTATATACTTGGGTGTATTTGTTGTATACTTAAAATGCACAAAATGTCGTCTATACTTAAAGAACAAAACGCTTTTTAAAGTAACTTTCTATCCATTTTTTAGAAATAAAACCATTTTTTAATATTATTGTGATATTTATCTTTCACTGGTGTCATTTATTTTTTATTAATTTTATAAAGTATAAATTAAACAAAATGACAGTAGCAAGTAAAAGACAGAATTCTTGTCGTCAAATAGAAGACAGAAAATTTGTCGTTAAGCCCCTATAGTATAAGCGTTAAATATTGTTTACAAATTTTTACATTTTTTGTAAATACTCATAACATAAAGCAAATATAACAATTAATTAAAATAAAAGTGAAGTTTCGAAAATAATAATAAATAATAAATAAATGAAGAAGAAATGAAAAAAGTTTTTTTTAGTCGGAAATACAAAAAAATATTTTTGTGTTTTTCAATTCAAGCAAATACTGTTTAACTATATTTTTATAATTTATAGTGGTAAGACTTTTCATACTTTCATCAAGAACTATGTTTCATAGACGAGGTCCTCTATATGAAATTGAGTAATTTTTTGAATGTTGATTTCGGTAAGTTAAAGTTGTAATTAGAGCACCTCGCTATATTATATTTAAGTATTTATATTAATTTTCGAAAAACCATAAAAGAAGAACTACAGAAGCACATCATTTTGGTATTTAAGCTTAAATTATAAGTTTTGGAAAAGGTTCCACTCGTTTTGAGCTTTTATTTCTTAAAGTAACGACCTCATAAACACACTCATGTCAGGACATGAGTGTATTTATGCACATTACATTGTTTTGCTGAATTTTTTTTAAAACTAACTATTTTCAAAATTAATTAAACAATCAAATAGTTCCACAATTTTTCTGCCAACATTATTTTTTAATGTTTTTTTTTTTTTTTTTTTTCAAATAACATGTTACTTAATGAGTGACACTTCAAAAATCTTGTATGTTCTAACTATTTTCAAAATTAATTAAACACTCAATATACTTCGACAGTTTTTCTGCCAAAATTATTTTTGAATGTTTTTTTTTTTTTCAAAATTTTTTGATCGACCAAAACGATGTAAAAGTTTAAATCGCTGGCGCAATGGGAGCCACAGCTCCTGCTAACTCTTTTAAAAAAAATATGTTCTCTCTAGTTTAAAATTTTAAATCAGTTTATTTAATTTATTTACTTCTATTTTAGAACCTTTATCATCGAAAGGTTTGGATTTATATTTATTTGTCGTTAATTTATAACAAAATTAGAACATTTAACTTGATTTTCATGTTTGATTTATAAGCTTAATTCATAATATGAATATTAAAATCAAAAATAAAAAAATTTAAAGTACGTATTATTATAACTAATAGTCAGCTTGGAATACAAGTATCGTATCGAAAATTTATTAAAATTATATTTAAATATGAAATTATCTAATTTATGTAAATTTAAAGATATCTAAACATAAAAAAATATTTTTGTATAATGTTACGATTTAAAGTTATACAAAAACAATTTTCTATTAACATAATGGTAAATTAACATAAATTAGATAATTACATTTTGATATATAGTTTTAATAAATAAACGATACGCTACTTGTATTGCGAGCTGACGTAATGTATTATAACTCATGTTGTAAGTCAACTCATGTGATCAGCTTTTTGAATTTTTTTTATCATTAGGTATTTTAGCTTTTACATATACTATAAAGAAATTTTTTAATTTGATATGCATAAACATAGAAAATGTATATGTATATATATATATATATATATATATATATATATATATATATATATATATATATATATATATATATATATATATATATATATATATATATATATATATATATACATATATATATATATATATATATATATATATATATATAAACATAAACATAAACACCTTAATATAACCTGCTTTCTATTTTTGGGAATGAAATCAGTGGCCAAAATGTCTCAATTTTTACAACTCTGTATAATATGTAAATGTTTTATAATAAATAGTTTACCTTTTAAATATTTACAAATACCGTCAGTCTGAATAGCATATTATAAAAATTACGTTTTGACATCTACGATATATGTAAACTTTTTATTATAATATATATCTTTTTGTTTTTTGACTATTAATAAAAACTTTCAATAAATACAAACGATTTTTGGTATATGGTTTTTTAATATTCTTTTTAGGTTGCAAAAATGAATAACACAATAGCTTTAAATATAGAAGAACCTTTCAAATCAATATTGATTTTATCTCTTTGCTTGCTTTCAGTATCTGTTGTAGCAATTAATGGTGTAAGCTTAATTATTATAAAAGAATCACTAAAAATGTCGACTGCTCCTTCGATGTATTTTATAATCAATTTATTGATAGTGGATATAGTACAAGGAATCTTTGTAATTCCAATTTACGCCATAAAAAAACTAAATAACCAAAATAGATTTTGGGATGGTATCATTTGCAATTCTTTTCGGTTTTTATACATGACAACATACTATTTGTCAATATTTTCCGTTTTATTTATAGCTGTCGATAGGTACATTGCTAGCACATATATTTTTAAATATAAAACATTGATTAAAGTTGAAAAAGTAAGATTTATTATAATTGCTTCTTGGATTTATGTTATAGCACTTTGTACCATTCCATTTTATCACCGCAATTCGTCAAAAGTAAACATAACTCGAAACATTGATTATTGTTTATATCGTCAAAATAGTTTGTGGACAACAGCAATGCTTTTAATTAACTGTTTTTTGCCGTATTTCATAATAATGTATTTATATAAATGTATTTATAAAAAATTTCTAAGTTCTGAAAAAGAATCTAATATTAGAACAGTTACATCCGTTCGGTCCCAGCAGAGTCTTAAACAATTTGAAGAACAATCAAAAGTTAACTCAACATTTAATAAAAATACAAAAATATCAGAACAAACAAAAAACATTCTGAAAGTTTCTATTTTGATATCAATTTGCTATGCCATTTGTTGGACGCCATCGGTTATTTATTATGTGCTAAATAAATTTTGTCCTGAGAAATGCTTTACAACAACATATATAAACTCAGTTAATCAAACCTATTTAGAATTTGCAATAAAATACTTTGGATTTTTAAATTCTCTTGCTGCACCGATGATCTACTGTTTTTCCTTAAAAAGATTTAGATTTCAGTTTCGTAATTTAATACAAACTTATTTAAGTGAGAAACGGTTACCTAGTATTTAAGTTATTGTTAAAAGTATGCTTAGTAATAAATTTTTAATAAAACTTACAATATAAATTTATAGGTACATCAAGGAGGTCTAATAGCTTACCTATTATTATACGAGGTATAATATTATTATACGAGGTATAATATTATTATACGAGGTATAATATTATTATAGAAGGTATAATATTATTGTAGGAGGTATATGATATTGTTATACGAGGTATAATATTATTATAGAAGGCCTATTATTATTATAGGAGGTATAATATTATTATAGGCGGTATATAATATTATTATACGAGGTATAATATTATTATAGGCGGTATATAATATTATTATACGAGGTATAATATAATTATACGAGGTATATAATATTATTATAGGAGTATAATATTATTATAGGTGGTATAACAGCTAAGCTATTACCTAATTTTATACCTATTATATTACCTGGTTACATTGTTTTGACTGTTATTATTGTTGAGTACTGTTTTGGGTGCATAGCCTGTCTTATTTATTTTTAAATATTCCTCTATTAATCTTTATTTTTGTCTTGACATCTGTCAAAATATGCTTTGCCTAATAAATAATTCTCCTTTATTCTAATGTACTTCATTTTTTCCCACAGGCGTTCACTGCTCATGTGTGACCATTCGGCGAATTTTATATGCCAAAGTTTTTAAATAATATTATTATACGAGGTATAATATTATTATAGAAGTATAATATTTTTATAGGTGGTATAATAGCTAAGCTATTACCAAATTTTATACCTATTATATTACCTGGTTACATTGGTATGATTGTTATAACTTAAGATTGTTTAAACCCTAACACCCTCCCTCCTTGACCCCAAAATCGAACGATTTTCAAGTAATTGTCGGTTTTTTGAAGAATATAGTCGGTTAGTTAAGTGTTTGACACATTTTAGTCGGCTGATTTTTAGAATCGCCCCCTTTTTTTTTCTTTCTAGAATGACCCCTGCTTATAATTAATTATCCTTAATAAAATGAAATTTTCGCCATTGTATTAATAATTAATAATACAATGGTGATTATTACATTAAACTTCATACAAACCTGATAACTCTACATAAAGTTACAATTGCTTGAGTAATAAATTTGATTACATAGATTTCTTTAGAAAACTGTGGCCAATTTTTAAGTTTCTTTATTCGGCACACGGTAGTTTTGTGATAAAACCTTATATTTGGATCACGGTAGTTTTGTAATAAAAACCTTATAGCTTATTTTCAATTAAGTCAATAAAATGACAAAAAGAAAACTGGGTTACTTCACTTCAAGATAAATAAGATAGTGTGAGAATTACTCTATGAAATTCTAAATATAAAAATAAAAATATAAATATAAAAACTAAAATTTTTAGAATTAATATTGAAATAGCTTTGCATTGATATTGTATTGATTACATTTTATAAAGTATAATGTTCTAATTTTCGTTAACATTTCACATGATGAACTTTTTGATGTTTTTTTGTTGAAGAGTCTTTATAAAAAAAATTATTCTTACAACATCAGTTTATATATACTTGTACCTGACAACATCAGTTTATATATACTTGTACCTGACAACATCAGTTTATATATACTTGTATCTGACAACATCAGTTTATATATACTTGCACCTGACAACATCAGTTTATATATACTTGCACCTGACAACATCAGTTTATATATACTTGTACCTGGCAACATCAGTTTATATATACTTGTACCTGACAACATCAGTTTATATATACTTGTACCTGATAACATCAGTTTATATATACTTGTACCTGACAACATCAGTTTATATATACTTTTACCTGACAACACCAGTTTATATATACTTGTATCTGACAACATCAGTTTATATATACTTATACCTGACAACATCAGTTTATATACATTTGTACCTGACAATATTAGTTTATATTCACTTGTATCTAACTACTAATGAAATACATCCCACAAAAAGTAATTCTAAACATGATGCAAAGGGTTGTTGTACGAACGCAGTTGCATCTTTATACAAACAGGTTGATTAAAGTATGTTGTGTTAACATTTAAAGTTGTACCAGAAAATAAATTTTATGTTTTACAGAACTAGGTTTCAAGTGCTAAATAAAACTACGCACTATGAATTAATTTTTTAAGCCTAAATTTTAAGAAGTTGATGTCTTATAAGGATATTCAAGAGCGATTCTGCGGGGTGTGAGGAGAGGGGGCCTCGTTTTATTTCTCAAATTGCTCCTCAAAATATTACACATTAAAGATCTTTAGTTTCAAGAACACATCAATTTTAACTGATAAACTAATATAGCACCATCCTTAAAAATATAAGCACTTTGTGAAGGTTTAGAAAACGTTTATCATAATGTCTACAATAAAATGTTATGACATTTTTGAATCGTGAATCATTTTAATTCACCTTATTATTTTTATAAGTTAATAAAATAGAACTTATGTTTAAAAAGATTGGTTATTGAGGTTGGAAAAGAGGTTGGTAAAGAGGTGATTTTTAGTTGTTTGTCTACTGAACAGTATTTGTTTTTCAGTTAAATTTAAGGCTTGGCTTAAATCTTGGGTTATAGAAAAATTCAAATGTTTTAAAACTATTTTGTTCCAAAAGGAAGCACCATAAAATAAAATGCTTGATATTCCAAAATTAGTTTTAAAAAATGGCCGAATTAAATCCTTTTTATATTTCGTTATTTTTTAATTCTTTAATCTATATGAATTATGGAAAGAAACTGGAAAAAAAGTTCGTTTTACATTTGAACATAAAACAACGTATATTAAAAACATATAGTTGATATTTAGAGCTGTCAAAAATTGTGAAAATGCCTGCCCGGGACAGAGAACTTTTCTTTTTCACTTGCATTTAAATTTTGTCTTACTTTAAGTGTTTAGGTCACTTATTTCCCAATTACGGGTTCATAAAAACTAGTACGACCACTGTTTCGAGTGCCAAATATGCAAGCCATTAATTGACCACATGCCCAGTAGTCGAGAAAGCAAATTCTAATGGAACCAAAGTTGCAGTTATGCACATATATTTGTGCGCTAAAGTCGCATAATTTTATTTTCCATCTTTCCAGGTTTTGAAAAGGTTTTTTCGACAAATTAATAATTAAATTATAGAAGCTCTGATTTACGTATAGAAAAAGGTTGTTAGAAAACTAAAAATAACCATTGAGAAATAATTAATGTTTATCTGAATTAGAAATTTAAATAAACTTTGTTGAATGTTTTCAAATATTCTGATAGTGATAAATAATAATTTATGAAATTTTTTTACCAAAAGATTTTTAAGATTTTATTTTACCAAGTTGCTCATCACAAAAGATTTTTAAAATTTTATTTTACCAAGTTGCTCATCACATTTCTTAATTGTTAAATTACGATTTATAATTTTAAACTTTAAAAATAAATAAAACTTAAAGCATTATGCAATTTTTCTATACTTTTACCAACTTTATTACACAAGAGTTTAATATGGTATTTCCAAATAAGATTTTCATCGACACAGATGAACCCAAATAAGATTTTCATCGACACAAATGAACCCAAATAAGATTTTCACCGACACAGATGAACCCAAATAAATTTTTATCGACACAGATGAACCCATACAAGATTTTCATTGACACAGATGTCTGTACTAGTTATTCTTTTTATTTGAATTTTATCAATAAAAAGTAAAGAAGTAAATAAAAAATAAAGAAGTAAATAAAAAGTAAAGAAGTAGTATCACAAAGATATATCTCAAAGAAGTAGTTTTATTTAAGAAATTGAATGAAAGAGTGAATATTTTTTTCAAAATTTAATGAAAACTTATTCATTTTAAACCAATTAAAAATTTCGCGAATTCACTATTCATATTTTAAAACAATGTTGGTATACTACTATCAGATACAAGTAATGTTGCTATGCTACTATTAGATAAAATAATGTTGGTATGGTACTATCAGATAAAATAATGTTGGTATGCTACTATCAGATAAAATGATGTTGGTATGCTAATATCAGATAAAAAAACTATTATCAGATAAAAAGCTTCATGAAGATGTTAATGAAAATTAAAATGAGAAAGGGATTAAGTTTAGTGCCCTGGGGTACTCCACAGGTTATATTTATTAAAGTAGCTGAGTCATCTTCTTTAATATATACAAACTGTTTTTAGTTGCTTAAATATCTTTTAAGTAACGAAAAACATTTCCTTTAATTCTATAATAAATTTTGAAAAAAAATGATCAATTGTATCAAAAACTTTAAATAAATCAATGAAAACTGAAAAATAGGAATTTGAAAATTCCTAAATATATTGGGAATTTTTAAAAGATACAGCAATATTAGAAATATCTTACAACAGTCCGGGTTTAAACTTTTTGTTCTACGCTCTAACCGAGCTATCCAGCCACAAATACTGCGAGTATCTTTATTAATGTTAAGCATCACGTCGATGGGTTAAAAAAAGTTAAAAAGTAGTGATTCAAAATTGCTTTCGTAATTAAAATCCAATTCAAAAATAAATGTATTTAGAAATAAAAGAACTCATTTTAAAAATAACGCGTAGTAAGTTGATTGAAAAACGACTTGACGGTTTTTAATTTTTTTGCAACTTTGAACCTTCCCTTATTTCAACGGTTCTTTCACTAAAGTTTTTAGTGAAATTTCTAAGACAATTTTAGCGAGATTCAAACTTCAAGTTCGGTTTTTTTTAGCATCGTTCTTGTTGTCATTAAGTTCTATGTTATCGTTTTGAACATTTGAAGTTTTTCATTTCATTTAATTTGATCGCTTTATACTTCTCACTTATAAAATCAAATAACTTTAAAAGCACCCTTTCACGACCACATGAAACAAATGTCAATCTATGACTTAAAAGGGTGTTAAACTAAATTGTATTATTGAACGTGCATATTATGTAAGAATTTGGTGGTTACCAAAACGGGACTTAAAGGGTCTTGACCCTTTTTGAGAAGTATTACATCCGAACATAACCATTTTATTGACCACATTATTCATAAAAAATTCATCTTGTTTTAATTTTATTAGTTCTATATTTTTGATTAAATTTCTAATATCTTAAGCTAATATCAGCAAGACAAAGTTCACTAGTCTAACACAAACGCAGATCATTTGTAACACAGACACAGATTGTTTGTCTTTCTGATAAGTTAACTAACAAGCCATTTTGGCTACCATTTTTAAATTTTTGTCTATTTATGATACATTTAAATCAAGAGTAAGTTCAATAAATACAGTAAACCGGGGTTGCTATATAAATGCTTAAAAGTTATTTTTCAAACGCGATAAATTCGCCTAACGTTGTTAATGTTTGACCATTGTTGGAATAATATATATATATTTTTCAGTTTAACATAATATAAATATTATTTTTACAGTGCTTATATGCATATAGGTAAAATAAAATAAAATACAAAAATATAGTTCTAAAGTCATTTTAGTGAATTATTCAAATATTCTATTAAAATTACGCGTTCAACCAATTTGAGAATACAGAAAGTAATAATATAGTTCTAAAGATTGTAATGTTCGAATGATCATTGCATAGTAAATTAGGGTTATTTTAGTTATTTTAAGTGCATCAGAAAATAGTAAACTTTAATAAAAGTTTCAGTATATGAAACAGTTAAAATCAATTTGTTAAGCATAATTATATTTCTAGAGATTTTAACATATCCTGTTTGTTCGTTTTTTTTTAAAAAAAAAACAAACGAATAAGCTGTTATGAATTCTTCGTAGCTTAATTAATCATATAATATTCTGTCATTTGAGGATTTTAGCTAGATTTTAAATGATGATGATGTTGGTGTTGTTATATAGGCAAGATTTGGGCCAACTTTGTCATATAAAATTTTCTGAAAACTTTGTCATATAAAATTTGCCGAGTGGTCACACACGAACAGTGAACGCCTGAGGGAAGAAACGAAGTACAATAGAATAAAGGAGAATTATTTTTTGAACAAAGCATATTTTGACAGCTGTCAAGACAAAAATAAAGATCAATAGAGGAATATTTAAAAATAAATAACAGACAATGCACCTAAAACAGTACATAACAATAATAATAAAAAATAGTATATATATATATATATATATATATATATATATATATATATATATATATATATATTTATATATATATATACCTAAACAATTTTTAAAAAAATGTATTCTACAAAATAGAGTGCTCAATGTTCTTGAAAGAACAGAGCAATTATAAATTAGTAGAAAATCACTTAACAAAAATTTTTTTCATTTTACACTGTGTTGTTAATTTATAATTTATATATATATATATATATATATATATATATATATATATATATATATATATATATATATATATATATATATATATATATATATATATATATATATATACATATATATCACAAAATAAAAAGTATGCTTAAAATTTTATGTTTTTTTAAATTAATCACATTTGGTCAGGGTTGGAAAAAACCCAGGGTTTTTTAAAAAAACCCAACCCAAATGGGTTTTTTTTTGGGTTTTATTGGGTTTTTTTGGGTTTTATGGGTTTTTTGGGTTTTTTTAAAAACCAATCAAAATACCAAATTTTTATAATTGTATGAGTACAATAATTTTTTTTTAAATTTCATAAATTCACCTTCCTATTGCTCCAATGACCACTTCAGTCAATGGAGCAACTCATTTTTTAAAAATATTTTGTCTCAAACCTTAACATTACCATTTTTACTAACAAACAACATTAACAACTAAAATTTTTAAACAAAGACGCTGTGCGCAGAAATAGATTGAGCACAGTAATTTCAGCAGAGGTAATTTGAACCCCAACCTTCTGGTTGCGAGCCAAATGTTTTACTACTAGTCTACTAGCACATTTTACCTATAGTGCAAAAAGGGACTCCATCAACTATAAATGATGTTAATTAATTGCACTAAATTAAAAATACGTTCAGAATATTTTTGACTAAAAAAAAATCAGTATAAAAATTATTATGACAATTGAGTTACTTAAAGTTAGTAAGACAATATAAATGTTGCAAACTAGTTTTTTTTACTAACATGTTCAACATATCATTTCAAAAACTATTTTGCACAAGTTTACAACATGTAATCAACAAGTTTGCAACATGATGTTGCAACCTTATAAGCTATTATGAATCAAGTTGACTATGAACACTTTTTAAACATTTTTGTATCATAGAAGAAAACTGTTAGCCTAGTCACTACATTTTTTTTCATAAGAACATTATACTGTCCAGTTTCCTGAAAAAGTTATCCACCTGATCAACTGGACTGGCAAAAAATGGATTTTTGCCTAAACTTTAGTTGTTCTTAAAGTATCTAAAATAAATTTGTTAAGAACCATTACAGTGTCTTTGCCACTAAGTTTTTTTTTTTCCTTGAAGATGTTTTACCGGCTCAGTTTTGCAATGCAAATTGCAAACTGAATCAAAGTAACACATTATACAGCTCTATTGTGTGTGTTTCTTCACCTTTTAGCAACTTGATACTGATGTTAATTTTAAACCCGCTGTTCATAGTCACCCTTGTTGGTGGTACATGTTGTAAAAATGTAGCTGATGCAAAATATTCAAAACCTATCAAAAGACAGATGAGCACGAGTGTCATTTTTACCAACAAATCTTGTCTTTGTGAAATGCATACAAGTTTTCAACATGTTCGCTCATTGAATGAGCAAACATGTTGCAAACTTGCTTGCACATAACTAAATTTTTTTTAGTTTTAAAGTTGTATGTACTTAAGGACAAATCTAGTAAACTGTAGCATTTTTTTTTTGCCTGACAACTTTCCATTTCTAAACTGTAAATAAAGTTTAATAATTTTTATATATAGTATTTTGCTTGTGGCTTTCTACTGAAATTTGCAGTTTACAACATAAGCTTTAAAAAATAAAAGAGCAAATACCAATATAAAGGAATATAGACATTCGAGAGGAGAATAAAGATACTAAATAACTAGTAATGTCTTGAAATTTAGTTAATAGAATGATTTTTATTTCCTTTATAAGTATTTAACTAATTTAATGTTTTAATACATATTTCAATAACATTTATAATAACTTGCTAAATGTTTAAAAAAAATAATAAATAACCAACTTGCTACAAAAACAAATTGATCGGTTTTGGGTATACTCTAAATACCATTATGTATATAATACAGTGTTTACAAGAGTAATTACAGTATAAAGGTTGCACTTGCTGATAATAAAGCATTTATAAGTGTTAAAATCAAAGTTATCAGTTGTAAAATAGGACATTTTTAAAAAAACCCAAATATATTTTGGGTTTTTTTGGGTTTTATTGGGTTTTTTTAAGGTGGGTTTTTTTGGGTTGGGTTTTTTTGGGTTGGGTTTTTTTGGGTTGGGTTTTTTTGCCAACCCTGCATTTGGTTGACTGTTAGACGCAATTTTTAAATAATTTACTTATAAGAAAATGAAATAAACTTCTTATAGCTTAGTATTGTTTAAAAATTAAAAACATTTTCCGATTTATTTTTATGAATATCAAATTATTTTACACTAATATTACGCAAAAGTCGGTACAAAAGCAGGTTTTAGACGCCAATCCATGGCAAAAAATGCATGCCTTGTGACAAGTCCACCAGCGTTACACCGTACCCACTGCAAAGAGGTGTATTTATGCTGTTGCCATTAATTTTTTATTTATTGATGTTATCGTTTACATAGAATTTTCTTTAAATAAGAGTGAGTCTATTCGCACGCACGTGTGAATAGACTATATCTTACTATAGCAAATTCGCACGTTTAAAAAAAAAATTCAAGTCAGATTTTTAATATGAAATCTCTCAAAAACAAAAAATCTTTATAACTTAAGTCATATATTTTAAAAGCAATTTATTTTTTTTAATCAATTATAATAAAAATAAATAAAATCACTTAAATATAATTAAATTTTATTCAAAAAACAAACAAAAACGTGCCAATAGGTAAAATAAACATTAAGAAATACTTCTTTTTTTTAATTAAAAGATTTCCTGCCCAAGCTGAAACCCTCGTCATTGTATTTATACTACAATGTGCCTATCCCTAGATAAGCAGTCAATATGTATATACACCACGGTGCGCATATCCTTCAAATGTCAGCTAACGTAAGTACTGCGTTATTACTCCACTGCGCTACTTTAATTTTAAAGTTATAAACAAATAATAATAAATATAATTTTTTTAAAATTCCCTTTGAATTCGATGATTTTTACATTTTTTTTTAATTAAACGTGCGAAAAAAAAATATTTAAATATAGTTTGTTCGCACGTGCAAATAGACACTCCGTTTAAATAATTCGCCGGTCGACTAAATCGGCTAATATATTTTCTGAAGTCGACTAAAATCGACTAATACATGGACTAAATGTCGATTTAGTCGAAATATGGGAATAATTCGTTTTTTGAAATAAATTGTCATAAAAGTTATAAAGTAATTTATTTTCATTTTTCATTTTTTAGCATCATACCATTTAAATGTTAGTTAGTGATTACTACAGAGCACCAAAAAGAGTAGACTCTTTTTGGTAATAGCGAATATGCTATTGCATAGCATATTCGCAATAATGCAAATATGCTTTGAAATAGATAAAACCTTTAGGGAGTAAACAAAAAATAGGTATTAGATATAATTACAGAAACCATACTTCTTAAAATAGCCAAAATACTTTAGTTAAATAGCCAGTCAGTATGTACACTGCCACCGGCAAATAATAAGAAAATTTTAGCAAGTTCTGAAAGATAATGTTTTGCGTTTTTTGTAAGGGTTTTCTCTCAAATTTAAGCGAATGGTTTCACGTAAAAACTATTATCATTCGCAATTGGAACTCTTTATTTTTACATCTTCATAAGTGTGCATTTTTTTGTAGAGATTAGTTTGATCGTTTTCAACGTTTTTCTTACAAATTAGAGCTGAATCATCGCCGGTGCTACAAGTCACCTTTCCACATTGTTCACCTTTTGCATCGTTCACCTTTCACTGAGATTTCTTGCATCGTTTTATTGCAACCGTATAATTTCCCATTAAAGTTTAACCATGTTTTAAATTTCGGTTGGAATGAAGATCTATCTATCTTAACTACTAATATTAACTCTGAAATGCAAATACTTTTATTTTTATTTTTTATTTTAGATGCCCCAAGAAATCCTTACGGTATTATAACAGAGCACCGTGGAAGAGCACTTACCTATAACAGAGCAGGGTGGAAGAGCACTTTTCCTTACCGATCTTATAGAACTTGACGAGAGGTGGCATTGAACCACAGATCTCTCGCTTCTGAGGCAAGTGCGCTAACCACTGCGCTACGGCTGCAATACCTGAGCTAATGTGTTTACAGCCAAGTAATAAATTAATAAAATTATAGCGTAATTAAAATATAGTGAATATTCTAGCAAAAAATGTTACCTTAAAAATCCTTGTTAAGAGAAATCAATCATTTAAGTTTTCTTTCAATTTAAAACTTTTGTAATCTTATTAAATTGCATTTAATGTTAACATTTAAATACACCATAATGTTAAATGTTTTTTACGAATAAACTTATAGCTTTTACTTTTTTTTAATTTAAAAACTTATAGCCTTAATAAAACACCCGTTTTATGAGTTAACGTTATATGTATATTAATAACCAAGTAAAAGATGTTTCATTCAAATTATTTTGTATTTTGGAAGATAGTAGAGCGTTGGTAAATTTTACAATACTGTATAATGTCCTATTGGAATTGACCGCCAATGCTAATATCCTATTGGAATTTATCCCCAATGCTAATATCCTATTGGAATTGGCGGTCAAAACTAATATCCTATTGGATTTGGCGGTCAAATGCAAATACGTTAACTCTAGATTTCCAAATACAAAAACTGCCAATTTTTGACTTAAAGTTTTTTGCCAGTTTAATGATATGCGCTTTAATAAACCAGGTTGGAACCCTCAAAATAAAAAGTGTCATCAAATATTCGGCAGCCAAATACTTAGCGTTTTGGCCGAGCGTCTAGCCGATTATTTGGTATTCGGCAAAACCACTATCCTTGATATCTCTAGTTATAATAGTAAATGCTTTTGTCTTTAAACGAGCAAAAAATTGAAGATTGGAAAGTTGAATTGAATGAAAAGATAAAAGGATTTTATGATTTTCACTCGACTAAATTGACTATTAGTCGATTAGTAGGAAGTCCATAGTCGATTAAATTTACTATTCGTTTTTTTCTTTGTCGACTAGTTTTAACTTTCAACTAGTCAACTTTTAGTCGATTTACTCGAAGTCTATAACAGCACTTGAATTAATTTAATAGAAAAAAGGACAATAGTTTCTTCTTCTTTGATTTATTTGCTTGTATTGGCCAATTTTAAAGAAATTTCCGATACTTTAGTTTGTTATTTTTTCAGAGAATGTTTACTATTGGCATTGTTGTCAAATAATATTTGACCGCCAATGCTAATGTCCTATTGGAATTGACGGCCAATGCTAATATCCTATTGGAATTTATCCCCAATGCTAATATCCGATTGGAAAAGGCGATCAATACTAATATCCTATTGGAATTGGCGGTCAAATGCAAATACGTTAACTCCAGATTTCCAAATACAAATTCAAATACAAATCTATGTAATTGACATTTTCCAAATACAAATATTTGTATTTTAGGTTAAAAAATAAAAATATTTTAACAACAAAACTGATAAAATGGATTACTAAATAATAGAACTAAAACAAATTTTTTGATACTTAAAAAATTATCTCTTGTTTTTTTCCAAAAAACACCGGTCAACCTAGTTTACGGAGTGACAAATATACTTTAACCAAATACAATACGAATACAAGACAATTTAGCCTATTATTACCAAATACAAATATTTGACTCCAACCCAGGCTATTAGTAATAAATGTTATACCACCTTACATATAGATAGTTTATCAACAATATGTGCAACTTGTTTTGAAATTTTATGCCACTGAGCTGATGTCAACAAACTTATTGTATACCACTGAACTGATTTCAACAAACTTATGTATACCACTGAATTTATGTCAACAAACTTATGTATACCACTGAACTTATGTCAATAAAATTATGACTATATTTTAATCAGTTTCAATTTTATTATAATATCAAAGGGCTAAACTGCTTTTTTTTGTTTTTTTTTCCCATATGTTGTAATATAAGTGTCATTGCGCCCCCGCTCTACCCAATATTGTAATTAAAATGTAGGTTTAAACTCGAACTACGATATATACAAATTTATGTACATATATTATCACTTGTGAAAATGGTAAAACACATTTGCAAAATACATTGAAATAATCTACATTTTAATATCTTAGGTTATTTTATAAACGTGTTGATCATACAATACTGTCAGAATAACCATATAAACCTGACTAATTACAAACACTTATAAAAGTTAAAAACATCTAAAAAAATTAATTTAAGTAAAATGGTTCATCTTCGTCGTCTTGATTGTTGTTGTATTTGTCTTCAATGGAATCAAAAAACCAGAGCGTGTCATCAATAGATAGAGTTGGGAAAGATTTAACCATTAAAGATTTAGGTGGTGTAACTCTTAAAGACGATGGTTTTGTAACCTTTGAAAAATTGATTCTTTTTGATTTTTTTAAATAGCAATTTTGATCATCATCAGCTTTCTCTTTCTGAAATATGTCGCACGTTTTTGTTTGACGCATTGAAGTGGTGAAAAGACTTAAATCTTCCTTTCTTTGCAATTTTAAATTTTCTGAAGCTTTTGAGAAATCTGTTGGATTAGCAGTTTTGTGCAGATTTTGTTTTTTAACCTTTTTATTGTCAGAAAAAACTTTTTTTTCGCTGGGTGTGTTTTCAAGCTTTTTAGACAAAGAGGGTTTAGGGTTAGGTAATATGGAATTATTTTTAACTAAATTTTTATTGCGTGTTTTGGTTTTCGTAACTAATTTTTCAGATTTTTCTTTATTTTGAACCGATTTACGTTGCTTATTTGACGTACGTTGCTTGTTTATTAACTCTAGGTTTTCAAACTTAGAGTTAATTTCTGGTTGATAAGGTTTGTTTTGGTTATAAGAACTTTTATGGGTAAAAAAAATATTTTTTTCTTTCAAAGCAACAGGAGGTCTTTCAAGTTTGTTAGCCGATATGTGAGGAAAGATATCTTCTTTTATATGTAAATTTAAACTGTTATCTCCATAATACATTTTTTTGTTTGATTCAGTATTTAAAGCTAATGGGACCCGATCATCTGTTTCTATCTTATTAAAGGAGCTTGTGCTACCTTGAAGGTTAAAGTTTTTTTTAGTGATATCATTTGGATAGTTTCTTTCTTGAAGTAACCTCCTGTAAGTATTTATTTTTTTACCTAAAATCTCAATCAAAGCTTCACGTTTAAAAAACTTAACTTGTATTTGAAGTTTTTTTTTTAAATATTTTATTTCTTTCACAGCTTGTTGAAGTTTGGTTTTATAAAAAGCAATCTTATTAATCCGCTCCTGTGATTTACGCTCTTCGCTAGTTCTATGAGTTCGATCGTCGTATTCTTTTTTGCATTTAGTTCTTTCTTTCTTTAAATCTTTTTCAGCTTCAACTTTTGTTTGGTTTATTACCTGATTTAGTTGTGATTCTAATTTTTCTAATCGACGAGTAAGTTTTTCATTTTCAATTGCAAAGTATTCTTTATCACCAAGAAAACTTGCCGTAATCTTTTCTATTTTCTCTTCGCAATACTTGATTTCTTTATTGACGTTTTGACTGGAGTTTCTTTGTTCTGCCTGAATTATAGAAATCTTTTGGTTTATATCTAATAAAAAACTCTGTACCTCAGAACTGCTTGTTTGAAGATGAAACTTTGTTTCGTCTTTTACACTTTTGTTTTCTTGAATTTCGTCTTTTTTATTTCTGTTTAAATGTTTTTGACTTTTATTCGTATCTAATTTTTCTAATATGATTGGCTCATTGTTTGGCTCATTGATTGGCTCATTGTTTGGCTCATTGATTGGCTCATTGTTTATTTCAGGTTTTTTGAGATGTTTATTTTCTACTGTAGAGACAGTTTTATTGATTTTATTATCTACTGCAGAGACAATTTGAACTTTACCCTCTAAAACTGTAATTGCGATTCCATTAATTTTGCAATATGTTGATTTTACTTTTGCTGGTTGTTCAGGAAACTGATCCTCCGTAACCACCTTTATTTGGCGATCTCCGCAATTAATAATGACGGTTTTAGTTTCGTTTGTCATACTAGGTATTTTTTTATTTAAGTTTGTAGTTTCAGTTGATTTTCTTTTACTTTCGCTATTTATTTTTTTGTTAATTACTTTCTTGTTATTATTTTTTTGTGCATCCGCTAATTCAATATAATAATTTCTCTTTTTTTTGATACAATAGTTTTTCTTTTTTTTATTTAACAAACTTGTTTTTTCATCAAATTCAAAATTTTCGTTCTCACTCTTTCGTGATTTCCAATTGTTTTTAATGTTTCTCCATGCACTTTTACTGTCTTTTTTAAAAACACTCAAAGGTGTGTCCATAGGTTTGGATAGATTCAACAATCGTGCATCATTCACTGCGTTGGAGAAGTGAAAGAAGCATTTTGAAAAATAAATATTAGATTCAAAACTTTTATTTAAAATTGAGTTCGGAATAAATTGGAGCTTACTTGAAAAAAACTTTTTTTTCCAAATTTTTGCTTCCAATTTTGCTTCTTCTAATGAGATATTTAGTTTCTGAATGACTTCTTCAAACTGAGCAATCAAGAAACGATTATTTTTGCGTTCTTGGCTTCTATATTTTTCATCATCATTTTCATTGTGATCATTCAAAGTTACTTTTCGTCTCCAGTACCAAGTCATTTGTTTTTGAATATTAAAATTTTTAATTGTTTCATCGTGAATTTCTTGCAACTGACGATGCTTTTCTTGTAATAACCTTAATGACGTCAACAATGTTTTTAAAGCAGACCTTGTTTCTGATGAAGCCCTTAGTAACTTATAGTTTATATTTTCAAAATTAGAATCATGAAATAAATCTTTCTTTTCATTAACAGTTGGTTCTGGTGCTGGCCCTGATGGTGTTGTTGTTGTCTCAAGCGTTGGTGACTTTTCCTTTGCAAATCCAAAACCTTAGAGACAGAAAGTTTTTTAAACAAACAATTATTTTCATTTTATGTATTTTTTTATATATGCTTCAAAAAAAAAAGAAGTAATGCCCTGCATGTAAATAAAATAAAAATCCAAACGTTAATTTAATTGAAAGTTTCTAAAATTTCCAAAATCGGTTGGATTTTGTTGAATTAGTTTTTACGGAAAAATGACGGGAATTTTTTACACAACTCTTGGTTCTTTGCCTTCTAAAATTGATATCCGTAAATAGGGTTTATGCCTTCTAAAATAGGGTCTTCTGTGTCTGGTTTAGGTTCAGGGTCTCAAATACGGGTCTTCTGGGTCTGGGTCAGGGTCTAGGGCCTTCTAAAATAGGGTTTAATCTTACTAGAGTCTATACCTTTTAAAAATGATATCCATATATAAATATTGGTTGCTAATCACATATTGTGTACACTTTTTTTTATTTCACTTTATTTTTCACAGTATTGCGTACACTTGCACTTTGTTCATTTGAAAACAAAATAACAACTAATTGCGTAAACCTAGTCCACTTGAAAATAAAATAAATTAACAAAGCAACAAAAAGTTTTTTAAAACTTCTTCTACAACAAAACAGGTTTATATCAAACCAGTTATTGGATTTATTCAGTTTTAAAGTAGGAACTCATACAATAAATTCAACGTGATATATACAATCGAATCTGTGATAAAACTCCTTTATTAATACGGTCTTAAGTTTTTAGGCCGTCTAATTTTCTCTAATAAAAATTAAGTGTTAAAGTTCCACATCTTGTTGTTGATTATAGGATAAGCCTAAAATAATATCAACCCATACTAGTTTTAAGAAGAAATTTTTTTCCCTTTTTGAGTTTTAGTGGCTTATTCTACCCCACTATTATTTAATAAGGTTTCTTAGATTAAAATTTTTTTAAATTTATACGTACGAGAGTATTGTTAAGTATAGAAAAGCACAAAGTTAAGTACTGAGTAGCAGACAATGTAATGAATTTGTTTAAGAAGTACTGTGACTTACAAAGATAAAAATATTTGATATCTTTAATAAACCAGATAAAATTACTCTAAATTAAAAAAAGAATGATAATTAATAATAATATTATAAGCAGTTTCTTTAGTTATTTTTTGTTACATTACTGGTCTAGAGCAGTAGAGTAACCACCTTTAAATAAATTTGAAACATTTTTATTTTATAGTTCAGAATGAGAAAAAAAAATAAGAAAGTTTGAGATTTTTTAAATGACACAAAGTAAGCTATTTAAATTTAGAGAAAGAACTCAATCCTCAGCACAATAAACTAAGCAAAACTTCTAGATTCTGATCTAAAAACGCAAAATTTAAAATTTTTAATTGGCCAAAGAGAAGAGAAAAATGTAATTATTCGCTAAAAAGACACAATGTTTATAAATAGAGTGTTTATAATGTTTATAAACAGAATGTTTATAATGTTTATAAACAAATTTATAAAGATCACTTTATGAAAAAATTGACGAACGCAATGATGAACTGGATTTAGGAAAAAACAGTTACTACAAGCAACAAACAAAAAACAAAAAAAAAATAGTACAAGAAAATGAAGATGAGAATGAAAAAAATTATCAAAAAACAAAAATAACCACTTAAGGACTAAAACATGAAACTGAAGAAACTAAGAATTTCATTGATGACTTTGATATTACAGGTATGAAACAAAAATCTTTGTTCTCTACAATCTTAAAGAAAGACAAAGTTGATGATAAAACTGATTGTAACTTTTTCTTATTCAATTCAAAATTGGTCTGTATTATTTGATCGAATTGTAGTTAAGTTTAAACTGCTGAAACCTTTACTTGCTTTTTTTTCACTGCAATGAAAAAATAATGAAGAATTAGTTAGATATACTAAAATATTACGTAGCTGTTCTGGTTAATGGGGCACTAAACTACACTGAGAAAAAGATTTTAATTGTACTTTTACTTGTTAAAAAAGATGAAAACACAAAATGGAGAAGCAAAAGCTAAAGAAGTTTTTTACCCAGGAAAAAAAGTTCTATAGAATTTTATATAAACTTTTGAAACATATGGCCTTTAGAAATTCTATTGAATTCTATAGAGTTTCTATAGAGTTTCTGTTAACTTCCATAAAAGTTCCTAATAAAATTTTTTTTCTACTTTTTTTTTTTATAGAAAAAAAAGTTTTATAGCAGTTTCTATAGGAATTAATAGACAATTTATAAAAATTCTATAGAGTTTCTATAGGCCATATGTTTCAAAAGTTTATAGAAATTTTTAGAGAACTTTTTTTCTTAGGGAAATAAGAACTGGAAGAATGCAAGAGATAATACTTTTTTCTTTACCTTGTAGGCACCATGTATTCAAGCTCTAAGTTATGGTTGCTTGGTATTAAATGTTTAAAACAGTCTAGAATAGGAGACGGTAACCCGAGGCTCGCGAGCCGCATTTTTATCCAAATTCTTTTATCCCTCTTTTATCCAAGTTATGTGGTTCTTTAACATGTCTGAATTATATGTGTTAATTTTATTAAAACAAACAAAAAATTTAATTTATTTAGTAAAAATATTTTTTCGAAAATTTCATTTTTGTGATAAAATAATGATTTATAGTTGCATAAAGTTATATTAAAATAAAGTACGAAATTATTTTTTAGTTTTGCTAAAACACAGGCGTAATTCCTTAAAAGCGTGTGAATAAAAATTTGCACGCAAAAATTTCTACTTAAAAACTGTTAATTTTTGAATGTAGTGCTTAAACATAAAATAGAATCAGTTTGAAAACAGTATTGTTAGATAAGAAATGGAAGTTAATCTAACTACATTAAACCGTGACCTAGCTACTTTTAGGCATCACTTTAGTTTTGCCAAACATTTCTCTTTAAGATTCCAGTTGTAAAAGGTAGTAAAAATAATCAAAAGCATTAAATTTTTGAGAATTTTTTTTATTACTTGATGAAGTTAATCAAATATTTTCTGATCCGGTACTGTAATACAGTCTGTATAAAAATGTCTGTTGTTTACACAGGTGGTGTTCTTACACCACACAGGTGGTGTTCTTACACCACACAGGTGGTGTTCTTACACCACACAGGTGGTGTTCTTACACCACACAGGTGGTGTTCTTACACCACACAGGTGGTGTTCTTACACCACACAAGTGGTGTTCTAACACCACACAGGTGGTGTTCTTAAACGGTTTGGCCTCTGTATCGATATTAAAACAGTTTTTGTCATCAAAAGCTTTCGAATACCCGGAGAAAAAAAAAGCAATTGATTACAAAAATTTTATTATGCATGAGTTATGACAGCTTAACATCTACATAGCATCTCAATAAGATATTGCAAGGACGAGATAGTAATGCAATTTTGACTTTAGAAAATAAAGTTTCTTATGAGTTTTAAATATCTGTCTTATTTTAAGATATTAGTAATCAAAATTTTATAAAGTTTTATTAAAATTAGTTATTTTTTTGCTGCTATCGAAAAAATGAAAGATTTTTTTTTTGCCCATTGTTTTACAGAGTTCAGCAAGCAAAAAATTTACTTTGTAAAATGTGACACATCCATTTATTGTAAATAGCAAAGAAATAAATTTTAAGCCGTTTCAAAAAGTTATTATAATACAACTTGAACTTCAGATTTGAAATAAAATAACTTTTGCAAACAGACTTTCAATAACAGATTTGAAATCAAATAAACTTTGCAAACAAAAAAAAACTCTGAAAAAAATGCAGAATAGTTTAAAGAAGATCATAAATTGAAAGAACTTTCAACTTCTCAAAAACAAGATCAGGTTATATTTGAAACATGGAATAGTCTTTCTGATTGAAACAACCAACTTAAGCTCGTGGCATTTAAATTCTTGACAGTTTTTTGGATCAACATAGTATTGTGAGCAGAAATAACATAGACATTGCTAAAAGTATATATTTAAATTAGTAATAGATTTGAAAGTGGTAAAAACTAAAGACCTCCATTTATTTCAAACTTTTGAAACATATGGCCTATTATTTTCAAACTTTTGAAACATATGGCCTATAGAATCTCTATTAGTTTCTAAAAAAACTCCCTTAAAACTTTTTTTTCTATATTTATATTAAAAAAAGTTTTATAGCAATTTCTATAACAATTAATAGATATTCTATAGAAATTTTATAGAATTTCTATAGAATTTCTATAGAACGTTAGTTTTTTGCTAATATCAGTGGATTCTATGAAAACCTTCACTAATGATGCAACTGCAGAAATCTCAAAACATGATTATGTTGATGTGAAGAAATTCTTGATTTCTACAAAAAACTGTTCCTGATAAAAGAATAAAAAAAGAGATGACACAGAGACATGGCAAAGGTTTTTTAAAAAAAAAAACTATTTTAGTGTTTAACTTTTATGCTTTTACATTACAAGATACATTAACTGTACTAAGAACACACATTTAACACAAGATTGTGTTTTGCCTGTTTTTTGTCAAGCTTAGCAATAAGGGGTCGTCCATAAATTTATGGACTTTATAAAGTACATATGTCAAAAATTTTGAAATTTGACCCAATACCCTTCTCCCTGTTGCCATGCGTACTTCTAAGTCCTCCGCGCCTCCTCCTTAAAAGTACGTACGTTTTTGAAATCGTTTTTGAAAAAAAAAAATTTTTTTCGATGAAAAAGTTTATGAAAAAAAAAAAAAAATGGAGGAGGTACCTTAGATAAGCTCTTTGTTTGCGGCACAGGATTCTAATTTAAAAAACGTTTTCAAATATATATGCAAATATTAGTTTTAATAAAGTTAAATTAAACATTTTTAATGAGTTCGTTGGCTGAACGGTTAATACTATGAACTTTGGCGACGGAGACCGTTGTTCGATTCTCTGTCGAGTCGTATAGCACTTTTTTTGTTTTAATGACGAATCAAATAAAAATATACTCAAAGCGGACGTTTTTTTCAGACACGCCTCTTTTGTAAGTCCGTAAAAAATGAGTCCTACTCGAGATCAGTAATATCGCAAACAAAGCCTAAAACCCAGTGCCGAGGATAGGCTACCCGTACCCCTTAATTTAAGGTGGGAAGGGGGGAGAAGAAGGGGGTAGAAATTTCGTATCCTTCTGCTAATTTAAGGAGCTATTTTTCAGCGAAACCTAGCGGTAAAATTTGGGAGATTTTCAACCCCAAATAAAGCATTTTTTTGGGGGGAGGGCCTCCGACCTATCAGACACGGCAGTGCTAAATCCTAGTTTTTGTCGATTAAAAAATTAGGTTGCTTGAAACACGCCTTAGGTTGCTTGAAATACGCTTTACTCAGGGCCAGTATATAATGGGTGGCATGTGTGCATCGGCTCCCGCAGGATTTTTTGTTGTTCTAGATAGGACACTTTCACATATTTCAAGCTTGACCCTGACGGAACCCTGACGGATACCAAATGTATGAAATTTGTGCAAGCTCTAAAACTTAAGTTTACCTATGCCAAATGAGCAGACCTTACAAAAAATTGGAATGGCGGAGGCCTGGGAACAAAAAAAGCCCTAAAACGCTTGGTCCCCCTCCCCCCCCCCCCCAAAAAAAAAAAAAAAAAAAAAAAGAAAACGTCAGGGCACTAATGTACTTAAATTTCAACTTTGCCACTCTAAAACTAAATTTAAATTTATCGATAGATTTTAAAATTCGTAGAAAAATATTGTAAATTACAAAAGTTATGACCATGCAAAATTTACACCCCCTTATTATTATTATTTTTTTTTTTGCGGGGAGAGGGCGTTTAGGGCTCCCAGGCTTCCGCCATTTTTTGCTCCCAGGCCTCCGCTTTCGTTATTTTTTACAAGGCCTCCTCATTAGGCATAGGTATAAATATACATAAGTTTGGAGTTTGCACAATGTGTGAAAGTGTCCTATCTGGAACATCAAAAAATCCTGCGGACCCCCATGCATGTGTGTGCATTGAGGAAAACTATACCTTCTATTCCCTAAACCAAACATCTTTTTATGTTGGCAAACTAGGATCTTTACTCAGAATTTTAACTTTTCTTTTGATTAGCTGGTTAATTGTGATAAATTAGAAAATCGATGTACGGACTTTAATATTGAACGCCCCCTCCCACCCCATACGCTTTCGTACGCTTTTTGAAAACCTCCCCCCTCCCCCTCCACCTATGAGCGTACGTATTTTATGGACGACATCAAATGAAAAATCTACAATAACGTTTTTTGTTTCACAAACTTCATATATCTGATTTTTTGTTTCACAAGCCTAATATACCTGAATTCTACAAACTTAAAAAGCGTCTAAAACTTGTTATTTTAGAAAAAAGTGAATTGCTTGACCTTGATTTCTGCTCATTTGTTAAAATTTTTTCACCAGCCTTGAAATAAACTACAAGTAGCTTGAAGTTTATTCTGAACTTTATGACTGTTATTAGAAATTCAGAATTCATTTTAACTCCTCCATCCAGCCCCATTTTTTTCCAGCCACCTTCTACTTATACAAGTACAAATTAACGAGGCAATAACTCCAACCAATATGGAGGAATTATTACAAAATTTCAGTTAATCTAAGTTTGGATTTTTATTGTCCTATTAAATGTAGGCCCATATGCAGAGCGGAACATTATTATTTTTACAAATCTTATTTTTTTATTTATAATGTAAACTTTATAAATAAAAAAATAGCAGTTTTTGAATGTGAAATTTTCAATTGACATACCGTTCCCAGCATGCACTGCAACAATAATGCTGATGCAAAAAAAAATAGCTAAAGTTGAAGTTTTCATTGTCATGACATCTTTGGTGTTATCAATATGTTCTCCAAAATCATACGAGGCTTTTTCAAACAAACTTTTTATTCCGTATTCTTCATCATCCGAGTCAACTAATGATTTATCCTGAGTAAGATTACTGCGCGCATATTTTGTAGGAATAAAATTTTTTTCATAAGGCTCAAAAAGTTGTTCACAGGAACATTCAGAAACGCAGAACCGCAAGCAAACTAAAGATATAATTTTAATAATAGTTTTAAAACTAACAATAAACCGTAATTAAAAAAACAACAAATATATATTGCAATTAAAACCTGTTACCTTTATTTTCGTTAATTTCTCCTATGTTGATCTTTTCCTTTTCAATAAGATTTTCATTTCCTTCAAACAACCCTGCGTGCCAATTTTCATCAAAAATGATTTCTAATGATTCGTTGTTAATTTTTTTATCTTCTTCAATATCAATTTCCTTAAATTTACGATTACTGGTAGATTGAACGTTACTTGTTTTGACTAAAACTTCAATGTCAGAATCTTCTAAAAAAAAATCTTCATTGAGTAGTTCTTTAAATCCTTCGAAAGATAATTGCATAGGTTGACATGTATCGGAATCATTTTGCATAAGAAAATTGTGATTTGGAACGTTTAAACTATGTTGAGGGTTACAATTTTCATCCGGACATAGAACAACTTCAATTTCGGAATCGGAAAAATTGTCTGAAAATTTTTCGACTAAACAATGCTTCTTTATATTATCTTTTAATGAGTTTTTTTGAACATCTTTTTGTTTTTTAAAAACAACTTCAAAATCCATATCATTTTCTTCATTTTTCTCTTCTTCGCTCCAAAAAGAACTGTGATTTTTCTACAATAACAAAAACAGTATATAAAGATTAACACTTTTATTAAATATTTATAGAGATAACAAACTGAACTTTTTTAAATTTAATTTTTCTTTACAATTATATATCATTATATATGAATTGTGAAATCTTCTCAGAGAAATCTAAACTCTATTTTGAGGACCTAAAGGGTTACATTCACTTACACACACACACACACACACACACACACACACACACACACACACACATACACACACACACACACTCACACATTGTTTCAACATACCGATGACGTAATAATGACGTAAATCAGAAAAAATTTTATTATTTATACATTTATATTAATTTGCTAGCTATAGTTTTTTTTATATAATTAATCTATTCTTATAAAAATATTTTAAAGTCTTATATATTCTTATAAAATTCTTATAATTTTTTAAAAAATATTTTTGTTGTTGTCATATATAAATACGTCTTTTATTTAATCAGGGGTCTGAAAAAATAAATAATTAGCCAAAGCCATTCAAAACTTTGTTTTGCTAACTTTTTACTCGTTCAGTATGGTCAGATCTGGCTAACGCTGGCTTTTCGGATTTAAAAAATAGTAGCGACGTTTTGAAATTAAATAAGCTTTTACTTTGTACGTTGTTGAAATAAGCGTGTTTGTACGTTGTACCTTGTACGTTGTTGAAATAAGCGGGTTTGTACGTTGTTGAAATAAGCGTGTTTGTACGTTGTACGTTGTTGAATAAGCACCTTTGTACGTTGTTGAAATAAGCATGTTTGTACGTTTTCTAATTGTCGCTATTATTGAGGATACTTTGCCAAATTGTAAATTCTTTCAATTGATAATTTGATACGTCTCCATAAAATATGCATGTGATATATAAAATTATTAATATAAAAATAATTAACAAAGTATTCAAATTTAGTAAGTCAAAACTGTTTTGACTATAACAGCCTTTAAATGAAAAATTTCGTTAATAAGGGAGGATAGGTAGGAGTGAGCCAAGGGTAGGAGTGAATAATTGATACTACAGCTAAAACGGGAAATGAAAAAGACTCAAAATTTTCACTAAGTAGTTACATACAAACTGTTGTTGACACAATCCAATTTTTTTTACTGCTTCTTGGTGCGGGTGTCTGTGTTTACGTTGTCATCCACTCTTTTTTAAGCAAAAGTAAACTTTTTGTATCTTATGAAATTTCTTTAACGAGCATACCGGTTATTTTTAGACATTAGTCGTTCATAATTTACTTATAAACAATGTAGTTTTTAGAACATTTAATATTTTAATCCAGTTGTACAGCTTGGGGAAAAATGAGCCATTCGTTTACGGGTAGGAGTGAACTGCGGCTTACTAATACTTCACGTTAAAAAAGTTTTGACTTTAGCGTAAAAACATATTTAAGTTTAACTTTTATATATTAGTATATCATTAGAAAACTCGTGTGCAACATTATATTTACTTTTACCATATGTTATAACGCCTCGAGTCTATAAAAGAACAACTTCGAAAGAAAAAACTTCCAGTAAATATATGAAAGATGCATTACATTTAATCCAAAAAGGAAAAAGTATTTAAGAAATTGCGATAACTTCAAAAATGTTGCTACACCGGTCAACCTTTTCTGGAACAAGTTAAAGGCAGCATGGCCATTACAAATTTGAGGTTGTGTTTGACTATATCAGTATTTGCAAAATATTATTTTTATTACCATTATACTATATGCTAATATACTACTTTCATTGCATATATATATATATACTTTTATTATATCTTAATAATTGAAAATTTTCATTTGTCATGACAGTTTTTTGTTTTGTTGTCAAAATCAGTTGTTACTGAAAACAAATTATTTTTCTGGTAGTTTATAAATTTTGTTTATTTAATTAAATGAGTTTAAAATTGTGTTAAATTTATTGCAATTTATGTTACATTGTAACTTAATTATGTTATGCTTAATTATAAAGTATTTGTTACTTACTTAATTTTCAATAAATTAGTTAAAGAAAATATCTAATTTTAGTTTTCTGGTAATCAAAGATAATGGCTCACTCCTATCGTTTGCTTGGTTTACTCCTACCCATGCATGGGTAGGAGTGAACCAGTTGCAACACATGCGTTATTGTCCAAGTTATTAAAAATCTGAAGATATTTTGATATTTCATATTAGAAACCTAATACATTAGGCTATCTTAGGCTCCTTATCCTATATTTTTTCCATTTTTAGTTTCCTTGATATAATCGACTTAAAAAAATGTGGCTCATTCCTACCCATTCTCTCTTACTTCGTGAATATAGTTTGGTGAGTATAGTTTTTCGTTAATACTTCGTGAAGTTTGTTATCAAAAGTTCAGAATTTTGTTAATACTTTGTGAGTTTGGTATCAAAAGAATTTTTCTATTCTATTTTAACATGTTTTTGTTGGCATTATAACATCTTGTGATAAGAATAACATCTTGTGATAAGAATAACATCTTGTGATAAGAAATTCTAATCTATGTATAACAAAAATTAAAATCATATAAAATATGTATATTTATATTAATATTCAAACTTTATCATTTCATTGGTTAACCGTGGTTACTCAGAGATATCCGATGAAATAATAAAATACAGTGGGAAAAACATTCTGGTATGTGTCAAACCAGATATTAATACAATTCGGCAATCAAAAAATAATACAGTTCGGCAAGGTTCCTTATTACTTCAATATTGGCAAAGTTATTTCAATCGTAAAGTGTGCAAACGCAAATGCAGACAATCTGAATATTATCAAGATATCAGATGAAATCACAAACATATTTGAAAAAATGAACATAAGTTGCAGTTTGGTTTTAAAAACAAATTAGTTTTTTCAATCATGCTATTTATGTACAAAAGGAGCTAATTGTTGTAACGCCTTAAATATATCAATATAAATAAGTAAGTACCTTCAATGTAAGTTTTAAATGTAAGTACTATTGATGAAAGTTTTAAATGGAAAGTAAATTGACAGATCTGAGCTGTTTGCTTTACTAATGATTAGTTGGATTCAAAGAGGCCTCGTGTAACTTTGGTTATTTTTATGCTAAAGACAATGATAAGAGAGATTGAAAACGCAAGATTTGGAAACAATATGAATAGAATTTTAGCAGGGGTAATTATGTATGCAGATGATCTATTTTGTTTTGTATTTTGTTTTGTATTTTGTTTTGTATTTTGTTTTGTATTTTTGTTTTGTATTTTGTTTTGTATTTTGTTTTGTGATCTAATTTGTAGATATGGTAAAAGTTTACAATATCTGCAAACATATTACATTAAGTCAGTACAATCAGCATATTACATTGAGCCTTGAATATTAATTTTGCGTTACGTACTTCATTTAAGTTTTGAATTTGCTTTATAAAAGTTTATACTATTTATTTTATCTTTAAGAAATTGACCACAGCTTGCTGGAATTGCAGTGTGCGCATATGTACAAAAAAACAGTATTACAAACAAAAGCTTCACTTGTTAGCATGGATTTATTTTATATCTTCATTATAAATCTATATGTCTGTGCGTTTTATATAATGTTGACCCAGGAAAAATAGTTTAATAGAATTTCCGTAACAAATACGTAACAAATCCTATGGTTAAAGAAAATGGAAAAATCACAATTTTCCATTTTCTTTAACCCGTACGAATAAAGAATTTTTGTCAATTTAATCAATTCATGCTCAATGTAGTTGAGGAGAGATCTATAACCCAATGTAGTTAGATACATCTTAGATACGTTGAATACAACAGATTTTTTTTTTAGAGTGTATGTTCCAGTTAAATCTAGTTTCCAAGACGAAAAGCGTCAAAGATTTACGTTATTCTTTTACCAGGTTGAGAAAGTATTTATTAAAATATCAAAGATTTTTGAAACCTTTTTATTTGTTTCTCCTTTCTTCAATTCTAGTAGAGCTTCGTACTTCTTCTTCAGATTAGTTTCTTTATGCAGTCTATTTGATTCTATGAATTTTTTTTTTTAAATAAAAAAAAAAAAAAGAAGAAGAAGAATTCAAGCTAATCATTATAAAAAAAAACTCAAAATATTTTGGATTTGATCGAAAGAGAGAGAGAGAAAGAGAGTGGTTACAAATTTTGTATGGTCATAATTTTTAAACACTTAGTGTTTATTGCATGAAATTAAAAACTTGTTGACGAATATAAATTTATTAAAGAACATAAAATAAATTATCAACTTGTTGCTCTCACCTTTGGAACAGCTTTTTTTTTTTTTTTATCAAAAACACCAAAAAATCTGGAACATTTAAATAAAATATATGTTCTAAATAAATGATACGTAATCATAAAATTATGTTGAAGAAAAACAATGATGTTTATATAAATCTTTATAAAAATAATTTAGAAATCGCAATTGGTTTTGAAAAACAAAAAAAAAACTAGTTTTGAAAATAAAGTTTTATTTAAGAAAGTCTATCCAGGCATTACACTCCATTAGAACTACACCTTTTCAAGATGTAATTGAGAAAACAAAAATTGTAATTAAGAATCGTAAGACGTAATTGAGAAAACAAAAGTTCTAATTAAGAAACGTAAGATGTAATTGAGAAAACGTAAGTTGTAATTAAGAAACATAAGATGTAATTTAGAAAACGAAAATTGTAATTAAGAATCGTAACATGTAATTGAGAAAATGTAAGTTGTAATTAAGAAATAGAAAGATGTAATTGAGAACACGAAAATTTTAATTTAGATATCGCTTTAAAGGAGTAAGTGTAAAATGGCGCTTAAAAAAAATGGCGCGTAAAAAAATGGAGCGTATAAAATGACGCACTTAAAAATGACGCAAGATTTGTAGCGTAAATTTAATTTTTTAGGGAAAAATTTATAATTTTTGGGCAAATGAATTTAACATAATAAACACTAAAAACATTTTAGAGAAAAATTTATAATTCAATTAAAAATTATAATAAAAAATTATATAATTAAAAATCACTTCATTGATCATTTAAGCACCAACTTGTACGTCTTCCATATTTAAAATAGTTGCATAGTGCGTGGTTGTGTGTTGTACCGCACGTGCACAATCTCCTCCCATTATAGTATTTTTCGCCTCAATTACAATTCGTTCTAAGTACTGCATGCGCTATTCCGCAATTCCGTCACCTAATACAGGTGGAATGCGAATTGCATTTTTAACGTTACTTTTAACTTTAGACCAGATCGTTTCCACCGGGTTCAACATTGGACTGTAAGGTCCCAAACGTAACAACTGAGCTGGTGAATTATCAAACACCCTTTGCAAACAAGCGTGACAAGGAGCATTATCTGTTACAACGACCAAATCCTCCAAACGATTCCCGGATGTAACCCACTGGTGAAACATAGCCAACATCCACTCGTTACAGGAATCTGCCTTAAATGATCCCATGCGAGTTTCTATCATGACGACATTTGTAGTTAAAATAGCTGCGATCAAGTGTATGTTTAAACCTTTTGAAGCAGGTACTTTCATAATTGCTCTTTTTCCTTGTCTCGCGCGTACTTGCGTTTTTCTACAAAAAAGGTTAAAATTTGTTTCATCCAACCAAACTATCTGACGACCATTTGTGATATGTTCGTTGATGTTTCTAACATATTCAGCTCTTTTTTGTTTGTTTTCATAACTGTTCATTGTAGAAGGCTCCTTGTGCACTTTTTTTAATGAGAACAATCTGCCTTCGAGGTAATTTGCTATTGTTGTTGTGCTAACGTTTATGTTAAATTGTCTTAATATCTTTGTTTTGATGTCCACCAATGTTAATTGACAATCATTTTCAATCCATGTTAATGTTTCTTCGATTTGATCTTCGGTCAACTTTTTCGGTGTAAAACCTCCTTTTCCAATAAAATTTGAATTTCCGCTGCGAACCCAATTGTATGCTGTCTTATATTTGATACCTAGCGTTTGCGCGAGATTCACCCAATCTTCAAATAGCTCCGCACATTCAACAACTCTTCTCCTGTCATTTGGAGAAGATAAAACGTAACGTTTCCTTTCAACTTGTTCAGTTGTGTGTATTTCATGCCGACAAATCGGACAACTTGAATCTGGTTGTTCCAGAACTGGACGTAAACAAATTTGGTGACATAAATGTTGACACGGATTTAGCTTAATCACAGACTTTCGGGTCATAGTGTATTGGCATATAACACAACGATCTTTCAATTCCATTATTATTACTTGTGCATACAAAAGCAAAATTTAAAATTATAACTTAAATTCATGTCCAAAAAGACCTTTTGTAACAACCTACAAACTTAGACTGTGAATTTGCTATTTTAATTTATGTGTTCTCAATTACAAGTTACGATTTCTCAATTACATATTATGATTTCTCAATTATATCTAACGTTTTCTCAATTACATGTTGTGTTTCTTAATTACATGTTACGACTTCTTATTTACATGTTGCGTTTCTCAATTACATATAACGTTTTCTCAATTACATGTTGTGTTTTTTAATTAAATATTACGACTTCTTAATTACAACTTTCATGTTCTCATTTACATCTTGAAAAGGTGTACATTAAAACTACCTTGGAATACCATTTGAATATCGAATGAATATTATTATTTTAGTGCGCATAGTTACGCATTGTTACGCCTATTGTTCGTTTTGTTAATTACGGTTCTGCATTATGTAAAATACACTATTTCTTAGTTTTTAAGTTGTTTCAAGAGTTTTCTAAGCACAGTTATGTATTCCACGCGGTCTTTCGAGTAAAGCCAGCAGGCAAATTGTAGCTGATACACTTATTTTCAAGAAGAATTAATGTTGTTTATTTTTTAAAATAAAAATTTAAATAATTGTTAGTTTGTTATGTATATATATATATATAATATATATATATATATATATATATATATATATATATATATATATATATATATATATATATATATATATATATATATATATATATATATATATATATATATATATATATATATATATATATATATATATATATATATATATATATATATATATATATATATATATATATATATATATATATATATATATATATATATAAATATATATATATATATATTATATATATATATATATATATATATATATATATATATATATATATATATATATATATATATATATATATATATATATATATAAATATATATATATATTTATATATATATATATATATATATTTATATCTATATGTATTTTTCCTTAGCAAAAATAATTGAGAATAGAAAATAAAAAAAATTTCTTCTGGAATTTGTCAAAAGGGTGTTGTGTTGTGCTTCATTTTAAGGTATCTAAATATGTATTTGTTTTTCATTCTTTAGAATGAGTTAGAACTAAATTGACTGGTAAAATAGTTTTTTTAGTACAATTTTTCTTTTTTAAGAAAACTGTTTCAGTTTGGTCGTTAGTCTTTTTAAAACATTTTAAGCAGTATTTGTTTTATTTTTTTAGAGCAGTTAAGAGGAGCTGATAGCTTTTTTTAGTAAGTTCAAGTTATTTTCTCATACATAAATTAAGATTTTCGATTTATTTCAGTCTATTTTATATTTCTCTATATCTATATTTATATTTTCTCTAATGATAAATAATAAGGAATAGAAAAATTATGAAAATTTCTTCTGCAATTTGTCAAAATAGTGTTGTTTTATGCTTCAATTTAATGTATCTAAATATGTATTTATTAGAAATTTTTAATTTTGTTCTTAAATGGTTTCTTTTTTTTTCATTTCTTTAGATTAATACATACTGACTGATATATCTTATTTTTATTAACAATGTTATGCATTGTATCTGCATTCTTTGTTACATTAAAAATAATTGAAGCTAATAAATATTGTTTTATAGTTGTTAAAAGTTTGCATATATGTTTATATTACGCTCGAAGTTAAAAAAATTTTTGATAAATATGTTATATAGTTGTTTATATAAATGTATTTTTATAATAGTATGAAATCTATTTTATCTAATGTGTAAGCGATTGTTAAATGAGGTGTTTTTACATGTTATATAACATTAAAAAAAAATATTATGTTTTATAGTTAGTATATATGTTTATATAATGTTGTTTCCATGATTTCAAAGTGGTGTGACTTGGCAAACGTGTAGAGATATATTTTTCATTCTTACCTTTCAAGCACTGCTTTTGGTCTAAGTGTTGTCCAAGCTTTTATATAATATAATGAAAATACAAAAAGTTTTCTTTGATAATTTTTTGCTGGTAAAATAGTTTTGTTAGTACAATGTTTCTTTTTTAAGAAAACTGTTTTAGTTTTGTCATTAGTCTTTTTAAAACATTTTAAGCGAGTATTTGCTTTATTTTTTAAAACAGTGAAGAGGAACTGATCGCTTTTTTAGTAAGTTCAATTCATTTTCTCATACATAGGCTAAGATTTTTTTTTATAGGAAGAATAATGAGAATAAAATTTTATTTATGTATTTAATATGAAAAGTTAAATAAAATAAGACTGTTATATGTGGTCATGTAAGTTTATATACATAAGTTTGCATTTATTTTAGTCTATTTTATATTTCTCTATATCTATATGTATATTTTCTCCAAGGAAAAATAATAAGGAATAGAAAAATTAAGAAAATTTGTTCTGGAATTTGTCAAAAGAGTGTTGTGTTATGCTTCATTTTAATCTAAATATATATTCATTAAAAATTTTTAATTTTGTTTTTAAATGGTTTATTCTTTTTCATTACTTTAGATAAATATTTACTGACTGACTTCATTTTTATTAACAATCTTGTGCATTGTAGTCTGCATTCTTTGTTACATTAAAAATAATTGATGCTAATAAATGTTGTTTTATAGTTGTTAAAAGTTTGCATATATGTTTGCATGTATAATATGCTCAAAGTTAAAATTTTTTTGATAAATACGCGAATGTGGTGATATATGTTATATAGTTGTTTTACAAATGTGTTTTTATAATAGTATGAAATGTATTATATTTAATTTGTACAAGATTGTTAAGTGGGGTGTTTTTATATGCTTAGTAACATTCAAAAAATATATTGTGTTTTATAATTAGTATATATGTTTATATAATGTTGTTTCCATGATTTCAAAGTGGAGTGACTTGGCAAACGTGTAGAGCAAGATTTATCAACCTTACCAGTCAAGCGATGTTACTGCTTTAGGTCTAAGTGTTGCCTAGCCTTTAATATAACTGTTCTGAAAACACATTGCATTATCTTTAGTTACCTTTGGCTTATCTTGACGTTGGTGTCAGCTGTTAAAAATGATTAATTGGTAGTTTCATTACTAGAACCCACTGCTTTTATTTATTTACTAAAATTCATTCAAGACCATTTCGCTATAAATACATTTTGTTTATCATGAAAAAACAATATTTAGCAACTACTACTCAGGTATCACAACAGCTTATCTCTATCAGGTACATCGATTTTCAATTCATATATGATGTTTTCTTTGTATTTACTTATTTGTTACATTTTTAACTTCAGATTTATAGTGGTTTTATTTGCTATAGAAGAACAAATCATTTTGAATTTTTTAAAAATATATATATCTACTCCAGTCAACATTCAAAGTTCAATGTTGACTGGAGTAGATATATATTGTTCTCTGATTAATATTGTTCTCTGTTTAATTTAATTTGTTTAAATAGAGTAGTTTTAATAAAAAAAAGTTTGTTTGTTCTTGGTTTTTTACTTATTTGTTTTCATATTCTTAAGAACTAGGCAACTTAGCAAAGCAAGATTTATTTTATTTTTTAGTTCAATTGGAAAGTGCTTAAGTCCTTTTTAGTCACTTCAAATCATTTGTTTGTTTTTTTAAATAGAAGGGTTGATAATAAAAATATTTAGACAGTCGAACTGTTACTGATTTGAGTAAGTTTAATGTTTTGTTTTATTTTATATTAGATATATATTTTATGTATTTAACAAGAAAACTGACTGTAATTTTTGACAGGTAAGTTTATATACATAAATGTGCCTATATATCAGAATATTTTATATTTCTCTGAATCTATATAAATATTATCTCATAGAAAAAATTAAAAAGAATAGAAAAAAATTTGATTTTATATACATACATATATATATATTACTTTAGACTGACATTGCTTCATTTATTCATACTTTAGACTGACATTGCTTCATCATATATACAAGATTCTGCATTTATTATTTTTGTGCATTAAGATTGTGCCTGAAGGTAAAAATAACTTTGCATGGTAGTCTAAATTCTTTGCTAAATTAAAATAATGTCAAACTTTTTGTTTAATATTTTTCAGTTTTCATTTTTGTTTAATATTTTGTTTAATATAAAAGTTTGTTTAATATTTCATTTTTGTTTAATATTTTTCAGTAAAAATATTAAACAAAACGTTCATTTATTCAGTTGTAACAGTAGAATAACTGTTGTAGAATAATTGTAACAGTAGAATAACAGTAGAAAACTGGTAATATATTTAATGATAGCAGATGTATAATATTAGGTTCGAAGAAGTTATTAGTGTAAATGATTATAGGTGACTTGAAATTGTTGTCATATGAAAGAAATAGATCTAGGCGTGATAAAATTAATTGTCGTTGAAATATAAGAAATTTTGCTTGATGAACAGAAAACTTTTTTGCCAGAATTCAGTGTCAAGCGGTGTTGATGTCTATTAATTTATTTTACATTAGACTCTTTAAAATATGATTTTTAAAGTATGGATTTTACTATTTTTAATATTTTAATTTTAAAGTATGAATTTTACTATTTATAGTAACAAATAATAACAGTTTCAATTTTTCATGATTTTAATTTTTTTTTTTTTTTTTTTGTAATCTTAAACATAATTGTGTTCATTTTTTTTTTTAGTTGTCTTTGCCATCACTTGATTATTTTGCTTACTGTTGAAACATGGTTTTAATTTTGTAAATTTAATATGATGTGAAATTTACAATATTAATCATTTGTCAACAGTTAAAGAGAAGCTGGAACTTAATTAAGAAATGCTGTAAATTAACTTTTAGTTAAGGTAAAAATAATTTTGTTTATTGGTAACATAATAAAACCAGTTACTGTTATATATCATGGTCAACTATATGTTGCATTTTTAAGAACTAGAGCATTTAATAGTTTTTTTTTCAAAATTGATAAACATTTTATTCAAGGTATAGTAGGTAAAAAAATGTAACATAAATATTGTTATATTTTTTAATGTTCTTAATTTATAGTCTTAAGATTTTCATTTCGAAAATTTACTGTTAAAGGTTGTGAGCACATTTTGTATGTATAACTTTATTTATCATTATTTATTTTTTTTCATTGTTTTTGATAAATATATATATCATTCAATAGTTGTAAAATGTATTTATATGTGTTACATAAATTCATTATTGTTTATAGTTGTATATATGTTTAAACTTTAAAAGCCAAGACAACAATTTATATCTTAGTTTGATTTTTTTTTTAGTATTGTTAATGCTTTTGTACTTCGAAACAGATTTTATAGTTACATTTTAGATAAATCTTTAGCTGCAATTTCAAAATAGGTTACTATAAATTTTTTTTTCTTTGTAATTACGATATCATAATTTCATTACTTTTTTTTTTCAGAAATACGTTATGACGCATTTATAAGATTTATAAAATAAAAAAAACCTGATTTCTTTTCATTGTAAATTATCGTTAGTTAAAAAGATATAAATATATGCTATTAGTTAATTTTATGTTTATGTATTTTATGCCTAATAATTTGTTGTACGTATTTTAAGGGGATCTTTGTAAATGGGGGGAGAAACCTCTTTATCTTTAGAGTCAAAATATTTAAGAAAATTAAATTTCGAGTTACAAAAGGAATTTTTAGTAAATGGTGGCAAGTTACCGTTCACTAAAAATTAATGAAATAAAGAGGCCAAACAAATAATATAGAGATGGTCTGTGTTGAACAGACTTAACAAGACCCGGGTCGGGTCAGCTTGGTTTACAAATTTTTATGTCTACTTATTTGTTATAATTTTTATTTTAGGTTTGTCATATGCATTAATGCATTAAGTTTACACATTTTTCAAATTTATTATACCCATATTTGATCGTAAATTAATTTTTTTTTGTTTGAAACGTATTTGTACTCAGTTGCTTAGTTATTTATAATAAACTTTGTTATTTTTAATAAATTTATTTAAATGTGTGCATTAAACATTTTCAAGTTAACAATTTTCTTTTCTAAAGAAAAATTAATCAAGGGGATACCAAAAAACTGATAACTCCTGTATAATATAATTTATTCTTTTTAAATTCATTTTAATCTTAATGGTTCGTGTTATAAAAATTATTAGAAGGATTTAGTTGATACTTTCGTCAATTTAAAGCATGACGAAGTGTTATTATTTTGTGTCAGTAACTAAAAACGTATTGTGTTAAACTTAAGAAGGTCGATGAAAATGGTTCTGCCTTACACTGTTATGACCTATGCCATTTGTAAATTACTCAAATAATGTTAAGTAGTAATTGTAAATGTTAAGTAGTAGTTGGAAAATTATTTTACCTCCTCATACTTTTTATGTTAATTTTACAGATGGATTAATTTTTTCAAGAAGAAGACAATTTTCTAAAAGGGTATTAATTAAAGTTTTGCAACATTAATTTGTGGAAAACAGCCACTATAAATTAATTATGTAACAGACCGACCAAAACCCGTATTACGGGTTGCTTTTTGCTAGTAAGTTATAATAAATCATAGTCATTGTAATAAATTATTTGATTATTATTAACAACATCTTATTTGTTAATAATAATAACCCGGCCAATCAATAGTTTTTGTAATCAATTGCTATTTGTTTAGAAATAGTCTATATTAAAGTTTTTTGTAATTATGTATTGTTAACTAAATTTCCTTTATGCAATATAGTTTTTTATATTAAAATTTATTTTGGTTTGCTATTTTGATTTTTTATTTTCTTTTCTTATTTCAAGTTCTATAAATTTTAATAAAAATCACTTTTTTTTTTAGGAAGATTACTTAAAAGCAATTTCTGTTTAATATAAAAAAAAAAAGTTAGCAAAATATCAATTTAGATATTAAACCGGATCTTAATGACTTGGGAATTTCTGATGACTTGGGGATTCTTGATGAATTGGGAATTCTTGATGACTCAGAGGTGGTGATTCTTTTTTATTTATCCCTTTATTCAACCTATAAAAATAATATTGTACTAAAGTTATTAAAAGCATTAACTTTGATTAGTAAATTACATAATATTGATCTCTCAATGGTTATCGTTTTTATTTTTATCGATAGTGTAATAAATTAAAAAATGAGCTATGTTGTGAATTCATCAAATTATATGCTGACCCAATACGAACTTATAATTTTCATAATGTTAAGAATTCAAGATAGCTTAGGAAACGTTTTTGTCGGACTTTAAAAATCGAAAAGTAGTTTTTATATTTTAAATCAGCGTTTTGAAATTCGCTAAATATAAACGATGAAAAGCACGTTACCCGCACATAAACAAATGAAACCCTAAAATTAAAAAAAATAAATAAAACTTGGGTTTTTTTTTGGCCTTAAAGTTTAATCTAAAAACACTTGAGCAGAGCACTGAGGAATTTGGTCAGGAATTTCACGCCGTCTTCCTTACCAATGACGCATATATGGTCAGTGCTGGCTTCAAACCACGGACCTCAAGTTCTGAAGCCAAAACATTAACCACTACACCAGCTAGTGTAAAAAACATCAATAATTAAATAACTAAAAAGACTCAAATGTTAGACAATTAAATTACTGCGGCCGACATAACTATATTACTGACATAATGAAATGTTTGACATATTATGCTACTGTGGCCGTCGCGCAGTGGTTAGAGCGCTTGCTTCAGAAGCAAGAGATCCTGGTTTAAAACGAATTTTGGACGAACTGTGATAAGCCGTTTGGTCTTCTTGGGGTACCGAACAAAATAAGAAAAAAAAATCTTTGGATTTGCACTAGGTGTAGAGCTACTTCTTGTTTTATGAAATCAATCAAGCGATAAAGATTGATTTGCTATCGATATCAATTTAGACCTTTTTCGTTTTTTTTTTGATTTTCAAAACCTCAATGAAATGTACTAAAAATATAGATTTCTTTATTATTTTCTATTACAAAGTTGAATTTAAAATAAATATAAAATCGGAGTGAATAAATGCTCATTATTTATTAATTTTTAGGCAACCGCAATTAACCACGTGATTACTTGCAACCGCAAGTAATCACAAATTCGTATATATTGTGTTTTAATTTACTATTTCAACATATAAACATTTATTAATTAATAGAGCACAATTCATGCATTTAACAAAACTGATATCCTTTGAAGCGCGTGTAAGAGAGTATTAAAAAAAGCTCGGGTTATTTAATGGAGATTGTTATTTAAAAATAGTTTTTAAAACATGAGCTTGGAACCCTAGGATTCGAAATTCTTCGCAGAGCCACAATAATAAGTCTGTCATTATATAAAAGGTTTCGTTACTAGTTACTTTTAGAATAAACAAACAATAAAAGAAATAAAAACTATTATATGTATGTTATTTTTAAATGTAATTTTATATTTAAGTTGAAAGTTAATGGGCTTAAGCTGTTAAGGTTCTTTGAATATTAGCAAATTGTTAGCCGCATCAGTTTTATTCAAAAACTTTAACCATAAACAAATAGAATTTTAAAACAATGAAAACTTTTTTTCTTGGATTATTTTTTCAAAAACGTCAACTTTAAACAAACAGAATTTATAAACAACAACAACATGTTTCCTGGGAAATCAAAATATTATGACTATTTATGAAATAAAGTCAGAAACAATAACAAACCTCGTTTCGGGACCTTTTCTTTTTTTTAGCTTTAACAACTGTCCAAGTTAAATCTTTTTGATAACCTATTTTCATGTTAAAAGTAATTTTTAATAAAATAATTACATTAAATTGTTCAAAAAAAAACTTTTCTTTAATCCAAAATCTGTATAAAAATTTCAAGTGTTTAAAAAATGTTTGTAATCAGCTTTTCTTAAAACATTGTTTTGATCACGTGATATAGCGTCTCAGCTTTTCAGCCAATTGCTTTCCTTAAATTTGAATTTCCAACCAGCTGTTAAAAACTTTTTTATACAGTAAAGTTATAAAATATTAAGAAGTTAGCTTTGGCACTTTATATTGAAAAAATGAGTTAATTGATGTTAATAACTAAATATAATCATATCTATTGTACCAATAGTACATACTGCACTTTGTTACCAAGTGTCTTGTTAGTAAACAATGCTTTATGAAGTATTATTTATTTCATATTTAATAACAATTCAATTCGATATATATTTCGTTAATGAATAAATAGTTATAATGTTCTTGTAAAAATAAAATATATTCTTTAAACTCTGACATAAGTTATTTCATATTCTAAAAAGTAAGTTACGCCGAATTTGAGAACTTGCCGAATTCGTGAAATCAGTAAAATTTTGTCTATTTTACGAACTTGGTACCGTTGTTGTCAAATTTACTAAATATAAAAATTGTAATAATAATATATATATATATATAAATAGTCCGTACATCAACTATCTTATTGCCTGCTGCCGCAAAGTAGTTCCGCTACATCGACTGAGGGTTTGGCAGCAATCTATTCTTTCATTTTTATGCTTACGTAACCTTAAAGAAGCCCTTAAAAAATGAAGCTACTGTTTGTTTGTAATTTAATATAATTAACTACAAACAAATGGTAATTTGCGTGGTTCACAGGTTTCAAAGTTGCGTTTTTTGGGATTATTTGATGATTTTTAAATTACGTCACGCAATTTTTGACCGTTTTTGACTATTTTTTCTTACCTAAGAAAATATAAGAAATGTAGATTAAAAACAATAGTTCTTAGGTTAAAAATGTGAGCTAAAACACATTAGTACTTAAAATATATTATTAGTAAATAAATACATATATACCATTTAAAACTAAGCACACCATTATATTTTTGTAAAAGTGTTGGATAATAAAAATATGAAATATTTACAAAAAAAATTTAACATTTATCTTGAATAGTTATTTTGTAATGTCCGGGCATTGAATCATACATTTGAGAAAACAATTTATTCTGTTTTTTATTATATTATTACCGGTGTGACGCGAGGGCTTATTTTTTCCCTTGAAGCCATAGCACGAACATTTTGTTTGCTTTTTGCAGCCACAGTTTTACTATGCTAAAAAAGCAGCTTTTTGGAACAGTTTATGTTTATGAAACATTAAACGTGCATCCATAACATCACCTTATTTGTCAAAAAATACTTTCAAACCTTTATCGTGAAATAATTTCGTTCAACCAAGGCATTGAAGCATTTGATTTTATAATAGATAAGTTAAGATTGTTTTACAAAAAGCTTGCCATGAAATTGATTGCAATAAAATAACAGTGGTTAGAAAACTTCATACCCAATGATACGACTATACTAATATCTTGAATTAATAGATTCAATAGGTATATCAATGTTCATTGAGTATAAATTTAATTGTAAAGAAATATTTCTATGGCATAGGTGAAAATATTTTTTGGTTACTAAATTAAATTGCCAAACTTTTGACAATTCTGAAATTGTTTTTAAATTATTGATAAGGTGAATGTTTTTTCCATTATTACTTGCTTGATATAACTTGCTGTTAACAGCAAATAACTTAACGCTGCAATCACCATCAATACATGAAGTTACATTGTTTATAAAAACTAAAAATAAGATGAGCCTCAAAAAAGTCTTTTGAGGTATTCCGCTCTTTACAAGAGTTTTGTTTGAATACCGACACATTGCTAAAATATATTGAATACCGACACAATACTAAAATATATTTTAAACAATGTGCTGGAATATAGAACTTGTTACTAAAGTGTTACGCAGACACATTGAAAATGATTTGTTAAAAAGTTTGTAATCCAGTTTAGCAATTCATACTGTATATCAGCACATGGAAGTATTATAGAATTATAAACATGAAAATAACATGGATGTGTTTTAATACTTCCATGATCAGAACAATGCAGTTTGAACAATAACTTAGAGTGAGTCAAAGAAACAAAGACTTTCTCAAAGTCTTTATATAAAATATCAACTATTTTTTTGTTATTAACAGCAGTGGTCCACTCATTTAAGGTTATCAACATCTGTGTACAGGTGGATCTACGCTTTAAAAAGCCAAATTGATGAGTGGTAATAAGGTTATTAATTAGTAAGTAGTTTGTAATGCATTCTGTAATGATTGACGACATAACTTTACAAACAAGCACGTTATAGAAATAGGTCTATAGTTTGTGGGTAAAGATGGATTTCCATTCTAAAAAAGGGCAAACAATAGCGGTTTTCTAGAATAAAGGTATAGCATTTTTTGACATTGACAATTCGAACAATATGGTAAGAGGAAAAAAAAATGGTAACTTGCGATTGGTTTAAGAAGTATTGCTGGGTATCCATCAAGTGATTTGGAGGACTTTGATTGAAGATTATGTAGAGTGAAACTACAGAACTGTATGGAAACACTATATTATTTAAAGAGCTTGAGTGTGTTGGCAAGTTTAAGACAGGTGCAATACCATTATCTCTAACAAAAACAGTACTAAAAAAGTTTTTTAAAAGACTTTTCAAAATCACCTGTGCTAAGAGCAATATTAGTTTTATCGACTTTTCTCTCTGAAAATAGCTATTTATGCATCGTATAAACGAGAACAAATCTTTTAGTTGATATGAATGGATTTATTACCATCAGTTAGCTAACTGCAGAGGTGTACTTAAAAAAATTTTGTATTTAAGTAAAAGTACTGTTATTTGAGTAAAATGAAGTACGAGTAAACGTTACCGTTTAAAAAGTTTACTCAAGTAAAAGTAAAAAGTAAGTAATTAGCTCATTAAAAATGTACTCGTAGCAAATATTACCACATTACTTTTTTAACAGCATTGTTTAATTTTCTACTAAAACTTAAATAAGAAAGATTAAAATCTAAACATCAGCAGTGCACATGTTTGATGTCTTCGTAAGGGGTTGTCCATAAATTACGTCACGCAATTTTTGAAAAAATACTTATTAAATACAAAATTTACAAAAAAATCAACTACAATAACGTGTGTAAATATAATTCGTTACTTTCCACCTCTGGTTTACTATAACATTGAACTAAAAAGATTTTAAGATTATGCCAATTGTATTTACAATTCAAACATCACTCGAGTCTTTTTTGCTCCAACATAGCAAATCTAAACAACATATGTTGCGACTAAAAAAAGTTGAATATGATTTTGCTGAAAGAAAGTGACTAAAGATATTGACTTTTATGGTTATTGCCCTACAAAAGACTAGCTAAAGCTTTCTCTTTAACTGGTAAGTGTATTTCTTTAAGTAACTAATGTTTTAAAACCTGAAGATTTTTTTGATCCCAAATGGTTTAAAGATTTTTGGCAAAAAATTAAAAATGCACTCAGTAAGCTTAATTGAAGTGATGAAACTAGTATATTAGAAATGTACTCAGTAAGCTTAATTGCAGTGATGAAATTAGTGTATGCACTCGGTAAGCTTAATTGCAGTGATGAAACTAGTATATTAGAAATGCACTCAGTAAGCTTAATTGCAGTGATGAAACTAGTATATTAGAAATGCACTCAGTAATTTTTTCAGAAGAAATTATTATTTTTTTAAAATTCACTCAATAAGTGAATTTTAAAAAAATAATAATTTCTTCTGAAAAAATTCTTTTTTAAAATAAATTGAAGAATTAATCGAATATATTTTTTAAAAAAATTGATAAAATCTTATGTTTTTAAAATTCGCGCAAATCATTGATAAAATAATTTTAATCTTTATAAGATCGATTAAAATCTTCTTTCCAATCTTTTAAGGAATTATTTATTTAGACGGTAAACAAAAAACGCGTAAGATAATAAATTTAAAAAACTAACCGTTGAAAAGAAACAAAGTTTATTTTTATATAAAATATTTTGCAAAATTTTCCTCTAATTATAAAATTATTTAGAGGAAAATTACAAAATTACAAAAAACGTATTATTTGCTGACATATTTTAAAACGGATTTAACAAAAAATTGTTATCAAAAAACATGTTTTACTAAAAAATGTTGTTTGTAAACAAAAGAAGTTAGTTAAACCATATTTTAACTAGTAATACTTTCTATTTCATTTGAAACCGTATAAAATCTTTTTAGGGTTAAGACTAAAAAAGAACTTTAAAAAAAAAATTGAATAAAATTTTGATATAGTGATATAGATTTTTCTTTATCTCACACAAAAAATGCGAACTGAATAAGATTGGCACTTTCGTGTTATATATTAAATATTACGTCAGTCAATTCTTATACCTGGCGCTTCGCAAAGCGCCAGGTGTAAAACTTGAAAGACATGGCAGATGCATGAGTTGACCAATCTCTTGTGTAATGTATCAGATATAACTTTATAATTAGGTTTGTATTTATTTTATTCAACGTGTGCTCCTCCCACACGTGAAAAAAATTTGTAACACCAAGTGTTGCACGCACCACAAAACCTTTTGGTGCAAAGTATTTTTACAGGAGAAAATAAATCAATCATAGAAGAATCTTTTTATTATTTACTAATTTACCTTTATATTGTTATATTTTCTAATGGTATATTAAATATTATATAAATTATACACATATATTGGACATGATAATGTGGGCATGTTTACACAATTAATAATAAAAAAAAATATTTTTTTAAATTAGATTTGTATACGTATCTATTTTTAATATATGTTATTAATGCAAGTATGAAAATCATTTTTTGTTAAAAATTCATGATTTTTTTCTCAATCTTAAAACAGTTTGCGTTTGTAGATTTATTGAGTTATCACTTAATAATAGATTTATTGAGTTATCGTTTGCTTGCAAATCTAAAAAAATTGTTTTTAATTTTTTAACGCGAGATTAGATTAGCATTAGATTCGCAATAAATTTTCTAGTAAGTATTCCATCTTTTACAATATGTTACTGAGTTTTATTAAAAATTATTTTTAAACTTATTTCTTATTAAAAAATATATAAATATTTAAAAATATTTGTTTACAATATATTGAAAGTTAAATTAATTTGTTTGATATAGTATTTTAAAACGAGAAAAACACGTTTGTATTTAATTACTATTTAGAAACTTTTGAATAGAATTCAGGGGGTTAGATAAGGAGAAATATTTTTATTAAAACAACAGCAATGATAGTCTAAGAGAATAAATTGTGAAATTGCAGGTGGTAAAAAAATAAAAGCTTAAACTTTTTGTAACTTTTAATACATAAGTTAAATACAATAAGTTAAATACAAGCTTTCAAATATTTTTTTACGTAGTTAACTTGCAGTTTAGACTTTTGTTGAATAAAAGAAATAATGAATACCACTTCAATACATGAATCTTTTAAAACTTTATCCATTGCTTTTCTTTCTTTGCTTTCTGTGGCAACAATAACGCTAAACGTTATAAGCTTGGTTGTTATAAAAAAATCGAAGAAAATGTTAACTAGACCATCAATACACTTTATTATCAATTTGTTGATAATAGATTTGTTGCAAGGAATATTTGTAATTCCAATCTATGCCGTTAAAAAACAAAGCACTCATAGTAGATTTTGGGATAGTTTTGTATGTAATTCTTTTCGATTTTTATACATGTTAACATATTATATGTCAATATTTTGTGTTCTACTTATTGCTTCAGATCGGTATATTGCAACTACTTTTGTTTTCAAATATAAAAGTTTAGTGAGAATAAAAACAGTGAGAATTGTAATAATTATATCATGGATTTATATTACTATGTTATGTATAATTCCATTTTCTACATCTGAATTACCTCGGAGACAGTCACTTGAGTTACCAACGCAGTTATCAACTAAAATACGGTTGCAACAACTATCTGAGTTACCTTTACACCCATCGCCTGGTCTAACATTGAAAACATCAACTGAACTACCATTGGAATCATCACCTGAGAAACCATTGCAGCTGTTGCCAGATGGTATAAATCAACAAAATGACTTTTGTATTTATCGTCAGAATACTGCTTGGACAATAACGATGCTTGTTTTCAATTGTTTTTTTCCTTATCTTGTAATTCTCTATTTTTATAAATGTATTATCAAAAACATTCAAGATTTTAAAAAAGAATCTGTTAGGATTAAAAATATACAAGAAAGCACAGAAACATCACAACAGAATGTTTTACAGTACGAAGGTCAAACTGGTGTTTACATTGCACTAAATTTTAACAAACAAATATCTAGTCATACAAAAAGCATCATCAAAATCTCTGTTTTAATATCGGTTTGTTACGCAATTTGTTGGACACCATCGGTTATCTACTATGTATTAAGTAAATTCTGCCCGAAGAAATGTTTTTATAAAAACTTTATAAACTCAGCAAGTCAAACGTACTTAGAATTCGCAATAAAATATTTGGGATTTTTAAATTCAATTTCAGCGCCGATAATCTATTGTTATACAGACAAAGAGTTTTGTTTTCAGTTAAAATCTTTATCACTAAGTCTTGTAAAGGAGAAACGAATTTTTTAATTGTTGATAAGCTTAACATTATATCCTAAAGCATATTCAAAGTTTTTGCATCATTTTTTCTCAAACAGAACTCTTACTTTTTTCTCAAACAGATCTCTATTTTAATTTCATAATTTATTTTGTTGTGATTAAATCAATTCACAAAAAAAATAAATCAATTTTTCCTTTTTTTCTACACAGAAATTTTAAAGATAATTTTGATAAGATTGGAAAAATTTTTTTTTGCTAATACCACTGTTATAGTTAAGCTAAGGAGTAAAAAATTTACGGATGATACCTAGTGTTGGAAACTGGAAGACAACCAGTGTTGGTAACTGGAGGATACCCAGTGTTGGCAACTGGAAGAGTAACTTAAATTTTTTTTGTATGACGAGATTGTAACAAATCTTATTTTTAGTTTTTATCAAAAGCCATCGTTACATCGTTTATTTAGACGGTAAATAAAAAACGCGTAAGAAAATAAATTAAAAAGGGATAAGAGAAGAAACAAATAAATAAAAATAGAGCGAAACATAACACTGTCTCTCTTTAAAAACCTTTTAAAGGAGAGGTATGCAATAGGGTGGTTCACTTGAAAATTTTTTGAATTTAGGTTCGGCTGGGCATTTTTATTATGCCTTCGACAATATGATATTGAGAACCAATTCTCTTTTTATTTGCATTTAATTTTTAGTCATATAATTTTCAGCCTGAGAATTTAAGTTTTATCATAAATATATTGTTTATGCGAATTTATGAAAAATGCTTTGCTACTACTCAACAAAATAAAGTCTAAAAAGATTCCTGAGCCTTAGTTAACCTAGTTACAAAGATTCCTTAGCCTTAGTTACATCAGTTAACCTAGTTACATCAATAATATATTAAAGTTAAATCATAAATTACAATTTTATGGTAAATTATGTCTATACGCGTAATAAGATATTAAAATATTTGATAACAGCATTTTCCGCATATCTTTCTAAAATAAATTGTTTACTCATAATAAAAAGTTAAATACTGATTATAAAATTTGAGTCAGTGTTTATCATTAATATTCTTCTATTTCTGCATTTTTTGTCTCCAACGTCCTTATTTTTTCTAAGATCAATTATCTTCTGCAATGCAAATCTCCTTTCTCCTTCATCTAAACGAAAAAGTATTGTCTGAAGAATACGTTCACTGTGTGCATTCCAGAGAGAGGAGCAGACATGGGGTAGTACAATATCCTTCACAAACTTGTCTTTTTCTTTACCAAGGCTAGTTGTTTAAGGGTATGACGTGGATCTTGAATCGAGCTATATTTAGTCTGAAATTAACTACTTTTCTTTAGCATAATCACAATTGTGTTACAATTATTAAAGTAAATTATAGTATTGAAGTAAGTTATTGTATTATATCTTTATTAACATAACTAAGTTTACCTTAAGCTCAAACTGCATAACAGAATAAACACCCATAATGAACTCTGCAACAATTTCAAAGTTTGTAGACCTTTGTTTTTTAAACCATGCTTGGAGCACCATATTCAAAGTAGTCTATTTGCAAGATTCACCCATCTTGAATGATTGTGTGGGCCAATTTGAATCTCCTTTAAGTTATCAGGAAAAACACTTGATGCTATTGCATTATATATTCTGTATAAATTCTGATCTGTAGGTAATGAGCCTACAACTTTCTTCTCGAGATGAATTAGGTCTACAGCAAAATCAAGCTGAGGGATGTATGTCAAAATAGAAAGAGTTGTTGCCATGTTTCCTGAGAATTTATTTCAAGATAAAGTTTTTCCATCTAAAGCTAACAATAAATACCTAAGTGGCAATTTGTTGGTATGTAGCGCACAAATAATCCAGATAAGTTTGAATCCTAGTTTCTTCTCTAAAAATTGATTAAATCCACCCTTTCAACCTATAATAATTTTTTTTTCAGTTAAAAAAATAAGTAAGGGAGGATGGGTAAGAGTGAGCTAAGGGTAGGAGTAAACCGTTGATCCTACAGCTAAAACGAGAAATGAAAAAGACCCAAAATTTTCACCAAGTAGTTACATACAAATTTTTGTTAACACAATCCAATTTTTTTACCACTTCTTGGTGCGGGTGTCTGCATTTACGTTGTCACTCTTTTTTGAGCAAAAGTAAACCTTTTTGTATTTTATGAAACTTCTTTAATGAGCATACCGGTTATTTTTAGACATTATTCGTTCATAATTTACTTATAAACAATGTAGTTTTTAGAACAAAGTATTTTTCATGCATAAACCACGTACTTATTTCACATTTAATACTTTAATCCAGTTGTACAGCTTGGGGAGGAATGAGCCATTCCTTCACGGGTAGGAGTGAACCGCGGCTCACTAATACTTCACGTTAAAAAAGTTTTGACTTCATCGTAAAAACATATTTATGTTTGACTTTTATATCTTAGTATATCATTAGAAAACTTCTCTACTACATTACATTTATTTTTATCATTTGTTATAATGCCTCAAGTCTATAAAAGAACAACTTCGAAAGCAAAAACTTCCAGTAAAGATATGAAAGATGCATTTAATCCAAAAAGAAAAAAGGATTAGAGTAACTGCAATAACTTCCAAAATATTTCTACCTCGGCAAATTTTTTCTAAAAAAGTAAAAAGCAGCATTGCCATTACAAATTTGAGGTTGTATTTGACTTTATCAGTATTTGCTAAATATTATTTTTATTGCAAATATACTATATGCTAATATACTACTTTCATTGCATATATATACTTTTATTATATCTTAATATTTTGAAAATATTATTTGTCATGCCAGTTTTTTGTTTTGTTGCAAAAATCAGTTGTTACTGAAAAAAAATTATTTTTTTGGTAGTTTATACATTTTGTTTATTTCGTTAAATGAGTTTAAAATTGTGTTAAACTTATTGTTATTTATGTTACATTATTATTTAATTATGTTATGCTTAATTATAAAGTTTTTGTTACTTACTTAATTTTTAATAAATTAGTTAAAGAAAATATCTAATTTTAGTTTTACTTCTCTGATAACACTGCAAAAGTATCTTTTTTATAAAAGGACTTAGACTAGACATACTAGTTTTTTTCTTTGCATCCTAAAAATATCACAAGTAGAAAAAAATATAGATAATTTTAAAAAGTTTCATGAATTTTTCATGACTTTCAATAAAAATTTAGAAATTCCATGGCTTTTTCCATGACCAAATAATATTGTATGACATTTTCATGATTTCCATGACCAGTGGCCACCCTGACATCATTATTTGCTTTGATCTTTTTTATGAGTCAGAGATAGGCTTTTATCCGTTATATGATATTTAAAAAAATCTGCATCTTTGGCTGTTTTTAATGTTGCAGTGCCTATTGATGCAGTTGCTCTGTTATTTGTGCCAATTCTTAATGCCGACAATACGCAATATGATTTACATTTAAGGCATTTAGCTAAGAAACTTTTTGTATTTCTGGTAAATAAAACATTTTCATTATAATCATTCTCAGCATGGTCTGACTCCACATCATTTTGAGATAATACATTAGAACACTGTACAGTCTCGATTCTGACACTCTTTGATTTGTTTTGCTTTCTTTGATTATATTTTTTTTTGTCAGGATACTTCCTTTCTATCAACTGAAACTATTTCATTCAACTTTTAGAACCAAATTTATCCCTCTGACTTTAAGTTCAATAATAGGAATTTTATTTGCCGGAGAACATTTACAAACAATATAAAAAACTTGTTGCAGCCATAACAACCAGATTCTTTTCAAGACTTTATCGAACATTTACACTTAGGTATGTCAAACTATGTCGGCGCTACTGCAGTTTCTATTGTCATCAAAATTATTTTATTATAGAATTCAATGTTTTCATGAATGTGTTTTATATAAATTTAATTATTTTTTTAAAAAATCAATTCAAATATTGCTATTTAAATGTACATAGATCGACTGACAAATAGGGATTGGCGCGATTAAACGTACATGATTTGGGACAGGGTTATACCATGTTCACACTAGCGATGTTTGGCGGAACATTATTCCGGAACAAATGTTCCTGGAACAAAATGTTCCACAAAATGTTACTTGTAGCGTTCACATGTAAAATTGGCTTGACGGTACATAAAAGAAAAAACGAGTAAAAAAACGGTAAAACTCAAATAAAAAATAGCGACAAACAGTTTGGCAAATACACATTGTTAATATTATTTATTAATTTTTAATATTTATTCATTTATGAGAGGTAAAACTAAATGCAAATAACACTGAGGGTTCAGCTAGCTCAGAGTTAGACAATAGAAACCCAACCCAAAATACCCGCCATACAAAAGGTGTCGTTGGAATTTTGTTATCCCGTTTCTTGACTTTTATGGATAGGTCATATCTCCTTTAGTCGCTTTTGACGACACAGAATAGTAGTCCATCAGTGGTATAGTACCAAATAAACATATTATACATTAATAAGTTACCCACGACCAGTTAAAACTAATCTCGTTTTGTGTTCATACATATTTAATATTTATTTATTTAGACACATTTGATAACCTCAAGAAAAGTAAGTTTAGTTCAAAACTACTAAATACATAACCATATTACAGCTAAAGCTTTAAATAATAAATAATATTATTACTACTTTACTTGTCACTTTCATAAAGGCATTTAGCAATTGAATCACGAACATTTTTTCCTGGTCCATTGTTCCTAGTTGTAGAAACTGTATTGGGTTGAGCTAGACTGTCATCATGATGATGCATAAGCCATTCTATTATAATAATATCGTCATAATATTCACAAATGTTGTGAAGAGTGATGCAAGCATTAACAATTCTTGTAGCAAAGTTAATATTGCATTCCATACGTTTGCAAATTACACGAAATCGAGCTTTAACGCGCCCAAAAGCATTCTCAACTACTCTTCTAGCTCCGCAAAGTATTTCATTGAAATTTTTTTGAATTTCACTAAGCTCCAAATTTTCAGGATAAGTTTTTAACAAATGACGCGTTAAAGGAAATGCTGAATCACCTATTGAACATAGCGGAACAAGAGAATCACCCAGCTCTTTACAACATCTATCAAATAGATCTGTTTCTAAAATTGCTTTCAAAGAAGATTTCTGCAAAATATAGCTGTCATATTTTTACCAGGCGATCCAACACTTGTATAAATGAAACGGTATCGACAGTCTACAACGGCAAAAAGTACAATGGAATACTACCCTTTATAATTATAATAAGAAATTGCTTGATCTTTAGGGGCTGAAATAGGGATGTGGCATCCATCAACAGCTCCAACACATTGTGGAAAACCAAGAATAGCTTCGAAATCTCTACTATGTTTATTTGAATTTTCTACTGACAATGGAAATTTAGCATATTTAGGGAGCAAAATGTCATTAACAGCATTAATAAATTCATGAACAATTAAATTTTCTGTTGACTTTCCTATGCCAAAAAGGCAGGACACAACACGATACTCTTCACATGAAGCTAGATAATGTAATGCAAATGCAATACGTTTTACTACTGAAATAGGTTCTCGCATAGTTGTGGTAGTTTTGCCTAAATGTGGATGCAATTGATTAACTAGGAAATTAAATGTGTTACGATTTACTCGAAAATGCTCTTTAAATTCACATTCCTCTATTTTAGTAAAAATCTCATTTAAACCATTGAAAACTTTTCGGCCTAACCCAAACTTTTCTTTCAATCAGATACCTTTGTTGATTTAACTTAAATGAAGCTAAATCTAAATATGAAAATGGGTGGGTGATTGATTCATCATTGATTAATGTTCTACTTCTTGATCGAAGTACGGCCAAAACGCTTTCCATGTTTTTCCAATAGCTTTTTCCTTTACAGATGTCTCCCTAAAAAGCTATTAAAACTACATAAATATATTAAATAAATATAGTACTTATTATATTACAATTCAAGGTAAATTAAAACAAATTTTTAAAAACCATTTTGTTAGAATTGATACAGCATGATCTGTTAAAAAAAACAAAAATGAAACATGTAATGCAATTTGTATAAATTAAAAACAAAACGCGTTGGCAAAAAACATATCACTATAATTCATCTACAGGCTTGCTTCATATCGCAAAAAAAAATTATTTGGTAAAAATACTAAATATATATAGCATAGAGATACAAAAAAAGGTATTTATAAAATAACATGACAAATTTAAAAAATACCACCAGATATGCATTTTAATGCTTGAAATCACAAAACATTTTTATTTGACATAAAGTAAAAATTCCTTTGATAATAGTAATATGGTAACATGAAAAAATATATATAAATAGAGCTTCATCTACAAGCTTGTACAATATTTCACTAACCATCTCTTTAGTTAAAACATTGAAAAACCTTATGAAATATATATTGCATAAAATTGTAAACAAGGTATACTGTTGAAAAAAAACTGACCTTAACATGATTACTAAAAACTGACTTTACTGACTTTAACATAATTACTAAAAAGATATCTTGAGTAATAGAACACCTTACTTTTTTTAAAAATTTATAATGTTTTACTTGGGCTTTAGACACATCTACTTGGGCTTTAGATGCATTTTCAATTGCATCGCAAATACGCTATAAAGCAACAACCTCTCTGATTCGTAGCTCTTGTGAACGGATTTGAACATCTAGATTTTTATTTGCTATTTTTAAATATTTAGAAGAAAAATTTGTTTTTTTGTTTTTTCTTACCGGTTCAGTTTTTGCTATTTTATTCAAAGTTTTTTTATCATGAGAGTTGCTTCGTTTATTGCAGCCGGATGTAGATTGAGTTGGTTCCTCATCAGGAATAGTGACAATTGATTGCACATCACTTGTATCATCGAAAGCTTCAATATTTAAAATACTGACAGTCTCCTTGCCATCTTCCATTGTGGCAATCTGTAAATAAAATATACACATTAAAAAAATTACACATTTGAGAAATGATTATAAATCATGTTTCAATCAAAATTTATCTCTTGACTTTGAAAAACTTGGCTTGAAGTCATTTTACTCCCTTCCTTCCCTAAACAAAAAGGATCTATTTAGACAATAGCATTTTACAACTTGATCTAGTCAATATTAAAAGATCCCTTTTATAATTCAAAAACTTTATATTATATGTTTTTGATCTTTATGTTTTAAGTCTGCCAAATGTTGCAAAACTAAGAACCTCTTAAACCTTATTTTGTAGAAATAGTTAACATGCTTGTTTATATTACTTTAAAAAATATATAGCACTTTAAAATATACAACAATAAATTATACTAAACTTAGCTGACCATCTTGAAAATTTTGAGTAGAAAAGTTTTGACTTTGAGATAAAAGGTCAAGGGAAGCTTCACCACCTATTATTTTAGCAACAATATCGTAAGGCCACCATTTACTAGGAGCTCCTCACGATGAACCAACTTGAAGTTTTTCTCGTCTATGAAAAATATACATAAATATAAGTAAATATAAGCACATCATTAACACCGTATAACATTAATCAAATAACTTTAAATGGACAAATTATTATTAACGAAATAATTATTAACAAAATTAACGAGTTATTAACGAATAATAAAATAACGAATTATTAACAAAATAATTATCAACGAGCTGTAAATCTTCAATACTGAATAAGATTTAAGTAATTTTTAATATAACACTCAGTTACAAACTAAATTGCAATTAATATTATTACACATGGTTAGTTTTGTAAAATACTTTCAGTATTTCAGTAAGGTATCAAACATTAAATGTAGAATATGTACATACCTAAATTGCTTCCTCAAATTACTAATTTTAGATTGAATTTGATATCCAGTTAACGGAGGTACGATATTAAACGTGTTTGAAAATTCAGCTGCCATTTGTTTTTAAATATTTGTGTTTCTTCTTGCAGATGTTAATGCTTTGTAATTATCTTTCCATAAATCTAATAATACTTTTGTGTTAGCCATATTCCATACAAATTTATTTAAAGGAGATGTGCAAAGACCAATATTTGTTGTACTAGCGTCAATACACTCTTTTTCTAAATGCTGAGACATTGTGTAAAATTAAAGATTTACCTACTAAAAAGGATAAGTACATTGAATCTTGCAACAATAACAACAACAACAAAAAGAAGAGAAATAGTTAATAATAAAATTAAAGATTAAACTTCATAATTGCTATAAATGTTATGGGCTTGAAATAATTTAATAATGTTATGGGCTTACTAAATAATTTAATAAATTGCCAAAAACTGGTAGGCAAGAGAACAGAAACTTTCAGATGCTACTTTTACTTTTTTTTACTTTTCCATGCAATGTGATAATTATGTTATTTAATAACATTGATCTTTCAACACTAATGTTTATTTTTATTTTTAAATGTCAATAATTGTAGTACATTGTGGCAAAGATATAAGGTACAGTCATATCAATACAGTCAATCAATAATATATATTCTGAATAAAGGTCTTACTTTCACAATTATTCACAAACAGTAAATTAAATAATATCAAGTAAATACAGAATATTTATGAGGAAAATACTAATGATAATGTTCACAAATTAAAATAACAAGATAAGACAAAGCTAATACAATAAAAAATATATGACATATAAATAAAATATATGACAAAGCTCATATATAACAATATATACCAATAATAATATCATTAATAATATTAATATAAATAATAATAGCAATGATGATAATAATGATAATAATATTAACAATTGTTATTGTTGTTATTACTATTATTACTCTATTATTATAATTATAGCAATAATAATTATTATTTTTATTATTATTATTACTGTTGGCAAGGCCAATGATAAACAACTCTGTTTATTAGTTCAAAGTTGAATTTTATAAATAAAATTACTATAAGTTTATTAAAAATGCATTAATAGCAATGCTTGTAAAGAATATAATTAAATAAAAACTATTAAACAATGAAAATTAAACTTTCTTAACGCAAGTTAAATGTTACCTTGAATTATACTTCTTGTTAATTCAAATTAAAACTGATCTTAATAAAAATAATACTGTCTTTGTAATGTTATATTTTAAGATTATATTTTTAAACACACATATATAACTTCTTTTTAAATTAATAATACACTAATAATTAAATTTCTATTCTATTTATACAAATTTTAAATATCGTTAAAAATAACTTGAAATTTGTGATGGTCAAATAATTGTTTTTAAATAATTGCCCACCATCTGGTCTACTCATGATTGATCCCTTACGAGTGGGATCGGAATTTCCTTGGTTGCATGAAATTACCACAATTTTTACTCAATGAATAAAGATATGAAATTATATTCGAAGAAATGTTTTGAATTCAATAAAAAAGATGGAAGGCAAAAACTAAAAGTTTCAAAGCAACATGTTGAAAGGCAAATAGTATATCGATAATCTTGTCTTGATATATGACCAAGACCTAGGACAATGCAGAGATCAAGGACTAAAAACTCTAGTTAAGATGACAACAACTTTGTAAAAAATAGTTTGATTTACTTTCACAACAAATTTGCATCTTGCAATGCATTTTTATTGAATCATTTAGCTTTTATGCATACGCTTATTTTAAAAATAGTTGAAAATAGGCACCATTTTTTATACAAAACCAAATAAATGTTCCGGAACATTTATTTGTTCTGGGTTGGCGGGACGTCACAAAAGTTCCTTAAATGTTCCTTGAATTTTTGTTCCATTTGCGTTCACACGAGAAGATATTTGTTCATGTTCCATGCTCCACGGAATGTTTCATCAAATGTACCCTCGTGTGAACAGCCTATTAGTTTGGGCTAAATTAGGGATAAATCAGAAAATGATGCACTTAGCATTTTTTTAACAATTTTGCATTAAATTTTTGATAGAAACCAGGCTTTTAAAAATCATATTTGAAAAATGCAGAAGAACGGCGGAAAATGCAGAAGAACGGCGGCCATGTTTTTTTTTCTTTCAATTGTTTTTACTTGAATTCACGAATTCAAGTAAAAACAATTGAAAGAAAAAAAAAATAACAAATTAGCACAATAATATTTTAAACAAAAATATATTTAAAAAAATTAAACCTTTTTATGTTTTATTTTTCAAAATTATTTTTCGACAAAATTATTTATTTATTTAGGAAATACCTTTAAAAAAAAACAGCAAAAAAGTAGTTGTAACCAATAAGTAACTTAAAAAAAGCTTTACAGTTTGTTCTATAAAATAGTTGAACCTAAACCTTTAGTGCCAATGCATGCATTGTCATACTCTTGCTGCCAAGTTCACAAAAACTTTTTTTAGTTTTTTTCTTTTTACTTAATAAACGCTTTTTTTTAAGGCTAAATATTTTAAGTCTGAATGTTATAAACCTGTTTTTTAGCTTCAATTTAATTTGATAACAACTAGGATACAAAGTTAGACTTTTAATTTGCTCATCAGAAATAATTTTCTCTAAAAGTATAGTTTTACAGTTCTTTTGCGAATTAAGGTATGGCTCAAATGATCTGAATATTAACTCCATTTGTAAAAAGATTGCAAATTTTGTTTCATTAGCAAAAAATAAACTACCCACTTTGTGCTCTTTGTCTGTAACAAACTTTGTGTAATCAGCATTAACTCTATTTTTAGAAACTAGAGATTCAAAACAAATTGTGCAAACTTTTTCAATTATTTTTACTCTAGAAATTATATAACCTGCAATATGAAACAAACAATTTTGCTCAGCATTACTTAAGATTAAGTTAGAGGTTTTATCCCTTTGGGTAACACAATGCACTCTCTTTGCTGTGGCTTATGCACCTTACTATTAACTATATCAAGAAAACCAGATAAGAATTGACGGTCATCTATATCATAACTGCCTTTTGATGATTTTATCAAGAATTGGGCAACGCAAATAAGTTTCAAGTTATTTTTAAATTAAAGAGCCAGTAGGAATTACTTGTTTTGCACGTACCAGGGGAAAAAGATTCTCCAGGCGATTGCCTGGATTTTGGGAAAATTGTGATGTCATTAGAAAACCAAACTTTTCTAATCTCTCCAATTTCGCATTTAAATCTTGTATAAGTAAACTTTTATCAACTTCAGTTGTACAAACTGATTCAGATTCCACTTTCAGAAAGACCATACAGCTTTGAATATGAATATACTTCATTGTTATTTACTTCAATTAAAACATTTTCCACAACTTCTCTACTTTCTATCCTTTAGGTTGCAATCGCGTCACAAAACGAGCTACCATCTTTGTAGGGGGAAAGCATTGAACAAAACGCGTAATTAGCGCGTTTTGTTTATTGTTTTATAATTAAGGCATTAAAAAAAACGCGCTAATAACGCGCTTTACTCAATGTTTTCCCCCTACAAAGATGGTAGCTCGTTTTGTGACGCGATCGCGACCTCAAGGGTACAACTTATTTTCTTTTTTTTTTGATATTGGAAAACGATCGAGTGGATTTTTTTGCTTATGTTTTGCTCTAACATGTTTAAAGACTGTAGGAATTGCATTATGTTTGAGTTGTGGTCAAAGTGGTTATGAAAATTTACTTCGTTTAAACTTACCATACCCATCATTACGTACCCTACCCTCTTGATGAAATGGAAAAGTTCAATGGGAAAAAACCATCTTCTCTGGTTTTTTCCCATTGATCAGCATCAAAGTGTACCTAAATAAAAAAATTGAACAAATATAATGTATTTGTATGGATTCTAAAATAACTCATTTCTAGGATTAATTTTATAAAACTGTATTTGCTTATGCTTAATTCACATAAAAAGCTTGTGTTTGTAGGTATCCAGTTAAGTCGTTTAACTTTAGAAGTCCAAATCGTCCGTTGTTTTTCATTTCTTGGGAAGCATTTCATAATAAATCCTTCCTCAGGCCTGTTATGGCAGCCTACTGCAGCACAACCAGGCATACTTTTACAAATATTTAATACAAATTTAGTAGTAAACTTAAATCGCAGTTAAAATTTTTGGAAAAAAGATGGCGTCTAAAATCATAAAAATTGAACAACCAATTAAAAACGATCATACGTATGTCCGCTCTCTGAGTATATTCACGGTTCCTAGCTTGACGTCACGAAATAATTAAGAGTCAATTCTACCATTATGGAGGACAACTAAGTTAGCGGAACTAATATATTAATTATAACTAGCAGTAACCAACCCGTAATACGCGTTGTTAGTAAATAAAATTAAAAAAAAAAACCGCGTATAGAAAAGCCTAGAAACTACTTACAAATAGAAAAGCCTAGAAAATGACGTAGTTCGACTAATAATATTAAGTTAGCGTATTAATATTATCAGATATTCATAGTTTTTACAAAAAAAAATATTATTTTATAAAATTTAATGTATTTATAAACAGAATAAGAAAATATAAATCCTAATCTGATTTATTTATCATTTTTTTAATTTTAAGTTAAAGTTTAATATATAAATATGCAAATATTGTAATAAATATTGAAAATAAAATTATAATATGATCAACTTTTGTGCTGTATTTGGATGTTCAAATCGTGAAAAGGGTAAATCTTTTTTTTGTTTACCAAAAGTAGTTTGCAATCAAGGCGATGATGGTAAGATTTTATCAAAAGAACGTAGAGAAAAACTATCCTGATGTCCTCCACACTCGAATTTGGAGTGATCATTTTGTTACAGGTAGAATAAGCCTTTTTACCTTTGAAATATTTTTATTACTTTGAAAGTTTAATATCATTAACTGTTTAACATTTTTATTTTTTTATTTAGGAAAACCTGCTTCTCTTTTCTCACAGCATGATCCTGATTGGGTTCCATCCTTAAATATGGGGCGCAAAAAGTTTAAATTTGAGTTTGAGAAACCTAGAGAAAGATACTTACGACACAAAAATTGTTCATTGTTAACAAGTCGAGACGATTCTATGTCTTGTAGAACATAATATTGCAATTTCGAGATCGTTATATGGAAGGTTAAGGAAAGATTATGAACTTCCAAGTATTTCCCTATTAACAAAGCTAACTTCTAAACTGGATTCTGCAATGAACGACACAGAGTTTTTTAAATCAGTTTATTCTAAGCTTGAAAATGAAATGCAAAAAAATTGTATGATTTTAATTGACGAAGTTTATGTCAAATCATCTCTTACTTATCATGCTGGCTCAGTCTTTGGTAAAGCGGTAAATAAACCAGAGTCTTTAGCAACTACTGTTTTAAGTTTTATGTTAGTATCACTTTACGGAGGACCACAATATCTTTGCAGAGTTTTACCAGTCTGTGAGCTTGATTCTAAATTTCTGTTTGAATAAACTCAATTTGTTTTAGAAGGAATAAAGAGTGCAGGAGGAATACCGGTAGCCTTAATATGCGACAATAACCGTGTAAATCAAGCACTATTTAAAATGTTTGATTGTGTTGAGCCATGGTTAACTAAAGACAATATGTTCTTGTTATATGACTTTGTCCATCTTCTTAAATCTGTCCGTAATAACTGGGTTACAGAAAAAAGTCAAAAGTTATGTTATGAACATGAAGGGAAAACTAAATATGCATGCTGGTCTAATATCTTAAGTTTGTTCAGGCTTGAAGAAAATAACATCGTAAAATTGTCTAAACTTACAAGTGTGTCTGTTGCACCAAAACCTATTGAAAGACAAAAGGTGTCTACTTGCTTACAAGTAGCCCAAATAACGATATCGCAAACCAACCTACTCTAAGCAGTTCATTTGTTGATATTGATCAAGGTTCTACTGAAAATACTATTTCTGATAGTGAGTTATCTTTTTCAGATGATAGTAAAAGTAATGAGGATGAACAGTTGATATAGTTATTTCAGAAAATCTAGCAAATTGGGCTGTTAAACATAAGTGTACCCAACATGCAGTTAATGACTTTTTAAATCTACTTCGGGATTGCAGTCATAATAAAATAAAACTTATTTTACTAGGTGTAACTATAAATCATTAATTTAAATCATATTATGTACTTCAATTATGTACTTAAAACCATATCATTCCTCAATCTTTGATCCACCAGAACTTTGCTAAATAAACTTACACTGAAAATCAAACTACAAATAAGTCAAAAAAATTTAGACACTTATTGAAATCAGTTCTGACCAATAGTTAATATTAGGTTATTTCAAAAATTTAAAATTTTGGTTATAAAAAATAAGAATAGAATTATGTAAATCTATAATAAATAAGCAAAAAAACGAAGAAATGCAATATTTTTGAAAAATAATAATGTATTTTAAACATGTACTATATATTTACAAAAGCCATTTCACATCATGATGTAATGGTAATAAAACGCATCCTTTTTCAGTTTTGAGATACATGGCTTTTCGTTTTAATCTCGACTTCTCCACTAATTGCCGTTTTACTCTAAGTCTTTCAAAGTGGAAAAAATAAATGTTTAACTAACTGGATTCACATGGTATTGTAAAGAAATTGTCTAAGCAAGCTTTTTCAACATCACACACATAACATAAACCCTTATCATGCTTTATAAAAAACGTACTTGCCATTATTTAGTAAAAAACAATAATCCCTTGCATTTTTTGAAGAAATAACAGTGTATTGATATTTACTTGAATATTTTTCAAATGTTTTCTCTAAATTAGAAACTCGTTTAAAAACTTGCTGTAAAACTAGGTGTAACTATAAATCATTAATTTAAATCATATTATGTACTTCAATTATGTACCTAAAGATTCAAGAACTTTGTTAGGAACCCCAGCTAATATTAGTTATATGTATAAA